>JAAIIK010000099.1:1772257-1799531 GCA_014706435.1 Silurus glanis
TGTGTGTGTGTGTGTGTGTGTGTGTGTGTGTGTGTGTGTGTGTGTGTCTATCGGTTTGTGGCCATGGTCATTAAAGATGTATGAGAAGGAGCATGCAATACGCTTGTTAAGCTACAATACCAAATACTGTCAAGGACCATGTTCACGACCACGCACTGGATGAACTAGGAGAGCCAAATCTGTTCCAGCATGATGATGCCCCTGTGCACGAAGTCAGCTCCATGAAGATCTGCATTACATGGGTTAGATTAAGAAGATCTTCTGCTAGAGTTTTGACGTCAACCCTACTGAAAACCTTTGGAATGAATTAGAATGCTGACTTCACCCCAGGCCTCCTCACCTTCTCTCCTACATCAGTACCTGACTTTACTAACAGCCTTGTCTCTGAATGATCACAAATCTCCACAAGCATACTTCAAAATGTACTGGAACTTCTTCCCAGAAGAGTGGAGATTAATATAACAGCAAAAGGGGAATGAATGCCAAATAGGATGTAGCACGTATAATCTTCTAGTCAGGTGTCCACAAACATTTGTCCATATACTGTACATTTGTCCATACTACTGTACATGGCATTTATTTTCCAGACAATAGGTTTCTCCAGGCAAGAAGACTCTCCGTAAATTCTGTTTGCTTCGAGACAAAAAGCAATAAAGCTGCCACTGGGTTTGGATACTGAGGCCCTGATTCACGACAGTTCTGAAAATGAACAATCATTGCTTGTACGGCTCATTTGGAATCGAAACGATGTAGTGTGCAAAAGAGGAAAAGGTTATAATATGTGCTTAATAAACAACTTCTTATCTGTTATAAGTATGTGGTGGTGTGAAACACGAGTTATCGCTCGTGTAATAGTAGCATTTAAAAGTCAGTCTTCCAAAAGCAACTATTGTTTTATGTTACTAAAGAGCGCATGAATAAAAAACTCTTTGGCATGGCTCTCTCATGCATGCGTGCGAGCGTTCAACAAGATCTCACAAAAAAAAAAAAATCTTATTTCACCACCATAATTCAGGGAAACCTTTCGATACTATCACATCGTTCCCTTGCAAAATCGTGACCAAGAAAAACAGAACGACTAGAAATGGTGAGACTGACACGTCTAACAAATGCAGATGTCCGAACGCAGACCTTTCCCCAACAGCCTGCTAGAAATCATCAATTACCACCCCCCCCCCCCCCCCCCCCCCAGCCCTTCACATGAACCTCCTGAATAACTTTTAAGTGCAGGATTTGATGAATTATTCAGTCTAGCAACTTGGTACAAAAACGCTTATTGTTGCGCTGTTGTCTAAAAGTTCGCTTTGCGTGAAAGTGCAACGCGTTAATCTGAACTCAATCTTTACAAAAGACTGTTCTGAGACTGCCACATGGTAAAGACCCTTCCACATACGAATAACTCATACTGTATCATACGCGCCATTATATAGACAAAAATACTGGGACAACTGACTTTTCCAGCTGTTACACAAAGCTGGAGGCACACAATTGTATAGGACGTCTTTGGATGCTTTCAAATGACATTTTCCCTCCACTTGAACAAGGAGACCCAAAACCGTTCCAGCATGACAATGCACCTGACAATGCACAATGCAACCAGCTACATGAAGATATGGTTTGCATGGGTTGGAGTTGAAGAGTTCCTGTTATAGATCTCGGACCGTTTTTAAACACCTTCCCGGATGAATATGATCAGTACCTGGCTGAATGAGCACAAATCTCCATAAGCACACTCCAAAATCTAGTGGGACATCTTCCCAGAAGAGTGAAAGTTATTGTTACAGCAAACGAGGACTAAATGTGGAATGGGATGTTCAAAAAATTCACATACCAATCTTAGGGTCAGGTGTCCACATCCTTCTGCCATACAGTTTAATTGGCAGAAATGGGAACAAAACCGTTGATTTGCAGCTTTTTGGTTAATGCTCCGCTTAGTACTGACGAAAGAGAAAAGGCTTCAGAAACACTTACGGTTTGTGTTTACAATACATCATGCAAGGTTTTAAAACCGAGCTGATGTGTATGCATTTCGGCTGTTTTGTTTTAGTAGCTCACAACTGAGCTGAGCAGATGGAAGGTCAGGACTTTCCCCTGGGAGTAGCAGGATTCAAACTCACAACCTTCCGAAGAGTCATGTAGAGCTCCATGTAGAGCTTTATTTCTACGCTATATTTCCTTTATAACTTTTTTTCACATTTTTTTACTAACGTAAATTATGATCAGGTTCCTACATCAATGTTTGATCAAAAACTTACATCAAAGAGAAAAGTTGAATGTACAGGTGGTCCCCAAATTACACTGGAGATGCGTCCTGATACCCCATCGGCATCGTAAGATAAAAAAAAAATCATAAATCGAACCGTCTTAATCTGCACTTGTCTATTTGCACAATTGCTACTTTTTGCACTTCTGGTAGATGCTAAACTGCATTGTACTGTACAATGACAATAAAGTATCTATCTATCTATCTATCTATCTATCTATCTATCTATCTAGCTAGCTAGCTAGCTAGCTAAGGTTTCCAGTAAACACCTCACAGCTTGTTTCAAAAAAAATTTCGATGGGGTGGTGTAGATCCAAAATATTCAGCTAACTAGGAAAGAAATTAGCCGCGTAACGCTTGAAACCAACTACTTACACAATCTGATGAAAAAATACCTTACAGCAGTAGTACTTTCAATTAATGCTGGGCTTGAAGGTTGGGAAACCTGATCAGAAGTCCAACATCTTAACCACTGACCCCTCTGATTGCTGTGTAAGTTGTGTGGCACGTCACCCTGGAGACACCATACAAGTTTCGAAACTGTCCACGTTGCAACGTGGTAATAAAGGAGCGCCGGTGATCGAGCCCGCTAAGAAGTAGCCTCGTGGTGAAAGAGAGCGCATTTCTAGATATGCATAAATCAGAGGGAGAGAGCTGAGGGTGTTTCTGCAACAAAGTGCTCTCAGAGGAGCTGAGTCTTCAAGCGTGGGTACTGCTAATGCTAGGGTTATCGCAAAGTCCGAGAAACATGCTGAAATCGCCGGAGTGCTCGGGCGAGTATATCAAGCTGACGGACTGTAGACTGTAAACAATATTCCCAAAGAAGTGTCTGTATTCTCCAGGACTTCGACTTAGTCTTGTGTATGAATGAAAAAAAATAATAATACAATTAGAAATAAACTGAAATGTGTATGACTTTCAGGGGCAACCTGAACTGGAGTGTAACTAAATTATGAAGACTCTCACATCCGAATGCTAAAAGCCTTTTTTCCCACTAGGTTCCCCTCGCTGAGTAAAAGCTTTGCAGGTTAGATGGAGTAATCCAGCCATTCGATTTGGCCAGACTCCAAGCCGGGTCTGTCATCTCCCGGGATACCCAGTGTGTATGTATGTGTGTGTGTGTGTGTGTGTGTGTGTGTGTGTGTGTGTGTGTGTGTGTGTGTAAGATGACTGCAGGACAGGCACGCTCAACAGCCTCTCTTCCTGCAGTGAAGCAGCATGACAGAAGGTGAAGGCAGGATCCCGCACGTGCTCGCACGAGGTCATGCTAGCGTTTCAGGGAGGCGTCTGGACACGCTCGGTGTGTTCATGATGAAAAGGTAACCCTTTCCACATGAGTCATGCTTCGGTGCTACACAGGCGAGCCTCGCAAAAATTTCCTCGCAGCTCTGTTTGGGCTGCTTTTCACTCGTATAAAACGATCCCGGGTGGACTTATTTGTTTCAGGATCATACTCATGAAGGGTAATGTGTTCTGCTGTGGATGGAGGATCTTAGGCTCCATGAGCAGATGCAGTGTAGAACTTCATCAGCGAGGAACTCTTCCATGTGGACGGAATTCAAAGCGCAACACGCGAAATAACATCTATGTCCATTTCGAATTATTGACAGAGAGCACATTTGGTGGGGAAACATGAGACGTACGATAGTTGATAAACAACATAAATGTTCCCTGCCAGCAGCAAGCTCTGTTTTGCCAATAAGCAGTCGCTCAGTTCTGATCTCGAAAGCTGCTTGAACAAACAGAAAATCCAAGGAATATGAATAGATACAGAATTAAAGTTAAGCTGTGGTTTAATAGACAAACCTCTGGAGGGTTTCTGAGACAGGTGAGAAGTTGTCGCTCGGTAGTTAAGAGTAGAGGTCGACCGATTGATCAGCCTGGTAATGATTTTTAATTAATTAATTGACGTTTTTTAATTAATCGGACGATTGTGCTGCAAGTTAGGCTGATTATTAGCAGGCGCACATTCTTCACTTGCAAAAGAGATCATAACTCTACCCACACCAGCAGGTGGCAGCAGTCTGTATTCGGCATCCAAACGGGCAAACCAGAAGAGCTAGAACTGTGATTATATAAATCAAGCCGCGTTTGCACCTGCTACAATCGTTCGGATTCGTGCAGCTTTTTTCAATCATCTCTGCTAAGTTGCAAAGACAAGAACATGAATCACAACAAGTGTCCGTGTTCCCACTTCACTCAGTTGTTGTTTGGTTTTGTCAATTCTGGGTTTTTTTTCTCGTGTGCTCATTCGCTAAGATGAATAGCCAATCGGACTTTTCTTTCTCGCTGACGAGCTCCGCCTCCAATTCGACATGCAGAACAGAAACAGGTAGGGCGGAGGGTGCGGAACACGCCGAAGATACTAAAGCCGACCGACATTGTCCGACGGCCGACCGGCCGGCTTGCTGTGTCTCAGGCTTTAAGTTGTTTTTTGAATCTAGCCTTATATATTTAATTGGTGAAATATGACGCTACTTTTGGAGAGAGACCACTGAGACAACATTTTGGAAATGTACAGTATTGTTAGCGAGCCTTCAACCAGCTGTAGTTTAGGCTACATGTAGGCAGGGACACCAAAACCTGCTAACAAACGGTGTACTGTTGAGTAGTGGGTTGTTGGTCTGCACCAATGGGGGACAGGGAGCCGAATTAAACCCAATACAGAATAGAGAGACCTGGTCATGTAAGTCACCATGCAGAATCTTAGTCATTGCATAAAGATCTACCAACCATTCTGTTCTAAAGAAAATGTCAGGCACATGTTATAAAACAAACAATGAGGATGCATATTCTTATTATTACGCTTGGACCCAAGTCAAGAATCGTGTTGGATTTTCACTCACCAGGCCGTCACAGTTGCTAATGGCCACTGAGGTATCGGGGACATTAGTAACGTGGCCCACGTACAGGCATTTGCTTGGCAGGAGCGGCTCTGTCCTGGTTCGGTTATCCTCCTCGTGCCACTCCAGAGTCGCTCCGGGGGCCACCAGGCGCGAGTTGCGCCTCAAGAGCATGTGGAAGTCCTGTCCAAAAACAGTGACATTGTAAAAGATCGTCTCACGGTGCTCCGGGCCTCTGTGTTCATGAGCGTCTCTCCTCCGGCGCCGGTGCTCCAGCCCACTCAAGCGGTCAGTCGAGACGGCGTGGGAGAGGAAGCGTCCGTCTGTGTCCACGCTCACCGGCTTCACCAGGGCATACTCCTTCAGGACATGCTGCAGGGAATCTGCCACGGGCACACACACACACACACACACACACACACAAATTCTCTGTCAATACACATCCCTAACATACAGGTCAGTGCCTACAGAAATAATCATCAATAAGCACAGTTCTTCATCTAAAAAAAAAAAAAGCTTTGTCGAAACACAAAAAAAAGGCTGCAGAACGTTTCAGAGCAAACTTCCACACTCTGGTGCATTCCTGATCCACTGAAGAAGGCCAAGTTTCCATCAGCGCCCAGGCCGGTGCCAGGGGGTGCACCCTGCACCCTAATGCATATGCAGGAGAACTTCAGGTGCCTGCAGAAGAATTTGAAGCTCACACTTGTTTTTTTTCTTCCCACCACGCTCTTTAGGAGCTTTGACACTAATGCCCGAGGTTTATGCAGAATAATAAAAATGCACGAACACTGCCTCGGTCAGCTGTTTCACCTCTACCAGCTCCTCCAGGAGATCCGAGGCAGGCTGAAGTGTCAGGCACTGGAGACTCCAAGTGAAGCAAGAACGCAGCAGTCAAAAGTTACTCATAAGGATCTATATTGCAACTTACGGAGGAAAGGAAAGGAAAGGAAAGGAAAGGAAAGGAAAGGAAAGGGGGAGAAAAGTTGGAGAAAAGGTTGCTGGCATTCAGGGCATTGCCCCCAGGAGATTGTTTGTTGAATCTGACACACTGTAATTGTATTTATATAATATGTCTTTTGTTTTCTAATAGAAATATTTCATCTTAGGGTTTATTTAAAGGATCCCTGTGCTCGTGTTCTCTCTCTCTCTCTCTCTCTCTCTCTCTCTCTCTCTCTCTCTGTATCTGTTTATCTTTCTATCTCTCTATCTATCTCCTTCTATCTAGCCATAAAGTGCCCATCAATAGAAGGAAACCTCAGTACATACCTATGCTGTCGGTGATGTAGAGAGCCTCAGTGCGCTGAAAGTGGAGTAATAGAATGATGAAGGTGTATGTGGACGGAGGAAGCTCCATGGCAGGTCGGGGGAAGGAGGGACAGAGCGCTCGAGCGGCCGGCTGCAAACTACCGATGGCCGAGACGCGGCGGAATCGTTTCTGTTTCACCGAGTCCGTCGAATCGACTCCCCCGAATCGAAAAGGTTGCCTGTTAGTTTCTTCCCACTTGGAAGGAACAAAATGGAAAGTATTTTTTATTTTTATATATTTTTATTTTGTACTCTTTAAAACAATTTGGGTTTCTTTTAAAGTCTGTATTAAACGTACACTTTTTGCACTTTTTTGAAACAAAACCCCCCCTAAAGCTATTTTCTAATTACTTGGAATAAATATGCTCTTTTCCCTATTAATCACAAATATTTAATCAATAAAATGTTTTAATAAACAAAATGTTGTAAAACACTGGTCAAGCCTCAGGTTTCTGAATCCCCCCCCCTCCGTTTTTTTTTCTTTTTTTCTTTCTTTCCGTTCCTTTAAATGGAACTGGTCCTCCTGGGAATCGACTCGGATCAAAGGAATCGACTCACTCGGAATAATGCTCATCCTAACTGCAAAGCGCTCCAGCAGTTCATCTCTCTCTCTCTCTCTCTCTCTCTCTCTCTCTCTCTCTCTCTCTCTCGTTTCCACCTCGCTCTTTCTCTCCAACCTTCCTCTCTCTCAATCTCTCGTTCTCTATCTATCTCTCACTCCCCCTTTCTCTTCCCTTCATTCTCTCTCTCAATCTCTTTCTTTCCTCTCTCCCTCTCTTTCTTTCTCTTCCTCTCCCCCTTTCTCTTTCCTCCTTCCTCTCTTTCTCCCCCATTCTCTCTCCATCTTGCCCTCTATCTCTCCCTCTTTCTCTCGATCACTACACAGATTAATAGGCTATATACAGTGCAGAGTTCATGACTTATTTCCAGAAATAGCCCTCCGTCTCCTTTGTCTCGGAGCTGTTAAAAATTCAGATGGCAATAAAACCTGGTCATTATTAATGCAAAATTCCTCTGCAACCTCCAATATGGTCCTCAGCTACATCCTGTGTGTCCTGGTGTCCTGCCGCTCACTCGTCAAGACCCTATAGGAATAAAAATGGCGTACTCCAAACTGTCAGAAAGTCTATACATTTTTTTAATAATGTCCCTGTCACTGCAGGCAGCATCCTGCATTCTGGTGCGGTGCTCTTGATTGAATTATATAACATACAAGCTTACCTACAGGTGTGTATATATACACACACGCACACACACAGACACAGACACACACACACACACACACACACACACACACACACACACAGAGACACAGAGACACACACATACACCTACACATAAACATACACATATGCACTCACACACACACACACACACACACACACACACACACACATATGTTCGCATGTACATAGATATTGGTTCCCCTGGATGCTCTATCAATCATCCTGCCTGGTCAAACCCCAGGAGATGTCGTCTGTCTGCAGGTTCTCACTCCTGCCAACCGCCTTTCAGGGACATGAAAGTCTCGGAGTCTGATGCAATACGAGGGTCTGAATCACCAGTTGCTAACGATGCAGTTTTTTGGGCTTGAGTCACATCGCGTATTTAAAAAAACAAACAAAAAAAGCAAAAAAGAAAAGCCGAAAAGACAGGTTGCCCAATACGTTCAAAGAAATGGCAAAGAAATCACGAACCAAACACTAAAACCGCAGAGGGATCAACAAAGAAAAAATAGTTTCATTGTTTTTCCTTCCAACAATTGCATTTCTGACGGTGTAATAACACTACCTGGGTTTATTATCTGTTTCTTTGTTGGAGCAGTGTAAATCTATATCTTTTTGGTAAATATAGGAAAAGTGTATCGTAGCCACGCTTGTAGACATTTTGTTTTTTATTTAAACTGGAATTCGATTGCTGGTTCCTCCGAAGAAAATATGCATGAAAAATGCATCGTTTTACTGTGTTTAATCTCGTTCGGTATTCAGTGGTGATCTGGGAGGGGCTGCACCGCCTTGAGCTGACATAAGTGGATTATTGAAATAGATCACCTGCTAGGATTGGGTGGTGGATTTCTGAAAGACGGAAGAATCAGACGAATGTCTAATGAATGCGGCTCAGGAGGAAAAGAGACGCCGGCCATCTATCTGTCAGCACATTTCTCTCTCTCTCTCTCTCTCTCTCTCTCTCTCTCTCTCTCTCTCCCTCTCTCTCCAGCAATCTCCTCTGGGCCATGCATCTGAAAGTACATTTGCAGGTCCTCACTGCTGAAGATCCAGCACAGGTTATGCTGGAATAAAAACAAAATGACACAGAAAGGGTCGTTCAAATCACGTAAAACACGAAGCCCTTATTAGCTGTCATTCTTGAAACTTTTTTGTGTTGTTGTAAGTGAACATGTCACGCAACACGTCGGTGACTCATCCAAGGTCAACACGATCGTATGCCATTTTTCTCAGCCACCTCCATATGACCTTGTCGACTAACCGCACGGCCTCGGTGCTCAAAGCCGCAGCAGATAAAGAGAACTAGCGGCCGTGTTGGCGTAATGAAGATGAGAGCTCCGGGTGAGGAAAGCTTGAGTGAAAAAGAGACAGAAAGCCGGGATTGCATACATTCGTCACGAGAAAAAGCAAACATGCTACCTGGATAAAAAGGAAGAACTGAGTAGAATCTAAATACTGCATGCCTGCTCTGTCATCTAGCCAGACGACACATGCTAAGGCTTATATAACCGATGATAGCTTTAGCAGCCCGAGACTTTGCACTCACCCGACTGGAATTGAAGGTATAAAAATAAAAAAAACATGCGTACACATACACCGACCAGGCATCACAATATGAACAGTTATTAACAGATTTAACTTTATACTTTAGCTACAGGAGCTCGTCTGTTGCAATCAGACCACACAGGCCAGACTTCGCTCCCCATGTGCGTCAATGACCCTGTGGCCGGTTCAACACTGTTCCTTCGTTGGACCACTTTTGATAGACACTGACCACTGCAGACCAAGGACATCCCCCAAGAGCTGCAGTTTTGGAGACGCTCTGACCCAGTCGTCTAGACGTCACAATTTGTCAAACTCGCTCAAATCCTTACGCTCGCTCATTTTTTCCTGTTTCGAACACGTCGACTTGAAATAGAGATAATCAGTGTTGTTCACTTCACCACTCATAATGTCATATCTCAATATTTACATCACATCCTAAAGAATGAAACGGACTCAAGACTTAAACTCAACAAACTCAAGGAATGAATGCAAAATGTAAATCTTAAGACAGATGGTCATGTATATTAAACAACCTTAACAAGTCCAGGTGCATCTGTCTTTATAATGAAGTCCTCCAGTACGATCCACTATATGGACAAAAGTTTGTTTGTTGACACCTCACTATAAGATTCATAACGTTCCGCTCCACGTTTGCTGTTCTAATATCCTCCACTCTTCTGGGTAGACGTTCCACTGGATTATGGAGTGTGATTTGTGCTCATTCAAATACAAGGATGTTAAAAAAAAATAAATCTGGTCTTGATGCAGGTGAGGAACTGAGGAGGTCTGGGGTGCATTCAGCATTCACATTCATTCCAAAGGTGTTCACTAGGATTAGAGCTCTATAGCAGGCAACTCAAGATCTTCCACTCCAGCCGATGTAAAGCAAATCTTCATGGAGCCGGCTTTGTGCACAGAGATATTGTCATGTCGGTACAGGTTTCAATCTCCTAGTTCGAGTGAAGGGAAAATTTCATGCGACAGCATCAAAAGGTGTCAGTTGTCCCAAAACGTTTGTCCATATAGTGTAAATATGCTTAACAGCTCTTCTGTTTGAAACTGATTCAAAGACTTTTTTTTCTTCACCAGTTCAATTTGTGCAAGTCGATACCCAAAGTATCAGATTCCCTGTAGCTCATGCACCTTTTTATTTTTTTTTTTACATTTTGTGCATTCTAGGATGCTCTTCTGTTCACTTTGGTTTCAAAGATCTACAATGGTTTTTCCATCCACCGGAACCTGAATTCTTTTCCCCGTCAACCAGAACCTGGATTTCTTTTCCTTCAACCAGAACCTGGATGTTTTTCCATTCATTAGAACTTGGGAGTTTTTTTGTTTTCTTTACCCTTTTCTGTACCATCTAAACTCGAGAGACTACATGAAATTCCCAGGGGCTTCAGAAACAAACAAAGCACTTCCGTCAGCGATACTACAATTCTTTGCGTGCATTTTGCAGTATTTTGTGTCAACTGTATCGACTGTGTTAAAGTGTTCAAATCACAAGAGACCAACAATGAACCAGTGAAATACTCGAAC
This sequence comes from Silurus glanis, assembly GCA_014706435.1. Classification (NCBI taxonomy): domain Eukaryota; kingdom Metazoa; phylum Chordata; class Actinopteri; order Siluriformes; family Siluridae; genus Silurus; species Silurus glanis. The sequence goes on from JAAIIK010000099.1 coordinate 1,782,979, forward strand.
CAGACCCATCTGGCACCAACAAGCCTGCCACTGAGATCGAAAACTCTCCTTATTTGGATGTTTGATGTGAAAATTCACTACTTGACCTGCATCTGCATGATGATGAGCTGCCAAATAACTGGGTAATACCTGCATTAATGGACACAGAAAAACCTGTAACCATAAAAACTCTTGGTTTATTATTCAATTATCCAGATGAAACCATGCTTTTCTCATTTACCACAATTTAACTAGCAGTGACGGTATGGAATTCTGAGAGCAGTTGAAGAGTAATGCTTTAAATCGATGGTATTTGTGATGAAATGAATTTCATTTTAATTCGATTTATTTTTAGAGCGCTTTTAACGATGAAAATTCTTTCAAAGCAGCTTTATACCGATAAAGAAGTGATAAAGTTGTGTAAAAGAGTGTATTGCCTAAAAGTTTGTTCTTTATTACTGTAAGTTTATCCGTAATGACTGAGCCAGTGGCGACTGTGGCAAGAAAAATCTCCCTGAGATGGAATGTGGAAGAAACCTTGAGAGGAACCAGACGCAAAAGGCAACCCGTTCTCATCACCGATTGTCCATTCATTACAGTTCCATCTTTGCTGATGTGTAATGTTCAGTGATGGGTGTTTAAATGCAACAGTTCATGCAAACTGTGGTCCTGAGCTTTTTGTAGCAGACGACATTAATTACAGTCCAAATCCATCCATCAAGTTCTTGAGTTGCTCAGTAGCTTCATGGATCTTTATGCTGCTGATGTGGAACCATCCCCAGCTGCACAGATTGGTCTCCAATTGAAGAGAACTCCACCCAGAGGTAGGGTGTCAGGATTCAAATCTGTGAACACTTGATAAACAAATATTCCACCTTATTTTGGGCAACTGGAGCAACGATTCCTGTTCATCACAGTGAATCCAGATGGTAAACCAATTAACTCCAAACACACATTTATTCACGCCTAAGAGTTCATTGAAAGGAAACCTATGCCAGATCAATCCCTGGACCATGGAACTATGAGCTAGCAACACTTGGGCAATCCCTGGGATATTTCCTGTGGTGCACAGTAACAAAGTAAATGTAACTCCTTACTTTATTTAAGTAGCTTTTTCACATATCTGTACTATAGTGAAGTATAACATTTGGGGAGACTTTTACTTTAAGAAAATCAAATATATTTTAATAACTTTTTACTCAGCTACACTTTGTGAAATCAGTAGATAAAAACTCGTCAAGCACATAACGATCCACCAATCAGGGTCGAGCACGCGCTCTGTTTTGAACTCGATTTGATTGCCGCTTACTTAGCACCAACATACAGTTTAGCATCAGTTCAACAGCAAGCCGAACATTTTGAGAGAAATAAATGATGGAACAAAGTTCTTTTGCCACAACACCCGTGACCTCATTTGCACAATTTATTTTAAATGAAGGTTTTGGGTTCATTATAATTTGAATAGATATCAATCAGTGTTTGACTCATTAATATCATTCTATTAATAGAAGAGTCTGCTGAGAGTCACATTCGAGTCTTTTCACATAAACTGAGTTGATTAAGCAAAGAGTCAGGATAACAGGAGCATTATAGTCATAATAGATCATAGTACTTTGGATACTTAAGTACTTTTGAAGGCAAAAACGTTTGTACTTTTACTCAAGTAAAGTTTAAAGAGAACACTTTTACTTTTTCGTCCACAACTGTATGAATCTATGAATGCTAGTATGTGCTGTGCATCCGGTTTCATTAACCACATGGTCTGATTTTGATCATGCGACATGTATTAATCCTGTATAAGTAATGTTTCAGAAACTTTTCCTCTGTCTTCAGTCCAGCACACCATATGTGTGTGATATAAGTCATATGTTATCAACTACAAAGTCCTCAGTCTTCCCAGAACAGGACACATGCTGACATGGTGACATACTGAACACTTGGTTATCTTAATATATCACTGATGTGAAATAATAAATGGAATCGTTGACTTGAGAAGAGGTGATGGGGGAGGGGTGTTTAACCATTTTGGCTGCACTAGTTGGAAAATATAGAACTTGGCTTCAGTCACAGCTGGTTTTTGAACAGAGCATGACCGAGTCGGAACCTCCCACCAGCATGTATGTGTGTGTTTCCCATTTACCCCCCAGCCCCATTTTTCTTTGCCTTTCATTTTGAACACAAATATACAGTACATATTACTGTACTCTTCTATCATCTGCACTCCAGTCGATTGGGCACATCTGCTCACTGAACGGCTTGATGAGAATGAAAATATGGTCAGTCATATACTACATATACACAGCAGACTTCAAACGACGAGGGACGTTCGAGTCAAACCGGGACTTTTGAGTTTCCAAGGCGTAAAAAACTGCATTGATTTTTCGACACACCCCCCTGCTCCATTTATACACTGATCCCAGCGTTTGACTAACGCCTCGAAAGATACGGCATAGAAAGATTTATCGGGACTACAGGAACCACCCTACAGCCTGCTTCACGTCATCATCAGGGAACCAACAGGACCGGAATGATCACTAATCTTTGAAATGTTTACACGGTTTAAATGTCATCCTGCGGCTGATCTTCTCATCACCGTACTGGGCTTGAAGTATTCTGTAGATATGCAAGGGTTTTACGCCTTCGTTCACAAGAAACTTCAACACTGCACACTGTTCAACAAACACTGTTGTCTGCCATCTTTAATAACGATCTTTGGACTGGCCCTCGACATGTGTGCCAACAATCGGTAATAGAACACACTTAATGCTGCGTGTACTGTATTACCGCCATGCTAGCATCCATTTTTATACCTGTAAAATTAAAAGTCCCGGTTTGAATTGAACGTCCTTCGTACTTGGAGATTTTGTCTGATGCATTTGACACTCTCTTCATCACATCATTAATTTCCTTTGGAAGAATGGTATTTATCTTTTCAGGAAATTTCCTGGAAGTCCGTGGTGGCCAAACACCTTACTTGGGTTTTCTGTTAAATTCTTACACGTTGTACTTGACTGTGTATACACAGAGGTCTAATTCCTTTGGATGTTATTATTTATTAGATTCCTATCTATAATAACTCCTATATAGTTGTAACTGTTCTATAGGTATTAATATTTGCAGCATTTTGTTAATCAGTATCTTTGGCTTCTGCTAAAACTTCCTGGAAAGGTGGTTGCTTAGCGGTTAAGGCACTTTGGATCTAATGGTCGTGGGTTCAAATCCCAGCCACACAAATCTGCGACTCCTGGGCCCCTGTGCAATAGCCCTTAACCGGCACAGTCTATGCATGAAATGAATCTAAGTTTCTCTGGATAAGAGCGTCTACCAAATGTCATGAATGTAAATGTCAATGCTAGCGGTTGGTATCCGCCAAGTCCAACACCGGTGCTTTTCTATCGATAGTCTTGTAGAAATGCAATTAAATAAAGAAGTTTGCATGTTGCCTAATATTGTCGCTATGTTTTCTTTCTTTTTTTTTACATTGCTCAGGGGCCCAGGAGTGGCAGATTGGTGTAGTAACGATGTGACCTCACAACCTACAGATTCCAAAGGCCTATGCCTTTGCTACCACCCAGTGCCGACACAACAGGCAGCGAAGATCAGTCCAGACGTCTTGATCCCCAGCCAGCTTGATATAATCTTTCCACTAGCCCTGGGGATGCCACAGGGTTTCCATCCATTGGAGCATGACTGTTTGTAAGCTGGCCAAACCACTATAAATCCCTCCTGTGGAGTGGTATAGGAGCATCGGTTCCCCGGGCTCATCAAGCTTTTCACCCAATCAAGGAAGCGCAGTAACCCTGCAGTGGAACATTTTTTCCCCTTTACTGCTTCGTTTTTTTTGTTTGTTTCTTTATTTGTTTTGGAGAGCTTAGTTATAGTTTTCCATGTGGGCCGTGCGCCCTATTCTGCCTTCCGAGGCACAGATACTAACTGATAACAAGATCATAGAATAGCTACTAGGGATGGTAAGATTCAGCGATTCACTTGGTGCATTGTCATACTGTAAATGTTAACTACGTGATGCATCGATTTAATTTTTCGATCGATCTTTTATTTTTATAATTATTAGTAGATGTGCAATACTTCTATTATTTAGAAAGTAATCAATCATTTGTGAGCAATATTTGATATGTAGATTGATTTCCCTTCGCTAAACGAGCGCGTTTTCTCAGCACCACTGCTGCCACGTGAATATGACACATCACAAAACTACGGAGACCGAGGCGTGTCCTTAAAGTCACATAGAATACAAATTAACATGGCAGAGGTAGAGCTGCATCTTCCTGCACACGGAACAGGAAACGAACTTCTGCTTCATATGCATCTTTAACGTTTCATATCATTGGCTATGCATCAAGATGCGAATCAACCTCGGTTATAAAGACGCACACATCAGTGCTACAAGTTGAAAAAAAGGTCATTGGGACTAAATGTGGAATGCGATGCCCAAAAAGCACATACCGTACTTATGTCTAGGTGTCCGTAAACATTTGGCAATATAGTGTATAATGGTTCAGGAGTTTTCACAGCATTTTACTTAATAGAATGTGTTTTCTTTGTGTGTTTTTTGGTGTGACTTTTTATGAGAATGGAAAAACTGGCACTTGACAAGGTAGTTCGGTCAGTTGTGCTTTTTTCCCCGAAATGCACAAAAAGCACCTCCTCTTGTGTTGCTGGTAATGGGACCAGGAACAGCACCAGGCAAAAAAAAAAGCTACTGATATGAGAGTTCACTGGGCTTTTTCATCCAAACACCCTGGGGCAAACCGTGCACTCCTACGAACATGCAGAGACATAAAATATCTTCTTTTCATCCAGTAGTATATTATGCATCTACGATTCATCTGCAATGCACATGTACATATGTATGTTTATCTGTTTGAAATGGTCAGTTGATAGTGTGTGTTTTTTGGAGCAACAATGCCACACTACTGTCTTTTTCTTCTTCTCATTATTATTTTTGCTAGGTGAGTTTGGATGTGATCCTGGCCAGGGTCAGATGAAGGTTATCATCCTCTGCTGTTGTTCATAAATGAAAATCAGACAAAGCTCCCTGCTTGTAGCACAGTGTAAATCCCACTGGGCAGCCATATGCTTACAACTGCAGAGCTCCTCCATGGTCCAGGAGGACCACAAGGTCTTCTGCATGTTCTGCAGCAATGAGTCAACCCTATTAGCAAATGCTGAAGAAAGCAGATGTAAAAGAAAAAAAGCAAAGGCACAATTTGAGAGGATGTTTTTTTTTTTTTTGAATGGTGTGACATTAACTAGAAGAATGTGGACAGTCTGTGCGGTGATGTGCATGACAACATCAGAATAGCTCATTAGAGCATGTCTCCGAGACAAGGTGTCACCTTTAAAACCTCCTTTGATGCTTTTTCATCTTGATTTTAATAACTCGGAATAAGTCGTAAAAAAAGGGAACAGGGCTTTCCTCAAGAGTCTGATTAAAAACAAAATGAGCACACGAATCGCAGTCTAAACAACAAGCGTGAAACGTGCCAAGCTGTGCGACACAGTAAAAGCCCCATGGGGCTCTCCTCCGACTTTTATTCCAATAATGCTAGAAGTCAAAAACTGTCGAGGTGTAGGAATGATTTAATGTTCATTCCCGGCATTCCCGTTCAACCGATCGTCCACGCAGTAAATTTGACAAAGTGGGGAAGAAAAAAAAGCCTTTCCTGTCCTCAGTAACTTCTCTAACTCTCTGTATATATAAAATGGGCTTTGCAGCAGAAATACTCTGTCGAGTTGGAGCCCCATGCTTAAGCAGAAGCAGTCTCACTTCTCTGGCAGTTCTGCCACATCCAGTGCTTCCAACGCTTCTGATCAAAAGCAATGTGATTTTGGAATGGAATGAAATACGCCGAAACGCGATGGGAATTTTCCAATAAAACGCTCGAGACCATCAAATGAGCTCCGGGTGCTTAAAAGAAAAAATAACGGTCTGTTTATGACTCGTCGTTCTAAAACCGTAAAATCAGATCTGTGAATCCAAATGCCAGAATAATGGCAGAATTATCCGGCCTTTAATGTTCCCTATCTGGAAACAAAAAAATATCCTCATATTGTTGTAGATCAAACCGCATATCGGTTGATCAAGCGCTTGGTATCTAATTTGTCAACATGAAAAAAAAAACGTGTTTACTGTCCTTGCCAGAGTTTATACATATTTGTATTTTTGGCTCTTCATCAAGTGTAACTTTTATTCTCAGCAGATTTGATTTATTAACGGATACGGTCATTGGGGAAAAAAACACTTTTAATGCTAATCAAGGACAGCACAGTGGCGCAGCAGGTTGTTGCTAATGAACCACATACTGCCCCCTTGACGTTACGGCTTTTAGCAAAACCCAAGGATTTAAAACTCAGACGATCTGCTTGATTCCCTTTCTGTTTTATTGGTGTGAGAGAGAGAAAAAAAAAAGTAATAATAAAAAAAAGTAAAAAAAAAAAAACTACAGATGGTCCCAGAGTTACGATGCTTCAAATTGGGTTTTTTTTGGTCTTTTGCGTGGCAGGCAAATGTAGCACTATATATATGCGGAACGATACGTTGGGACGCTGCCAGCATGTGCGCATGTCCTGCTGTGGGAGATGCCTTACTCTTACCAGAGGTCAACAGAGTTCAGTTGTCTCTTGAAGCTCAGATTTTTTTCTGGGTTTTTGGTGTTTCAAGACCCGGTTTTATCTCTTGTCTTGTAATTAGTTCAATTATGAACACGTTACAGTGTACTACCCCATACTGTTTACCATTCTTTAACACTCCTGTTTAGGCTAGACTATGTCTCGACTTACGATATTTACATATTGCGATGTGAGGTCATCGGAACGCATCTTTTTTTTTTTTTTTTTACAGATTCAATTATTTGTAGTATTTTTAACTACTACTTCTTACTTCCTACTATTACTACATCTTCCCAGAAGAGTGAAGGTTATTATAACAACAAATGGAACAGCACATGAAAAATCTTATAGTCAAGTGTCCACAAACGTTTGTCCATATAGTGAACTTTCTTACCGTTCCCCACTGAACAAGCCTGATTACTTCAACACAACAACATTTTTGTCATTTTCGTGTAGATTTGTTATCCAGAATGTGCATTCTCAACCTGTTTTCTATCTAGCTACGTTTTCTTGGCTACTGTCAGCTTTGTGTGAACTTTGTGTGTCGAATTTCTTTCTAAGCAGAAATGCAGGATTTCTTCTTATTACAGGCTTTCCACAGTGCTTCATAGCATCTAAGGAATATTATGTCTTTTTTAAGTATTTTTCAACCCGTCTCAATAAAGTTTTATTTTTTATTCTAAAAAAAAAAAATATCTCGCACACTACAGCTGCAAATGGTTCTACGAGAATAAGGGCTTTGTGAGAGTGAAACTGAACCTTTGGACAGTATGTAAAACGTTTGGCGTGGCCATTCTCTCTCTAGACCACCTTTGGATTGCTTGACCCCTAACACAGCTCTGTTTCTCCAAAGCAGAACTGTGATTGGCTAAAGCAGACTTTAATTTGTTGCTTGTACAACATTACATGATACTGTCAAGTCAAGTCAAGTCAAATCAGGTCGAGAGGCTTTTAATGTCATTTCAGCCATACACAATTGAAACAGCGTTCCTCCAGAACAAAGGTGCAACAAGAGACAATATAAATGAACACATAACTAACTAGGACATACACACAAGCTTCATTTACCTTAATGGTAAATTTGACATTTGACAAACGCCCTCATGCAGAGCGATTTGCAAAATGCTTTGAAGCCTCCATCAATAAATACATTTTATGACTGGTTTATTAGGACACAGCTTAAGAATACCATCAGTCTAATTCACTGTTGAGAGAAAGAATTTCAAAATATAGCTTTTTTTTAAAGAAAGAAAGAAAGAAAGAAAGAAAGAAAGAAAGAAAGAAAGAAAGAAAGAAATAAGGTTTTATTGAATTTTTTAGTTTTCTTTATTAGAAGTCAGAAGGCACTTAAGTAAATGCATGATTTGTATGATTTGCTGTCTGTCTGAAGCACAGAAATGAAAGCGGACTATCTGTAGAACATTGCACTGCCTTGAATCAAATCGAAATCGGGCAGGAGGGAATCGTATCGCATCGGTAGCTGCTTCATATTGATCTTTAATGCATCGTATCATTGGCTATGCATCAAGATCAGCTTCAGTTATTGAAATGCACATATCTAATGTATACAGGATATAAGGATGGTGTAAGTGAACCAGTCTCATCTCTTTGAGTTGATTTGAGCTCATCTCGAGTCAAGCAGACCATCATTTTGAACGATAATAACTGAAACAAACGTTAACATCATGAAAGATGAGAGCAAAGTGCTGTTAACTCGAAATCTCTCGAGCGCTACAGTTTGAGAGGTGCCTACAGTGGAAGCTTTCCACCATGTTGAGTCAGCAGTGCTGACTACCTGAGCCTGCTGTCACCCAGCATCCTCCCATGCCACCTGCATTTCCAGCAGAGCCCGGCTCCCCGGCTAACAAACTTCACTGTCCTTGAAGTTGGTCCTATGGCAGCGACAAATGCCTCTATCCTCAATTCAGGCACACAGCCATTGAACCCCCCCCACCCCTTAAATCCCTCCAGCCTCCCAACCCCCCACCTCTCTGTCTTTCAACGCAGCCTGGAACCTCATCAACAACTCTATTTAGGAGCACACCGAAAACAGTGCTCTGGCACTCTGTGCCTTTCTCACAGGACGAGATGGATGGCAAGAGGGATTCGCTGTGACACAGGCAACAAAGCAGCCCAGAGGTTGGGACAGGCAATCAATCAGGTACTTTTAGTCTGGGAGTGAAGGTTTTCCAGTAAAGACGTTGCTCTCCCCCCCACCCTTTATTTAGATGACACAACAATAAAGTATGTCTGAGTAAAGTGTGCAGGGTATATCAAATAAATGTCTTCAATTTGAGTATAGAGAGAGAGAAAGACAGACAGAGAGAGAGAGAGAGAGAAAGAGCAATTTATCAAAAGCCTGGTATTAATATTGCTGCATAACCCTATTTCTTTTATTATTTGCTCAAATCAAAATGAAGCATTTCAAAAGATTAGGATTTTGTATTTGAGGCTCAGGGAACAGGACTGAATCTGAAAGTCTATCACAGGATGTATGTGATCTGCTCTGCTTTAGAGCAACCCTTTAATCAGCATTTGATCATTGACCCCATACAGTGTTTGAACAGTGACTGTTACAGCAGGTGTGTTGTCCATGTGTGAGACAAACAAACAATATCTTTACCTGTCATTGCTAGCTTTTCCAGCTCGCCCTCACGCAAAAAAAAAATGAAACTGTCCTCAAAATGTATTTATTTCCCACAGACTTCGCTTGGGGAAAAAGTCACAAGAAATGTATGCACTAAGATGCACAAAAATGATCGACTCTGTAATCTGCCTTGCAATAGACTCTGTACACAACAGACATTCTGTCTGAAATTTTTTATTTTATTCTGGTATATTTGGTATTAAATAAGATTTTGACAGCTCGAACTGGCATCCTTATTAACTGTAGTGCTTCTCCTATATTGAAAATGTTCATAGAGAGAGTAGAGGGGGGCAACATGATTCCTGTCCCACTGGGCCTTTATTAGCACTTGTTATGTTCCAGGTCTCATTTTGACCACTAGGTGCAAAAAGAAGTCGATGCAAGCTAATCGGTACAGTGAACCCTGGAACATCAGCTTTCACCTGTAATCTGTCAATGAAAATATGCAATTAATAGGTTCCCTGGTGGTCTAGTGATTAGGATGCGGCGCTCTCACTGTAGCGGCCCGGGTTCGATCCCCGGTCAGGGAACCAACCCCAGCCATTAGGGTTGTACAAGCCAGTGCACTCTTAGTGCCGGTCCCAAGCCTGGATAAATGGGGAGGGTTGTGTTAGGAAGGGCATCCAGCATAAAAACGTGCCAAATCAAACATGCGGCTCATGAATACGGATGATCCACTGTGGCGACCCCTAATGGGAGAAGCCGAAAGAAAATATGTAAATTATGCAATTAATATGTAAATGCTGATTTATAAAGATTAATTAAAAAGACTAATTCTATCTATATTTCTAGCTATCTATTTATCTGAAAAATATACGTATATATAGATATACAAAAACACATTTTTCCAACTACCTCACTGCAGCACTGGCTCAATAATAAGGTCCAGGTTTTCATCCTTAGCAAAACGTGCTTCTCATTAGTGTTTTTCATGCCTAGTGAGATGACGCAGTTTTAACTCCATCTCATTTGGTTCAGGCATTCTAGAGCCAGGCCAGATGGTGTCATATCTCAAGCTCTCACCAGCTCCTTAGCCAGTCAGTTCATATTTAGAACATTGGGTCACAGACCTTCCTCCTTCTCAATGACCAACCAAGCAACTCGGTGAAACATGGCAAGGTAAACGCACTGGAGACAGATAATACATGAAAGCTTAGTTTGCTGTTCCTGAGGAGGACACCTGCTGGGTTTGAAGGTGTCTATTGGTCTAGGAAGACTGTCCTACCGTTGCAATTATACAGCTGCTGCCTTCATCCACAAAGCAGACACACAGCTGTTGACTCTCAGGGAATAAGGTAGTATTTAATGAACTTACAAACAAGCCTTGAACTTTGAGTGGTACAAAAACAATACAATGCCTCAGAGTGCACTGTATAATCCCCACAGCATGTAGCATGCAGCAGGAATAAGGAGTAAACAAAATTGCTTACATACTGCTCTATGTATTGAGACCCATTGGGTGTGAAACAAATTTTGTGTTTGTGATCAAATTTATATGATCAGAAACAGTAAGGATTATTCAATGGGCATGTAGGTGAAGGGAACAGAGGTTGTGAGGAGGTGATGGGTAGGTATGGCCTTAAGGAGAGTAATGTGGAAGGGCAGATGGTGGTAGATTTTGCTAACAGGATGGAAATAGCAGTGGTAAACATTTATTTTAAGAAGAAGGAGGAGCATAGGGTGACGTATAACAGTAGAGTAAGGTGCACACAGGTGGACTAACCTGAAGGAGATTGAAGACTGTAAGGTGTTGGCAGGGGACAGTGTAGCTAGACAGCATCGGATGGTGGTCTGTAGGATGGTTTTGGAGGTAAAGAAGAAGAGGAGGAGAGTGAGGACTGAAAGAAGAATAAGATGGTGGAAGTTAAGGAGGAAGACTGTAGTGTGAGGTTCAGGGAAGAGGTCAGACAGGGGCTCAGTGGTGGTGAAGAGTTGCTGGATGATTGGGCAACTACTGCAGGAGTGATAAGGGAGACAGCTAGAAAGGTACTTGGTGTGACATCTGGAAATCGAAAGGAAGACAAAGAGACGTGGTGGTGGAATGAGGAAGTGCAGGAATGCATAAGGAGAAAGAAGTTGGCAAAACAGAATTTGATGAATTTGTGATGAGAAAAGTAGGCAGGAGTACAAGGAGATGCAGCAGCAGGTAAAGAGGGATGTGGCGAAAGCCAAGGAAAAGGCATATGAGGAGCTGTAGGAGAAGTTGGACACTAAGGAAGGAGAAAAGGATTTGTAGCGATTGGCTAGGCAGAGGGACTGAGCTGGGAAGGATGTGCTGCAAGTTAGAGCAATAAAGGATTGAGATGGAAATGTGTTGACTAGTGAGGAGAGTGTGTTGAGAAGATGGAGGGAGTATTTTTAACAGGTGATGAACGAGGAAAATGAGAGAGAGAGAAGGTTGGATGGTGTGGAGATGGTGAAGCAGGAAGTAGATAGGATTAGTAAGGAAGAAGTGAGAGCAGCGATTAAGAGGATGAAGAGTGGAAAGTCAGTAGGACTCAATGACATACCGGTAGAAGCATGGAGATGTTTAGGAGAGATGGCAGTGGAGTTTTTAACAAGATTGTTTAACAGGATATTGTAAGGTGAGAGGATGCCTGCGGAATGGAGAAGGAGTGTGCTGGTACCGGTTTTTAAAAATAAGGGAAATGTGCAGATCTGCAGTAACTACAGGGGAATAAAGTTGATCAGTCACACCATGAAGTTATGGGAAAGAGTAGTGGAAGCCAGGCTGAGAGAAGAGGTGACCATCTGTGAGCAGCAGTATGGTTTCTTGCCGAGGAAGGGCATTATTTAAAGACGCATTATTTGCTTTGAGAATGTTGATGGAGAAGTATAGAGAAGGTCAGAAGGAGTTGCATTGTGTGTTTGTGGATTTAGAGAAAGCGTACGACAGGGTGGAGAGAGGAGTTGTGGTATTGTATGAGAAAGTCAGGTGTGTCAGAGAAGTATGTGAGGGTGGTGCAGGATGTATGAGGACAGTGTGACAGCAGTGAAGTGTGCAGTAGGAACGACAGACTGGTTCAAGGTGGAGGTTGGACTGCATCAAGGATCGGCTCTGAGACCTTTCCTGTTTGCAGTGGTGATGAACAGGTTGACGGACGAGGTCAGACAGGAGTCTCCATGGACTCTGATGATTGCGGATGATATTTTGATTTGTGGTGAGAGTAGGGAGCAGGTTGAGAAGAGCCTGGAGAGGTGGAGGTACACGCTGGAGAGAAGGGGAATGAAAGTCAGTAGGAGTAAGACAGAGTACATGTGTGTGAATGAGAGGGAGGGCAGTGGAGGGGTGCGGTTGCAGGGAGAAGAGGTGGAGAAGGTGGAGCAGTTCAGGTACCTGAGGTCAACAGTGCAAAGTAATGGAGAGTGTGTTAGAGAAGTGAAGATAAGAATGCAGGCAGGGTGAAGTGGGTGGAGAAGAGTGATAGCAGGAGTGATTTGTGATAGACCTGCAATGTTCTACGGTTTAGAGACAGTGGCATTAACTAAAATACAGGAGTTGGACCTGGAGGTAGCAGAGCTGAAGATGTTGAGGTTTTTGTTGGGAGTGACGACGATGGACAGGATTAGAAATGAGTTTATTAGAGGGACAGCGCATGTTGGCCGTTTTTTTAGACAAGGTGAGGGAGGTGAGATTGAAATGGTTTGGACATGTGCAGAGGAGGGACATGGGGTATATCGGTAGGAGAATGCTGAGTATGGAGCCACCAGGAAGGAGGAAAAGAGAAAGGCCATGGAGGAGGTTTATGGATGTGGTGATGGTGGACATGCAGGTGGTTGGGGTGAAAGAGGCAGATGTAGAGGACAGGGGGGTATGGAGACGGATGATCTGCTGTGGCGCCCCCTAATGGGAGCAGCCAGAAGAAGAAGAGGAAGAAGAAGAAGAAACAGTAAGGATTATTAATGTATACAATGTAAGATGTATTTGTAAATGGGTAGAAAATACATCACTTTTTTTGTTACATAAATTGTTAGAATTGATATATCTGCTGTGGTATATAAGGAATACTGTATAAGGAATATTTTATACTTTTATTCTTTATTTATTTAGCTTTTTTGATTTCCTTTTTACTTTAGAAAATGTGCAACTGGAAGCTTCTGTCACCAAAACAAATTCCTTGTAAGTGCAAGCATACTTGGCAATAAAGCTCTTTCTGATTCTTAATCTGATGTCAAATGTCTCCGTGGAAGGTTTGCCCAGTTGCACGCAGAATTTCACGTTTCCTCTTCTAACTTGCTGTTCATGATGAAATACACGTGCTCAAAATAGCACCAGTTAGCGCCATTAGTCTCAAAACCTTTTTTAAAACACCTCGTAGCAGATAGTCCACTTGCCAAACTTCTGAAACACACAAGTGTATAAAGTCTTATAAAATGATTTTAATAAAAATGACTTTTAAAAATAGGAATAAACAAATGATGTGGCTCACTAAATTCCAATCAATCAGGAAACCGAGAACACACAAACTTAGCTTACCAATCCTGTTTTCTGTCAAATTGACAATCTTTTTAAAAAATGTAATAATCACCTCTCCTTGTCCTCTACTGGAACATATCAGTGTTCCCACAAAACTGAGAAAAAACACTTCGAAAACTGTCACAAGCACACCAGTCCAGTGATAACATATTAGAACTGCTCTATCATATGCTGTAATTGTTATATCAAATGCTAATTACATCAAGATCAAAAGTCCCAGCAGACATGGGCAAAATAAATTACAAGCAAAAGGATTCATATATACTGTATGTGTGGCCTGGATCCACCACTGATCATGTGCTACTGCTTAAGGTTACACATGAATTCAATTTCAATAAGATCCGAATCTTAACTAAAACCTCTTGGCAGCGTAATTTGTAATTCCGGGGCACACTGGAGCAGCACAGCTCATACCATATTCAAGATGAATCCTTTGTGATTCTGGACTGATTCTGGACTGATAAAGCGATGCTAAAGAGAAACCTTTCGAAAAGACCAAAGAACCAAACGAGTAATAGATTGTGATAGATTACTACTTAACGTGAATCTGGAAAACCAATTTGGGAAACCCTGGGCATGAGGGCAGGAATACATTCTGGCTGGAACACACATGTTTATATTCTCATACACACCTATGGGCAAGGCTAATACTGCCTACTAGCATGCTACTATGCAGTGGTGGATGAGGTAAACAAACCATGTAGTTGAGCAAAAGTAGAGATCCAGTAGGTAAAATATGACTCCAGTAAAGGTAAAAGTGTCCATTTAAACTTTCACTTGAGAAAAAGTACAAAAGTATTTGCCTTCGAATGTACTTAAGTATCCAAAGTACTATAATTTATTACGGCTATAATGTTCCTGTTATCGTTTTTTTCAAAAGACTCTTTGCTTAATCAACTCAGTTTATGTGACTCTCAGCACACTGATCTTTTAATCGAATGATATTAAGGAGTCAAACACTGATTGATTTTTTATTACAATTATCATGAGCCCAAAACCTTCTTTTCAACTACTTCAAAAATATCACACAAATAAGGTCACGTGTGTCGTGGCGAGTTCGAGTCTGGAGTTTCTTCCATCATTTATTCCTCTTTAAATGTTCTGCTTTCTTGCTGAACTGTAAGTTTGTGATTGGTAGATACCACAAAGTGGCAATCAACAAAAGTAAAAAAAAAAAAAAAAAAGCACATGCTTTACCCTGATTGGTGGATTGTTGCATGTTTGACCAGACAGGTTTATCCACTCGTAAATAAAAAGTAACGCTTCATTTCGCAAAAACAATAGTTGAGTAAAACGATATTTGACTTTAAAATGTACTGAAAGTGTTGAAGGTGTTTAAAAGTAAAATCTTCACCCCTTACTTCAGAAAGTTGTACTTGGTTACTGTTTACCACTGATATTGGGATGTGGAGGAAACCAAAGACCGCTGAGGAAACCTTTAGTACACAGATAGAACATGCATCGAGTGTAAATACAGCAAGCCAAATTTAGGAAAACCTGAATCTGTGAGTTTGCTATGAGACAATCTATATATCAAAATCTTTATAACTACAAATGAATTGCCTCTGTGTGTTCTATTGGTTCTAATGGTTCGTTTTCTTGGCCAGGACCTGCAAAAAAAAGGGAATTATATGAAATACTTCATATTAAACAAATGACTATGTGACTTACTTTATAAAGTCTTCCATTTTAGAAGCACACAGTATGGAAGAAACTGAGAGGAGCTTGACAGTACAGTACAGGCATAAAGACTCTTAGGATGAAGTCAGTCCTCTGGCAGAAGTCCAGCTTGTGTGTTAATGGGCAGCCGATACACAAATGCCAAAAACTGTCTGTATTTTACAGCTTGCTCTGCAACGACTTGTTTCTCTTAGACACCATATTTTCCCCTTAAACCTTTAATAGTCCTCAGGGCTTGTGCCAGAGTCGGTAGGCAGAATTGTCAAACCATTGACTAACTCTCTGTGGCATATTTCAATGAGACTTTCTTCTGTTGCCGAGCAACTCTGTACCTGTGTGACCTCAGAAGGAAGTTTAATAAGATATGGCTTTGCAGCAAATAAAAAAAAAGAAAAGAAAAGTGAAGGGTTCCCCCACAGTCTATTTCTGGAAAGTCTCTAAGCAGGTGGACACAGAAGTGGTGCATTGTCCAAAATGATCGAGAATCTGCACTGACTCATGACATTTTAATCCAAGATGATGGATGGATGTGTTTTGAAAAAATTCTCTGTAAAGTCGTTAACACTATAAAAGAGAGTATGCTGGAAGTGAGACCAGGTAATGAATATGGGAAATGCTGAACTTGGGCCATCCTTCAACACCACATACCATGTTCTTACAAATGACATTTCAGGTTTAGACTCAATTGTAGCAGCTGTCGTACATAACTCAGATCTGTAAAACCTGGAATGAAACATGTAGATAAAAAAAAACAATATACAGTACATACACAAACTGATTTGCTTAACTGCTTAAGCCGTATTATTATTTCCATACAAACACAGATCGGAGTCCAAGCACTCTTAACAAAAGTACATTTGCCAATTAAGAAGACACTTTATTCTAATCAAGGTCACATTGACTGTTTAACATTTACAAATGCGTAAACAAAGTTAACATACTGCTCTTAGTGTGGAGAGGTAGTAAAATTCAATCATAAAAGTTTATATGATAAAATACAACTCCAATTCCCAAAAAAGTTGGGACACTGTGTAAAATGTAAATAAAAACAGAATGCAATGGTTTGCAAACCTCAAAACCATATTTTATTATAGAAAACATATAAATACCGTTTAAAAAAAAAAAAAAAAAAAAAAAAAA
>JAAIIK010000099.1:1799631-1822840 GCA_014706435.1 Silurus glanis
AAAAAATTTTATAGCTGCAATACGTCTCAGAAAAGTTGGGACGGGGCAACAAAATTAAGGAAAAGTAAGTGTTTGTAAAAATTAAACATTTTGCAACTAATCTGGTTCATTGACAACAACTCAGTAAGATGACTGTGTATAAATAGTGTCTCTTAAAGAGGCAGAGTCTCTCAGAAGTAAGGATGGGCAGAACTTCACCAATCTGTGAAAGACTGTGTCTACAAATTGGGGAAAAATTTCAGAATAATGTGCCTCAATATAAAAGGCGCGTCATAAAAGCGAAAAATACAACAAAGGACACCCAGAACTGTTGAGCAGCTAGAATCCTGTATTAGACATATAAAAGACAACATTCCTCTCCCAAATCTTGAGCAACTGGTCTCCTCAGTTCCCAGAACTACATGGACAGAAGACATGATGCTACACAGTGGTAAACATGGCTCTGTCACAACTTTTGAGACTTGTTGCAGCCATCCAATTCAAAATCACCTTTTATTTAAAACGGTACATATTCTCATTTTAAACATTTGATATGTTTTTTTTGTGACTGGGATTTATGTGATTTGCAAATCATTGCATTCTGGTTTTATTTACATTTTACACAGTGTCCCAGATTTTTTTTGGAATTGGGGTTATAGATGTATTTACCTGTGTTGTGTACTTTCCAACACAGTGCTTTTTTTTTTCACATATACCAGCGATGTTAGGAAGCTGGGCTCAGAGTGTACAGTCAGCCATGATACAGCACCCCTGGAGCACAGAGGATTAAGGGCCTTGCTCAAGGGCCCCAATAGTAGAACCTTGGCAATACTGGGGCTTGAACCGCCAACCTTCCATTCAGCAATCCAGAGACTTAACCATTGAGCTCTCATTACGCACAACAGAAGAAAGAGTAAGGATCATCAATGTATGCAACGTTACATTTATCTGTAAATGGACAAAAAAATGCAGTCACTCTTTTCATCGCAAAACATTGTTAGAATTGATATATTGAATATAAAATACTCCAGGATTTACAGTTATTGGGGTGTACTTGCTCAACTCCTACACTGAAACATACAGTACAAAGGGGTATAAATGGGATCTGTAATGTTTACAGCAGGATGTTTTTATACCATTAATTCCAGCAGCTTTCTGGAAACAGTCTGTTCAGATGACAGACCATGTCTCTGTGGCGTCCTACTTTATCAAACAGGAATGGAAACGAATGATATGGACCACCAAAACCTAATCAATCAAGAACTTGAAAACACAGGAACTTGCCTGCCAATTAGCAGTCATGTTTTCTGTCAAATTAGCAACAGTATTTTGGAAATGTAAGAATTTCACAGTCACCACAGGCTCAAGCTTCACAATTTCCAGATCTTGGCCCCCTTTTGAACCACTATCAAAACACCAATGGTGAGAATATCTTTGGGAAGAATTGTGTACATCACTCGAGTGCAGTTCACAGAGACTTGGTCAAAGGTTTGTTGACAAAGGTGGGCTTTTTGTGCCTCCTGTTCAGAATTGAGTCTCTGCTTCGTTGGTAAATTTGGCCACCACTCATCTGGGAAGGCTTTACACTAGAACTGAGTAAGACATTTCAAACTATGTCACATCCCAATAACTATAGAAACCCTCACAAACTGTAACGGCTTTAAAAGTTATATTGAAATTTCTACTGGTTTAAATAGAAACTCTAACAGTATCTATGGGTTTCTACTGGTAATTTATTACTTTCTTTTGGTGGCATGTTATATCCCTGGTGGTCTAGTGGCTAGGATGCCGCGCTCTCACTGCTGCGGCCCGGGTTTGATCCCCGGTCAGGGAACCAACCCCAGCCACTGTCA
Organism: Silurus glanis; assembly: GCA_014706435.1. NCBI lineage: Eukaryota > Metazoa > Chordata > Actinopteri > Siluriformes > Siluridae > Silurus > Silurus glanis. Next base: position 1,801,464 of record JAAIIK010000099.1, read on the forward strand.
GTGCCGGTCCCAAGCCTGGATAAATAGGGAGGTTGCGTTAGGAAGGACATCCAGCGTAAAAACGTGTGCCAAATCAAACGTGCGGATGGTCCGCTGTGGTGACCCCTAATGGGAGAAGCCGAAAGAAAGTTTTTGGTGGCATTTTATGTTATGCACCTTTGGTAACTTGACAACCACATGGTATCTACTGGACACCCATAAGGCTCGTAAGTCCATAATTAGGCCTCTATACCCTAATAGGTTTTTATGCCGCTTGCTTTGGTTTGACGATAATAATTTGGAAATGGTTTTAATGGTAAACAGCTCATTTTTGTAATGGTATATTTACTGAAAACCATTTTGTGATGGTTCACAATAAAACTTTATACAAGGTGCGGTTTAATTAAATGACCAGGATTCAGTAATAAATTATACTCATGGAAGACTGAATAAAGTTTTTTACCAATGAAGAGATTAGACAGACAGACAGACAGACAGACAGACAGACCTATCTGGAAATAGTTCTTTACACTAGAACTGAAAAAAGAAAAATTGTTACATCCCTGCTGAAAAACACCACGCAAACCCTCAGAAATTGTAACGGCTTTAAAAGGTTATAATGGAAATTGTATTGGTTCTAATAGAAACTCTAATGGTCTCTGTTGGTTTCTCTGGAAAATTTGTTGCCTGCGTTTGATTTTTTCCTTTCAATTTTGTTGTCATGTCACAACTGACACGGACTAATAAAACACCGGCAACTTGACCACTATATATATTGGTTTAAGATGGTTAGTCCATTACTGAGCATCCAGACTTTAATAGGTTTATGATCTTATTTATAAAACTGAGCTTGATGGTTAAGGGCCTTGCTTAAGGGCCCAACAGCAATTGATTACAAAATGAAGTAAAATGTTAACAGTACAGACTGAATACATATAATAGCTTTTTTTTTGAGTGGCGTCCGTTTAACACGGTTTTGGAACGTAACCACCGCGATTAATTAAATGTTTCGAAAGATTTAATAAATAACATCCAAATTGTTTTTTTGTGAAATAAAACGAACAGGACTTCCTGAAATAATCAGTGAATAAACGAAGAACAAACGTAAAATGTTTAGATAGAAGTCAAAAATCAGATGAGGAGTCGTTTGGGAGTCAAGAGTCGGCTCATATCGGCGAATCGATTCAATGATCCGACTCGGCTGAAGAAAAGCAGAATTCTCATCTCTGGGATGATTTCATGATGAAGTGGTTATAATCTGTGGCACTGGAAATTAATTTATAATACTTATGGGGAAAAAAGTATTTACTAAATTACATTTGACTAATTTACAATTAATTTATGATGCAACGAAGAAGAAGAATTACTATATTATTACTATTAATATAAAGTAATTATGGTAGAACATCTTAAAAGAATAGAACAAAATGTATTCAGTCAGAAACTGCTGCGGCTCCATACAGGCAGTGAAACACGATCGCCACCTGCTGGACAAAATTTCTTAATCGCTTTTCTAAACAAAACAAAAAAAAAAAAAGAAAAGGTACCAAACAATATTAGCAGGCGATTCAAGTGCTGTCATCTTTTTCCTAGAAGAAAGAAAACCAAGAAAGACACAAGCACGTTTGAAACAGATGTAGAATTTATTTAACCATGGGTAGGAAAAAATACAGGTGTAGAGGAAACAAGCCGACCCTGTTAGAAACACACCACTACTCAGAAGAGAAGAACCAAGAAAAAGGGAAGGAAAGAAAAAACAAAACCCAAAACCTTGTTTACCATTAGTTTTTTTTTCTTTTTTTAAAAACACTTCCTAATATAATAAAAACAGCTGCCATTAAATTTTTCATATCTATATTTGTTCATAATATATTTATATATTTAACATTCTTTTTTTTTTTTTTAAACATTGTGCAAGTGTTTTGCTGGTATTCCATAAATGGTAAACAAGAGTTGGTCCAGTGCATCATATAGTGACATTTCCTAAATACGTCCCGACTTCTTGCTCAATCGTGATCCCTGCATGACTAAAACCCAACTGACAAGAGCGAGAAAAAGAAAGGGGGAAGAAAGAAAAAAAAAAAAAGGTGACCGAGAAAGCGAAGGATAAACAGTAAAGGTTTGTTTTTTTGTTTAATGCATGATGGAAAACTTTTATTGCGAGGGTTTGAGTAAGGAGACGTGATCGCTTGATGCAGTTGTTGTTCACAAGAGAGAAAGAAAGAAAAAAGATCCCCAGGTGATTGAGCCTTTGTAACTAAACAGACACGTATCAGAAGTGACTGGCGTTTTCACAAGCCGAAGAGAGAGAGGGGAAAAAAATTAAATACGCACCCCCTCCCTATTCTACCCAAACACCTTGAGAACTTACCAAAAGACGAGAACAGGAAGGAGAACAGGAGACGAGGGCAGTGCTGCATTTACGCTTCCCAAACTAACCCGATATCCACATATGATTTTATTTTTTTTACTTTGTAATCCCCCAAACCAGGCAAAGTCACGTGAAGCTTTAAGAAATCGCATTTGGTGACAAAATGACAGCTCTTTATTTCTGTGACTTTTTCTCTCGATTTCAGTGAAGTAAATGTTTTTTTTTTTTTTCTCCTTAAAAGTATTGTGAACCGTACAAATCTAGAATTCAGTGTGCCAACATTTTTCACAAAAAAAAGAAATTTGGTTTCGAGTTTTACAACAGAAAAAAAAAAAGCGAACGTATGCGAAAAAAAACAAAAAAAAAAACACGAATAGATAATCATGATACATACAACACAGTTCATGTCAAAGAAAGGATACGCGATACATAATTTATTCACACTTTACAAAAGGAAGGGAAAAAAAATATAATAATCTCAGCTACAACACCATCAGCAATCCAATAGAACAACCAGACAAAGTTGCTTTTGATTAAAAAAGAAAAAAAAAAACGAAGAGGAAGAGAGTGAAGGAGATCGAGAAAGAGGAAATTAAAACAGACACTGGCAGTGAGACGGGTGGTCCGACCTGTAATGCCTTAAACCACTGCTCAGTAAAAAGTCATTAAAACTGACTTCTGCCTTGAGGGCAAAAGTATCCTTTAGTAGTTAAAACGAAAAAAAAAAAAAAAGAGGGGGGGGAAATGGGTAGCTGCACTAGTGATACACAATAAGTGCTTGTCAATCCATTCTGTTTTTTAAAACATGACAAACTCAAGGAGGAAGTTAACAACGTGTATCCAAAAATTGGCCTTGTGAGCACATTTCAGTGACGTGATAAATAACGGGTTGGTGGTTTGACCGAAACCAACGGCGAGAGCGGACCACGCAATGTGGCCCAGAGCGGACGCTGGCGTATTCCTTTTGTTTTTTTTTATACAGTAGTAGCTGAAGAGCTTTACACTTGGCTTTGCAGCATCGGATGGCACAACACACGTCGAGAGAGCAGAACGCTGTGGTTTTAGCGCTGATGAGAGAAGTTCGAGCTCAAACCAGACCCAAGCTGAAGGAACTCAAAATAAAAATAAAGTCAAAAATTATCCTGAGTTGAGCATGAGGAAGTGGCAGTAAATTGTGAATGGGGTTTAATCTACAGACATTGCACAATAAGTGTGAAGGAGAGGATGGGGAGGGGGGGGTTGGGTAAACATACAAAAAGAGCCAATCAGTGAACGACTATGGCGCTATGTGTGAATTTAAAAAAAAAAAAAAAAAAAAGAGTATGGGAAATGTTCGAGGCTGTCCAGGTGTCAGAGAGAGAGAAGTGGCAGTGCACTTGCAGGAAAGGAGCAGTGAGGCACGATTTTGCATACAAAAACAAATTAAAAAAAAAAAAACCTGGACAAGTGCAAATGTATACAGCGGAAAGAAAAAAAAAACAAAACAAAAAGCAGCTCTTGTATAGCCAACATACTGGTCTTTACATTTTCAATACACCGAAATTTAGCTTTTTTTATTTTACAATACAATCGTTCAAAAGTGTTCAAATCTGAATCAGGTTGTATGTACACTTAAAAAGTTTTGCGGCATCGGTACAATCATGTGGAATTAAAAGGAACGGTCTGCGGTTAGATAAAGCGATGCGCCGGTCCGGGTGAGGGCGTCTGGGCTTAGCTGTGTCTGGACGCGCCTAAACAACTGCGTGCTAATCTCTCAGATACCGCTATCGACACGCCGCATCATTCGAAACAGGATTAAAAACACTGGGCGTGGCGGGCGTCACGTGGCGCTTTGCTAAAGCGATTGCACCGAGATGAACGCAGTCCGGCGGGTGTGTGGAATCTGAGGCTGGTGAATTGAGTACACCGCTCAGCTGCTGCACCAGAAGATGCCTCAGCACCATGGAGTGAGAGAGAGTGACCTGCTCTCGTTCTCGGCACATGGGGTTTTTTTTTTTTCTTTCTTTAAAAGCCCTTTAGCTAACAAGGGCAGTTACGACAGACTGGACTCAATAATCGTCGCTCTAAAGCTGGTGTGATCGACGATTCTTAGTAAATTTAGCTGCTCGCTCTGAACTGGCCTTAAAAAAAAATAATAGGCGACATGGACCAAAATAGAAAAATCGGATGAACTTGCTTGGTCTGGATTCCCTGCTTGTGTCTGAAAAGGTATTGCCATATTTTTTTTTTATATATAAGCATTGAGCGTGGTCTTCAGGTAAAATATACAAGGTATACTAAGAACCATCTAGGATACAGTGTGAAAAAGTAGATAACGTTGTACTTGTGCCAAGAGAAAGAACTGAAAAACAACAAAACAAAGAAAGAAAAGAATCGGGGGGGGTAAAGAAGACTGACAAGCGTCTGCGTCAGTTAAAATCCATCTGTAATAAAAGTTTAGCCATACCCCAAACTCCTCCTACTGAACTGAGATTTGTACACAACAGGCGTTGCTTTTTTTCATCCCTTGCTCTCGATCGCTCTCTCCCTGCAGACGGTCAGGTGCGAGGTGGGGGCCGGGAGCTGCGTTGGAGCTCTGAGAACTACCTGCAGCCAGGCACGTGGAGACCGTTGACCAAAGACGAGTAGGGCAGGAGCAGCTCGAGTTGTGCAAACAGGGAAAAGTGATCGGAGGGGATGTGGGGGTGCGGACAACCAGCGATATTGTTCTCGTGGAGCCAGTGAGGGTCCAGTGGGCCGAGCACGCCCAGCACATTCAGCAGAGGCTGAGAGTAGAAGATGTAGTCAATCACACCCTGAAGAAGATAGAAAAAGAGGTTGGAACCAAAAAAAATAATAATGCAAATTGTACTTTAGTGGAGGGACAAAAAAAAATAAAAAATGAAGCAACATTTGTTTAAGGCTGCATTTTATTAATTTTTGTTTTGATTATTTCCTAACCTCGGCTATTCATAGGAACCATATTTGCAGGAAACGCCGCAGTAAAAATCCTTTCCTGCCTCAAACTCAAAATGCCTGAAACACTGCTAAGCCAAGAATGCTTCTCACAATTCAATCAGGTTCTCACACACACACGCTGAAGACTAATCTACTGAGATAGTATAGAGATTGACAGTCAAAAAAATCTGATAATTCTTTAATAACATTTCAATACATGGGGATTAAGAAATGCTTAACGTGATTTTCTCTGATTTCTCTTTTGGGAAGTGAGCAAAATAAATCTGCAGTTTTGAGAAGTGATAGCTCAACAGTTAAGGCTTTCACTACTGATGGGAAGGTCAGGGGTCCAAGCCCCAGCACTGCCAAGCCGAGTGAAAAAGAAGTCTGGGATGAGGTGTTTATAGGCGTCTACATGATCTGATGGCCAACTCTGATCTTGTGTGTACACAAAATCTAAAGAATGTTTTAGACTCTGGCTTGAATCCCTAATCTACCATTCAGAAACACAAGCACTGCAAAGCTGCCACTGTAGGGCCCTTGAGTAAGGCCCTACAACCTCTGTGCCAGTGCTGCACTTTCACCCACTCTGATGTTTGTGGATGATATTGTGATTTGTGTTGAGAGTAGTGAGCAGGTTAAGAAGAGCCTGGAGGGGTGGAGGTACGCTCTGGAGAGAAGGGGAATGAAAGTCAGTAGGAGTAAGACAGAGTACATGTGTGTGAATGAGAGGAAGGGCAGTGGAATGGTGCGGTTGCAGGGAGAAGAGGTGGAGAAGGTGGAGGAGTTCAGGTACCTGAACCAGGTTTTTGTTGGGAGTGACGACGATGAAAAGGATTAGAAATGAGTTTATTAGAGGGACAACGCATGTAGGACGTCTTGGAGACAAGGTGAGGGAGGCGCGATTGAGATGGTTTGGACATGTGCAGAGGAGGGACATGGGGTATATCGGTAGGAGAATGCTGAGGATGAAGCCACCAGGAAGGAGACGGTTTATGAATGTGGTGAAGGAGGCCATGCAGGTAGTTGGATTAAAAGAAGCAGATCTAGAGGAGAGGGGGGTATGAAGACTGACGATCCGCTGTGGAGACCTCTGATGGAAGCAGCCGAAAGAAGAAGAACTTGCTCTACATGTTCATCGACATCAAATTTCTTCGATTTATTAGGATTTTCTGCGATGCTCATGAAAACGCCGAACACAAGAGGTCGACCGATTCATCTGCTTTACTGATTAATCGGCACCAAGAGCCGAGTGCTGGAACTGAATCCTTAAATCCATACTGATAGTTCTTCCGGCTTCTAGTCTGCTGCCATTAGGAGAGCGGCCTCTAGAGGCAAATCACTGACGTGCAGTTTTATGACTGAGTAATTGTGTTTTTATTTTTGTAATAAAGTTCAGTAAATTTTCATTTTACACTAAGTGTTTTCTTCATACACTATCGCTTGATTAATCTGTTTATACTTTAAATAAGTGTTTTGTAGAGATCACCCGATTTTACAGATAGCGAGGTTGGACCATACACATAAAACACAAATGTGCCTTTTCTGTACTACAGACCTTGAAGTCGAAGGTGTAGTTGGTGTAAGGCATCAGGCCGTTCTCGTAGGCACTCTTCAGCTTGAAGCCATGCGTGATCCTGCTGCTGGAGGTGCCATTCTTTCCGTTACAGTTAAAGTTGGTTAGGCAGTCGATATAGCGCAGGTCCTTGAAGTCTTTATGGGTGCCGTCCACACCGCCTGTGCTCAGGTACTCCACTACACCTACACACATTCACAATTCAAAGAAAAAAAAAAAAAAAATGCATAATTTAAAATGAAAGAAAAAAACAAACAAAAAAAACCCCAACCAAACACAGCTTACCCGAGTCCGGCAGAGAGTTGAGGTCAGCACACAGGACAAGAGGGATGGCGTTGGTCTCCCCGGACACGGAGGAAAGCTTGAGGCTACGTGTAGCCTTGTCCACGATGTTCTTCACTTCCGAGAGGAACATCATGGTCTGGACAAGTTTTACATCTGAGTACTCTGGGTCCCAGTGCATGTGAGCGTTAGCCATCAACAGTAGCTGCTTCTCCATATTGGGCAAGTGCTTCCCTGCTGCACAGCATTCAACCAGGATCAGTCATGTAGAAAACAAAACGAGCCACGTAACGCATTAACAGCTGTTAGGTTGGTAAACAGCAGGTAGGCAAAATGGCAGGGTTGAAAGAGAGAGCGAGAAATGAAATGCTAACCAGCTTGCTCAATCATATCTTTGCGCAGCTCCAGGAGCACAGCGACCCCGATGTTGTCCTTGGTCATCACCCTGTTCAACATGACTTCAGAGCCCTCCGAGTTTGCCATGGCCAGCTGGTTAAATTCCACCGTGTGTTTCTGCACAAGGCTGAACCTGTTTCCAAAACACACACACAGGGTGAGGAATAAGGGTCAGCACACTGGACACTTCAGTTATTTTAACAGCCTTCCACGTTGGCGTTTGAACACTCACTTTTCTGACTTATAAAAGATGGCACAGCCGTCCACGTGTTTCCGGTCAGATTCTGACATGGTCCTGGCACGAGACTTGGGGCTGAAGAAACCTTCGTAGCCATGCTCCTTGAGCTCCACCAGGAAAAAGTTGTAATACTGCTCCGTCTCGACTTCCTGCAGTACAATCAAAACAATTTAAGCATCCTCCCCCCCCAATCATACACTATATGGACAAAAGTATTGGGACACCTGACCTTCTTTGCCATATGTGGTTCTTCTGGTAACAGTTTCCACAAGGCTGGAGGCACACAATTCTATAGGACGTCTTTTGATGCGCTATAATAAAATATTGCGTTCACTTGAACTTGGAAACCCAAACCTGTTTCGGCATGTCAATGCGCCTGGGCACAAAGTGAGTTCCATGAAGATATGGTTTACATGGTTTGAAGATCTTAAATGGCATATTATATAGCTCAGATCTAAACCCTACTGAACACCTTTCGGGATGAACATGAACACCCCAGGCCTCCTCACCTCACCTACATCAGTACCTGACTTTAATAACACCCTTGTGGCTCAATGAACACACTCCATAATCTAGTGGAACACCTTTCCAGAAGAGTGGAGGGAATTATAAGAGCACATATCGTACCTTGTGACCAGGTGTCCACAACCTTTTGGCAATATAGTGTACCTCTTAATAAAAAAATTACTAAAAATAAATCCATAATCTCTCTTCAGTGCAGTGATCTCCATCACGATGCTCACTTCGTATAAAGAAATGCAAGAGCAAATATATACGTCTCACACCTGTAGACTGATGATATCCGCACTGCAGCTCAGGATCTCCTGCATGATGGACTTTTTCCTGTACTCCCAGTTGAGAGCCCAGGAAGGGCAGTAGCCGTAGAGCTGGCGTGTGGCGTACTTATCGCACAGTACATTGTAGCACATCACGGAGAACAATGCTGTGACATGGACAAACATTCACGGCATCACTGCAAGTTCCAAGCCTAGCTATTTACTCCAACATGAAGTTCTGAGAAAAAGAACACTTCCACTGAAGCCCCCCCAGGTGTTTCACGGAGAACATTAGCGTACATCCAAACAAAACAGTTCTCAACATTTAAATTTAGTTTAAACTTTTTTTTTGGTTCAATTTACACGATCTCAGTCACGGCATACTCCGAAATCAGTTTGAGGTGAACATCTTACTCCCGTATAATGAAACGATTTTGGAACCAGCGTGCAGCCTCATCAAGCGCTACAAAAAACCCCTCGGCATGTGTCCTATTTAGGAACGCGCCGTCGAATTTATACGAAACAGCTGGAAATAAAAAGCTTATAAAAACCAAATTTTTGCAGCTTGTTTGCTGGTGATGATTTGGGTGAAAGATTTATTGTTTGACTTATTTGAAATTGCAAAATTTGTCCCCGAGATCTCATTCGTAAATTGATCGTGATGGATGATCCAAGAAGCACTAACACACACATGCATATATATAAAAAAAAAACCCTGCTCTGTTTACTATTGACTGTAATGAAGGATGTGTGTGGAAGAGATATATATATATATATTCAGCAGCATCCTTCTGGTATACACAGGCAGTTTAATGGGAAGTGTGATGTTAATGAGATTAATTCTATTTTTGCACAACACAGCCCTGTACAGTGAACCTGGTAAAAGCATTAAACCATCAGTTCTATTTTAGACAGGAGGTTTTACACGTCAGGAAATCACTGAATGAACATAAGCCAATAAAATCACTATCTCTGGGTAAATATTTCAGACAAAATCAACAGGGTTTGATTAATGAATAGGATTTAAAAGTCGGGTTACAATCCTCCGAGTTCTGAGCAACTCATTCTTACACAGGGCATGAGAAATTCACAGTTCCTGGTTTCCAAATAACTACGGTGAAGGTCTAGTATGCGGATGCATGCATCCTTGCATCCGATTATATCCGGGAATATTCTGAACTAAAAATCTAGGTTCACCTAATAGCAAAGTACCTGCAAAAGAACTCTTCTGGTGGTAAGTCATAGATATTACATTACAAGTAAAAGTGTGAAAGGATCTCACCTGCTGGTCGTGTCCGGTCAGGCTCCTTGAGATGTACCCATGAGCGAGGAGGGGGCTGATCTGTTGAGACTAAAGCAAAGATGGCCGATGTATCAAAAGCATATACCATGAATAATTATTATTCCCGCTCTATAAAAATGTACCTTTATCTTCATGCAATTAAAAAGAAAATAAAGGATTTGAAAAACAAATCCCTTCGTTTAGGGCATTTACATGGTGTGGGGGCAGGATGTGTGACCTACTGCGCTTGGTGCCTGCAAGATTGTCCAGCAGGTAGTTCAGGAGCCGGCGCGTCCCATCGGGTTCCTGGTAGAGGTTCATGATGTCTTGTGCAAGTGGGTTTCCTGGTGAGTGAAAGCAGAATTGAAATTTTACATGCAAACTCATTTTTGTTCATCATGTGTAATGCAAATTGCGTCACAACATGTACCAGAGGGTTCAATCTGTTCAGGTATGTACACTCACCTTTTAAACCCAAGGTTTGTAACTGAAACAATTTTCCAAGCTCAAAAGGCAGGACTCGCAACTGGTTGTTATTTAAAAGCAGTTCCCTTAAAAAAAAAAAAAAAAAAGAAAAAAAAAAAAAAAAAAAAAAAAAAAAAAAAAAAGAGAAGAGTCAGAACGGATTACAAAATATCCCAGTGTGCACAGTTCATGATTTACAAGCTGGACGAGAGAAATTATATTAGCACAGCCCCATGAACTCCAAAACAAAAACATTTACATAATAGCTGTACCACATGCAAAAGCTTGAACTATAGACCTAAACTAAAGCAAACTGGCTTTTCGGTTCATCAGAGAAACACGCTGCAGCTCAGTGCTGCGATAATCACAGGGTATACATTACAAGCAGTGACATTATTGGAATTGATCATTTTAAGTAAAGCCCACAAGGCAGCTACACACGAGACCATGGATATTAGTGAGCATCGAGGGCGGTCGTTACCGTCGGCAAAAAGAGAGGAAAGAGGAAGAGAGGTTTTGTGCTCTTGGTCACGAGAATGCTGTAGTCGCTGACCTGAGAGATACCATGTTGCCTAGCTCGGCGGGCAAGCTCCTGATCTTGTTGGACGAGAGGTCCAAGTACACCAGGTTGTGTAGTTTGGCAATGTCCGGAGGGATACGTGAGAGGGAGTTGTCACTGATGTGCAAAGCAGTCAGATGGGTAAGAGACCACAACGCTGTACTCAGACTCCTCACTTTGCCTAAAGGCAAAACAGACAGTGAGGTTAAAGTTTCATTCCTTAATGAGGAGTTTAGTTTCAGGTTGCGGTAATAAGTGCAGAAAGATTCCTCCAATAAAGAAAAAGTTCACACCCCATTAGCCAGACATAAATACCACTAATAGTTAAATAATGATCAAGCATTACCAAAGAAAACTACAAATCACACAATATGCCAAAAATATATGGACACATCCCCACTCCAGCAGTGTGTGTTTTTTTGAAGATCCCGTTCCAGGTGTAGTGGCACTTTTGCCGTTACAATATCCACTCCCGTCCTTAGTGGACCAAATGCAACGTAAACTTTGGCAACTTTGGGAAAGGCCAGGGGTATGGTCATCAGTGCGTCCACCAACTTTTGGCAATCAAATCGACGTAATACCTGTTACTGGAAACAAGTGAAATGCTGTGTGTGATACAATGTAATGATAAAAGCATCAAATAAATTACCGCTGATCTCCAGTTCGGCCCAGTATGACTTCTTCCCGTTAGCTGCCTCCTCGCTCGACATTATAGTGTACATCCGCCGTGGATCTGGCGGATCATATTTTTCCTTGGGCATTCCTGTAACACTGAAAGAAGCAAAAGTTATTTCACCCGGAGAATTTAATCGGTCCATCCACCTGATCTTGTGATGTGTACATTTGGCACGTAAGACTCTTACACAACAGGCCTGGAAACAAATTGGATACACACATATTGGTACGTGGATACGGCTTTCCGGTTTAAGGGCAGCTAGTAGTGCCGAGGGAGGCACGTGGGAGCCTGGACGGATATCAGAATACACAGTACACACGGTAGCACTTTAGAAGATCAATACCCGGGGCTCATTTTCCATTATTCATTAACGTCATAGCGCGATCAGTGCTCTCCATTTGATCTAAATCTTCTAGGGAAAGTCTAAGATTTAGCGCTTGAACACCTTATGTACACAAGTACGCAAATATTAACCGGTCAGCAAAGGAATCGGTGGTGTGTAGTGGTTTCTTGTTCCTTTGGCTTGCCTAAAGAGAAACTACAAAAATAAAAAACACCCCCCAAACACCTCATGTTCTGCATCAACCCGTAATCTACCTAGTTAACTAGATTAACCGAGTATTTCTACAATCTTACATGCAAATATAAATAACCCTAGAAATATTTGGATATAAAAATCCAACTTTTCTGGACATGCAGTAAAATGATATATGAGATGATTAGTTTTGATGTAATCAGACTAGCCATGCTGCCCGTGTCCCAGCTCTCGAGTTAACCAGTTAAACTGGTTATAATTAAAGCAAATGATGACGAACCTTTTTTTTATTAGTTACTTTTACGTCACGTAAAGTAATAACTATATTGTAGCTTAATGCTTATTATTTAAAAACGAGCTTGAAATGCTAGTATTGCTATGCTAACCAGGTAGGGAATTACTCGTGACTAAAACGTGATTAGTTAGAGCTGTAAATATTTAAAAAAAAAAAAAAAAGACAACTTTGTGCATTTATAAGCAATTCGTGCATCCTGTTTAATCAATTTATTAAACCAGATTATTATTATTTTTTTTAACAAACTCTTAAGGTGCATATGTAGTAAATAATTTGATATGAAATGTGAATTGAAGCAGGTTTTTTTTGTTTCTAACTAGTCGCGGTATTGTTGAGATTTTACTAGTTCGCCAGAGAGCTCGCGACTTAGCCTAGCTAGCTAGCGCGCGACTTTAAGTGAACTAAAACCCAACAACCGAAAAAGGTCCACAAGCTGTTTATAAGAAAGGAAATAAGCGCGTTTGAGAGAAAAAAACACCCATATACCCCACGTAAAGCGACACCGGGGAAGTTCTGCGGGTTTTTTGTTTTTTTCTTTTACCTGTGAGACCATGCCAGTTGAAGCCGACCGACTGCGCGTTTCCTTTGTTTCTGCTCCACTTTGTATCTGCTGCTTCTCACTGAACGCAAACAAGCATCATGGCGGCCGAGAGAACTCGGGGCGCGAGATAACAACACGCGCGCTCATTGGCTGGCTCTGTGAGGCGCGTCGTGATTGGCTGATGAGCATACGCCACGCCTCCGCGTTGTTCACCCAATAGAGAGCAAGCAGGAGAATTAGATTTGGGTCAATTTGCTGATGTTGACAAAAGAAAAGCAATAAATACACAATGCAACAAAACAATGTTTTTTTTTAATTACAGGATTACAAATTTTAATTATTGAATATCAAAGGGTTATTTAGTGGATAGTTCATCATGTCACTACATTTATTTAGTAAATTACATCATGCAAATACTTGTTGTTACAAGATGTTGATTCATGTTGTCGTTGTGACGGCCCACAGTTTCGGTATTTTTTTATATGTAAACTACAGTCTACAGTCATAGGCCTCTATGAATTTCAGCAGCACAAATATATTTATTTGACTTGCATATTTTTATATATATTGATTGCAAGAGACCAGACAGGATTCACACTTTTACTGTACTGTAATAGCGTCCGTTTGTTTCTTGGTGGTTCATCCATTTTCAGAAATCATTATTCTGTGTTTGCTCTTTCTGTATACGCTCGCTAATCGAAGGTGCATGAGATTCACCTTTGACTTATTTCAGAGAACTAGTTGATTATTGATGGATTTGATGCCGTACACACGCCATCATTAGTGAAATTCAAACTGCACAATTCATCAATTCAACTCAAAAGAGATTTGAATAGAAATCTAAAATTGGCAGATGACAACTGGTTTATCCGTTTTGCATTCAATGACTTATGCAATAAATTGATGCAGAGATGTTTTGGGGGTTTAGTCAAGAAGCTTTTATTGTAATTTCAACCAAATATAGCTGATGCAGTACACAGTGAAATGAGACAACGTTTCTTTAGAACCCTGTTGCTACATAAAAACAACAGAGAGACAAAGTGACTGCATTATGTGGAGGCTGAACAAGTAGTTTTGAGAATTTCATTTCTGATCTAAGAAACGCTAGATAGATAGATAGATAGATAGATAGATAGATAGATAGATAGATAGATAGATAGATAGATAGATAGATGCTTTTTACTTGTCACATATACATTATAGCACAATGAAATCCTTTCTTCACATATCCCAGCTTGATAGGAAGCTGGGGATCAGAGCGCAAGGTCAGGCAGCACTCCTGGAGCAGAGAAGTTTAAGGGCCTTGTTCAAGGGCCCAAAAGTGGCAGCTTGATTGATCACTATATGAGCTACTATCAGATTTTATTTTAGATAATCAGATTTGTCAATCCGAATATCAGACCCATTAAAACCTTTCCCCAGACACCTTTTTCACTCTTATAATAACTTCTAATTCATGATTTAGACCTGAACCTGTGTGCTGTGTGCGTGTGTGTGTGTGTGTGTGTGTGTGTGTGTGTGTGTGTTAGTTATTAGAACCACTATTAATAATACCTGTATTTCTTTATTATTGTCACCCAACACCATTCCATAAAATTATTAGCACTTGTTTTTTTTTTTTTGGAAGTTCATTTGCTGAATATACTGAATATGAACTGTATCTATAATAATATCCATCATACTATATATTATATTGGATTCTCTTTTATTTTTCTACTATCATTCTTTTGGTAATTGTTTTAAAGTTATTACTTTTTTTTGCATTTTTAATATCTGTTACATTTTTTTTATAAGTAAATTGTTCTCATGGTAGAAGTTCATCATTATGATCTATAAATTGACACGTATATCATTACATGAAATACATTTCCATTGATGTCTTCACTTGACAGTGAGCGGGGCTTAAAACATTATTTACATGTGCCAGCTTTCTCATGATGTGTTGGACATAATCCAACAATAATAATAATAATAATAATAATAATAATAATAATAATAATTATTATTATTATTATTATTATTATTATTATTATTATTATTATTATAATATTTATTAAAAAAAAATGACAAGTATTTTTATTTCCATTAATCTAGTTAAAGGAAGACATGTTATACATGGCATTTGGTTTTATATATACAAATATATACAAATTATTGTAACCTAACTGTAGTTTCCAGTTACTCCTCATAACTCCTTTCTGGTTTGAAAGCATTTTGTCACGAGTTGTGCAATTGTAAGAAACACATTTTTGTTATTATAAAAAAATATTATTAATAAAAAAACAAATTGGATCATTAGAATAAAAAATTAATATTTGAGATTTAATTACAAGCAAATGGAGTAACTTCCACTCGGTTTACCCAACAGAAAAACCCAACAGCATCCTTAGATAATATTTAAGATAAAAAAGAATATATATATATATATATAAATAAAATAAAATTATTATATAAAAAATGAAAAGGTTAAAAAGCTTGAAAATAAATACCCTGATTTGCTGTGTAAATGGTGCAATGCGTTAAATTGACACTAGAGGGCAACAGAGTCTATCTCTTTGTAGGCAGATTACATTTCTTTGGTGTGAAATTTTTCTAATAAAAAATAAAATAATGCAATAACTGTCACAAAACAAAGCCATGACTAGTTAAAGAAAGTGTTACACATGATATTGTAAACTAAATAAATGTTTTTAACTTTTAATATTATTATTAACTCATTAGTCATTACCAAGCCAAACTACCGCACTTAAGAGCTATCGTGTGGCTAACGTATTTTCAAGTGAATTTACAAGATTTACAAAATGACAAAAAAAAAGCTGTATATTTCTTACAACATTCTACAAGTCCAAAAGGATCTGGACACCCAACCACTCATTTGTTGCCCCTTAGCTTGCTTCCAATCTTCTGCGAAGGCTTTAGGCTATATTTTGGACCGTGTCTATTAGGATTTAGCGAAGGCCAAAAGTATGTGTGTGTTTTGGAACATCCCATTCCAGCTAATCCCACTTTACTGTTTTTATGGCTTTCCACTAGATTGTAGACCGTGGCTGAGGAGATTTGCCCAGACGATGCCAGGTGTAAAGGTCTGCAGTGTGTTTAGTGGGGTTAAGGGTTGAGGGTTGAGGATTGAGATCAGGGCTTTGTTCATGATACTTAAGTCCAACCTTGGCAAAATATGTCTTCATAGAGATATATGTCATATGTCAAATCTGTCTTTGCGCACAGAATCAGAACACGGGCAGATTTAACATACTGTACAAAGACATCCAATCCAACTTTGTGCTTCATCCTGTACAACAGTAGCAACAGTATTACAGTTCTGGATTTTTGGATTCATTTAGGATTGAAAAATTGCATTTTTATTTTTCATATGCATACACGATACGACCACAGTTAAATGTTTTTTATGACTAGTCTGTAACATCAAATGTTATAAAATACATACAGGATAAAAATGAAAAAAATAGAATAGAGAAATGGAGATTTGTGCTCGTTCATCCACAAGGGTGTTAGTAAAGTCAGGAACTGATGTAGGTGAGGTGAGGAGGCCTGGGGTGCAGTCAGTGTTCACATTCATGACCTCTACATGGTTGAGGTCAGAGCTCTATAGCAGGCCACTCAAGAAGTTTGAAAATGGGGCATTGTCCTGCTGAAAATTGAACTCTACTGCCTCCAAAGACATTCTATACAATTGCGTGCCTCCAACTCTGTGCTAACAGCTCGGGGACGAACGATGTCAGGTGTGTGAACACTTTTTATATATACACCGATCATAACATTATGACCACCTGCCTAATATTGCGTTAGTCCCCTTTTACTGCCAAAACAGTCCTGATCCATCGAGCATTAACATCATGAACTTCTTCAGGAGTTTGAGCTACAGGAGCTCGTCTGATGGATCAGACCACGGACCAGACTTCGCTCCCAACGTGCATTAATGAGCCTCGACCGCCTAAGACCCTGTCGCCTGTGTACCACTGTTCCTTCCTTGGGCCAGAAGAGCTGTGGTTTTGGAGATGCTCTGACCCAATCGTCTAGCCGTCACAATTTGGGCAAACTTTTGGCCCATTTTTCCTGCTTCTAACATCAACTTTGAGGACAAAATGTTCCTAATAAATCCTTCCCATTAACAGGTGCCATGATGAAGAGATAATCAGTGTCATTCACCTCACCGCTCAAATGTTATAATATTATGCCTAATCTGTATATATATATATATATACAATATTCCAGGACTGTGACTTATTTTTGATGTAACTAATTGACATATTTTTGCTCCTCACTTGCCTTAAAATGTCCCAGGTTCAGTTGTAGGAAAATAAGTAGAAAGTCGAATTGACTCCATGTGAAAGTAGCAGGTTTGTAAATGTATGTAAGAGCTGCTGTGGGATGTGACACAGTAACCGAAGGAGAAGGCTCTTTCGCCAGTGAGCTCTTTGACAGCAGCTACAATCTGACCTTTAATTAGCATAAATTAAAAGAAAAAAACAAACAAACAGAAATACACCGTTAAGGGTCCTAAATGTCACTGGAGAACTAAAGCTGTAATTGTGTGCACAGTTATTATAACGCTTTTTTTAAAAAACATTGGTGACACCAAGAGCAGGACGTATCAGATTAAACCCATCTATGTGGTGTTATGCATTCACTCCTGGTTTATTGATGCGTTCACGGCACGCGACATGCAAAATGGGATCTGTCATCTAGTGCAAGGAAAAAAAATCATCTAGTCCAAGTATCAGATTTGCACATTTGCGAGCGGCCCCGGAGTGCAATTCGCAAATGTGTCATATAAAATATTTATTATAGAATAAATGTAGAATATCCTTTACAATGTGTTGGCTTTCGGAAATAAGCCATCGTCAAAAGATTTGTATGGATCCAAAATACTTTCTAGGAATTTCCAGAATGGATTTCCCTTTTTGTGTCCATCCTACAACTTAAACTCCATGAGGTGTATGTAATGTTGCAACTAAATCATCTCACTGATTTGACATGACATTTAGAGTCGCTTTAGTTTTTCAGTGAAGTGTACTGAAGATATTTGGCGTACAGAAGAAATGTCTACGACTCCTACATCATCTAAAAGGGCAGAAATTCATCCAGGGAAAACTCTTTTTTTTCTTGTTTAGAAATCTTTCCCCTTTTCTTCTTCACATTATTTCGTCTATTATAAATCCACAGAAGTGCATCTGCTTCATTTCTGCCCAGACTGAGCATCGTATAGCTGTGAAACTCAAGGACCCGCGGTCTCTCGTCATTGGTGAGCGCACGGTGCTTCCGCTCATGCTACAGATGCATGCTATTGAGGCCTCAAAGGAAGCGCTTTGAGTTGCACTTAAATAGTTCAGAAAGAGGGACACTTATCCAGAGTCGGCCCGAGTGAATGGTGTTAAAGATCTTTGAATCCTCACTATATGATCCAAATCTTGGGATATTTTTTTAAACTCTTGAGCTATGCAATTATCTCTGTAGGGTGGGGAAAACTTGGCGAGAACATCCTGTCACTCAGATCCTCAAAGGTCGATGAGTGACAGCCAATGGTAGAGGAGGAGAGTGGAGAAGAAAATGGCGTGAGCCTTCATTGAGCGCATGCCTGCCCAGCCTGATGATTGAGAAATTATTAATAAAGTTTGATTAGCCAATGCTAATCGTAATACCACTCTGCTGTGACATTTACGATTTATATTCGCATGATCCTTGCGTTCAAGGAGTGAGTACTCATGAATAAAATGTGAACGTTAATCAGAAAATGGTTTTGTTTAGATTTTCGGCTTAATGCCATTTGAAAAACCAACTAGAAAATGGTGAGTTTTTAGGATCCAGTTTCCTGTACAAATCATCTCATAAATCGAATTAAAACAATATGCATTTCTTTAACTCGATCATCCAAACTGGTCTGCTTAGACGTTCCTACATTTGACTTGGATTTCCATAGAGATTCTCAGGGGATACAATTTCTGAATGGTTTTCTTGCACTGACAAAATAATATGTCTGACCTTTTTGGTTTAAATGTCACAGCAATCAATATGCACCTTATGCTACTAAAGCGAGTTCCAAGGTGACGTTGGCGATTTCGAATTCAGAAGTCGGTTTTTCAGGTAAACGCGAGACGATAGCTCTTGTCTCATGCAATTTTATTTCTAAAAATGCTTAAATGCAACGAGCTCTTTGGCTTTTCCATGATTCAAACCATACTCTGAATCTCTGAACCGTCAAATATCCAAAGAACACTTACGTTTAAAGAGTTTACTTTTTTTTTTTTTTTTTTTTACATTATTCTCCATTAGTCTTCTGCCCTCTTTGGCCTCCAACCTGAAGGTAGAACCAATAGAGAATTCTGTACATGGGTCTCTTCTGGAGGAAGGATGTGAATTGCACTTAAATGGAGACATTTAAGTGAAATTCATAATAAGACAAAAAAGGCTTTTCCTGTCACATATACATTACAGTAGAGTGAAATTCTTTCTTCACCTTGCCCAGCTTGTTTAATAAGCTGGTATCTGAGATGATACAGCACCCCTGGAGAAAAGAATGTTAAGGACCTTGCTCAAGGGCCCATAAGTGGCAGTGTTGGGGCTTGAACCAGTGACCTGATCAGAGCTCTTATTTTAAGATTATGACCAATACTTTGATCCTATTTGTGAGATTTATATACCAAGTTTTGAAACTGAAAGAATGTGTTTCAATGATCCACAGACACAAAGACCAGGATAAAGTGATTAACAAATACGTAAAACGAATGATTCAATGATATCCAGAAATTGATAGCTAGCAAAAGCTTCTCTATATTTGTCTTTGTGCAGCTTCAAAGTTACATTTACAGCATTTGGCAGACACACTAATGCAGAGCAACTCACAGTCATATCATTCATACGAGTGAGCAGATATGGGGTTAAGGGCCTCACCCAGGGGCCCTGGAGTGGCAGCTTGGTGTGGCTGGGATTTGAAATCACAACCTATGGATTCAAAGTCTGATGCCTTAACCACTCAGCTACCAGCTCGACTGCCATTTATTTACATTACACTTACACTTGAATTATTTTGTATTATATTTGAATCACTGTATTATAGTTGCATTTTCCAACATCCCAACTGCTACACGATCATATCACGCCTCGAGTGAGCAGAACCGCAACACGCCGAACAAAGAAGCCGCTTGTAGACGGTATCGAAAAACAATATTTGCATATCCCTCATGGGCTACAATGTTCAGGAATTTCTCACTTGGCCACAAGATGCCATGCTTTTGGTATTTAGAACAATGTTAAGATTGTATAGGTTGTTCCAATTCTCTTCAAGCTCTCTTTCTCTGGATCTCTCCCCCTCTAACTCCCTCTCTCTCTCTCTCTCTCTCTCTCTCTCTCTCTCTCTCTCTCTCTCTCTCTCTCTCTCTCTTTCTTGTTGTGCCTCTCTGTCCAATTTTCACATTTCCTCCCCCACATTATCACCTTCACATGCAATTCTCAGGCATGGAGCACCAAAATGTGATTGTGTTTACCTTTTGGAATGACAAAGCGACCGATAAGTGTGCAGGTTATTTATTTATTGTGAAGTATACGTGCTAGGCGGCAATGAACACCAAATGATTTGAGAGGTATTTCGGAAAAATAATCGTGTAATAGAACAAATTTGGATCAATAGATGGATGACGCTTTGCTAACAAAAGTACAATTTTACTGATCATTCATAGAAACGCAAAAAAAAAACAAAGGATCAATGTTTTAGGAGACTGAAGACACAGCATATTGTTTTATATCATCCAAAAGTTAGCTCTTGATTCAGCATATGTGCATGTCAAAGAACAATTAGATGAACAAAGTAGGTTATTGGACATTAGCCGCTCTGTTTGTTTCGTGAGTTTAATAAACACACCCTAAAACAGGCTGCAATAAAAAACCAAACAAACACATGCTTCTCCTAATAGGCACGGCGTGTCAATGAGTCATAAAGTCAGTACGCTAGCAAACTAGCATCATGCCTCGAAAAACATCAATGACTTCGCTCAACACCAAGCTTTAAGATTCCACACATATATTTTTTTTAAAGGTCTGGTGTAAGAGAGCACGTTTGAACACAAGAGCTCGAATGTTTGAGAGCTACGTGACTCGGACAGCACGACTAGCCAAGAGCAAAAATAATCAAAGGTCTGTGTTACAGCTCCTTGAGATACTTCAGTAGAAGTTGATTTGTACTCCATTAGATTTGCAAAGATTGCATAAATTAATCATTGGATCATGCTAGTTCTTATTTCTAATTATTCATAATAAATGATTGCATGTTTTTGATGAATAAATTAAAAGAAAAGAGCAAAATGAAACACGTTTACAGAAAGCCTGTATTTCCTGTATCGGGAATGCATCGAATCAGGACACAACCACACTGAATTTCAATTTAGTGTATCGTTACAACTCTAGTAAAGTGTGTGTGTGTGTGTGTGTGTGTGTGTGTGTGTGTGTGTGTGTGTG
>JAAIIK010000099.1:1822850-1871042 GCA_014706435.1 Silurus glanis
GTGTGTGTGTGTGTGTGTGTGTGTGTGTGTGTGTGTGTGTGTGTGTGTGTGTGTGTGTTTGAATTTTTTATTAAGAATTAACCAATCTCTTCTAGGGTTGTAAACATGAATTGTTTCTATGATGCGGATAGATGCAGTAATAGACCATAATCGATTATAGCATACTGGGGTCATTCGTCGCGTACTCGCTTGCCGGGCTTCCTTGAAATGGCGGACAGAGGCAAAATACCAAAGCGAATGATAAAGAAAATGCACCCAGAATGTTAAAATCTGAGATCTGGGCATATTTTGGCTTTTATGTACAAACTGATAAGTGTACTTTCTTGGAACAGATAAAAGGAAAAAGGAGTTCATATATCTGACTGCTTGTATTCACTAATGAAAATGTAGCATCAAGATGCATTGTGACATCGAATTGAATCGAATCGCGGACATGATTATCGTAATCATATTCGACTCGAATAGTGAAATCAGTGAAGATTTCAGTGTCATTATCTGAGAGAAAGAAGAGGAGGAGGAGGAGGAGGAGGAGGCAGGCTCGAGGCTATTATTTACTTATTATTTTAACGTATTCTTCTATTTTACCCTTGATTAATCAGGTCACTGGCATCCTCAGTGGGCATTATTGTACTCAGCAGTTGGAAAAAAGAAAGAAAGAAAAAAGATGACACTCAATTTAGACTTTGCCACATATGAACTCCCACACACGTGTGCAGAAATAATCCGAAAGACTTGTACACAGACCTAAAGAAAATAGCTTCTTCCAAGAACAAGGAGATTCACAGATGTAGAATAAGTGAAAAAATAAATAAATGAATGAATAAATAATCTGATTGGTCGAAGAAACGTACCTGGTGGAATATATTTATCGACTAAATAAGAACTTCATTGCCACAATGCACTTTCCTTTCGCTGCTTATTTATATGTAAACGATATTTATACATAAAATGTAATTTCATATAGTATCTTAAACCTTCTTAACATTTTGCCATTGTCCCGTTCGTCTAGAGGGCACGTCATCTCATTTTCTCGCATGTATGGAAACCTCTAGAGTACTGCATCTCTTTCATCGACTGAAATCCCATCCATTAAGGCTTTTCCACACATTTCCGTTTTCATAGAGGGAACACCTATAGGCACTGCATCACAAATTCATTTTTAGAATGGAGCCATCGAGGGCACTTTATCATGTTTTCCACCCTAGATCATGCTTTCTCTATTGTACTTCATCATTTTCATCTACCGTAGTGTAGGGCGAAGGCAGATGCAAGTAAAGATAGCGTATATTAAGGAAGATACCAGCCGAACCAACAATGTTACAACGAGATAAATCCACACGGCAGAGCATATGAAGCAAAAGAACATACACATGCTATCACCTGTCACCATACTATCAGTGGGACATGTGACATGGGAGATGATGGGTAATGTAGTTCAGTCTAACCAACTTTGGCATAACAATGCCAGAGGCACCCTAGAGGGCATTTCACAATGAATTCTGTTGATCAAGATATAGACGGACAAACAATATTATCATTATTATTTTTTATTCAATGCACAGATTCACCTTTTATGGGATTTAAACTTCTTTCTGCCCGAATCCTCTTGATGCCCTTCCTCTGGATAGACTTCTTTTTAGTTGAAGACCACTCACTGCTGCTGCTGAAGGTGGTTCCCAAAAAACAGTCTGATGATCCATGAGGTTTTCGTGGTTAAACTCAAGAACCATGAAGATGGGGATTTAGAGTTAAACAAGCCTTGAAGTACACTTACCTCTTATTCCGAGAGAAGGTGGTTCCAGTCGAGCAGTGCTGGGGGATCTCAGGCAGCATTGTGCAGTGCGAGGAGTGATGAGGTCTCTGAGGTAAAAAAGGTGCTGGTCCATTTGTAGGCAAGCATCAGTGTTTTGAATTTGATATGTGCAGCTACTGGAAGTCAGTGGAGAGAGCGCAGCAGTTTGGTTGTGTGGGAGAACTTGGGAACACAAGTCGCGCAGTTGCGTTTTCGCAGTAAAATCCGCATAATGCACACGTCCGGCAATTAAGACCGTCTGTGTGGAAACATAGCAAAAGTTCCGTTTGGTGTCCTGATGATTTACGTAATTTAAAACATCATAATTGTTTTAAAACATTTACAGTTTACAGCCTGGGGCCCTTGTATTTATGGTATTTAAGAACACTGGGTATTTAAGAACACCGTATACAACTGGGGATTTAAGAACACAAATATGCACTTATGCACTTTATGTAGTGTGCTAGTTTGTGTTGTTTTATGTAGCGCCTTGGTCCTGGGCCCTTGGTCCCTGTTTCATTTGACTGTGTACTTTACTGTATATGGCTGAAGCGACAGAAAAAGCCACTTGACTTGAAAACCCCATAAAAGGCAAATCTCAAAACGACAAGACGGTGAGTATGGAGTAAACACGCACCATGACTCATCATGTCTAACGACTGAGAGAACCAAATCATCCCGTAATTGAATGCGCATTCGAATCCTTTTATAGGGGGCTATTTCATTTCACCCGAATCACTGTTCATATCTGTCATCATTTATAGACGTGATTGCTTTTTCTTCTCGTGTTATTAATATGAAAATGACAAATTACTTTGTGTATGTAATGGAAAGGAAGTGTGTACATCTGTATAGACGTATATATATATATATAGTAAAAATGTTTCTTTTATCCAGTATCTTCTCAAAACCTTGAAATGTTACACCCTCATGTCATCTCTTAGGATTACAAGCACACCCCCTCCCCTCCCCTCCCCCCACCACCCCAGCCGAACGATCTGGATTTTCACGAATGCCACACTCCTTGTGTGAATGCTCCCGCGAATGATTTACGAGCAAATTCGTTTGTATCCAGCTTGATAAACGAGGCCTACCGAGCGCAACATTTTCTTCTTGTGTTTTTTTTTGTATCTCTCTGGCTTCTCCCCCTCTCTTTCCAGCCGCCTCACACTAGGTTCAGATAACATCGAGTGAGATTTGCTTTCCGAGTAAACAGCTTTGAGTGGCTTCGAGCTGGAGCGAGCTCAACAATCTCCACCGGCTCTTCACAGAACCCGCTATGAAGACATTGGCTCCTGCCGCAAACACTTAACAAAAAATACTCCAAAACACAATTCCATCAGCTTGTACCTAGCACTCATTAGAACTCATAATGAATATTACTTTCCGGAAAAATAGGCCTTTTGTCTTTATGTAGGATTCAGAACTGATTTATATTTACTGATTGATATTAATTTGTGTACTTGAATTGAATTATTGAGAGCGAGTTACAATAAATAGAGTCTTTTTCTGTATGTTTGGCCGTTGAGTTATGTTTTGAGGAATCATGATCATGCTAATTCGCCAGTGAAGCTAATTCTGATTCTCATTCTGATGCACAGTGATGTAAGGACTCGATTGTAATTCACATGGATCTTCTTTTCTATTATTTAATATAAAAAGAGATGGCGCTAGAGAGCTCAGATTTTCGAATGAATATTCCGTTCTTGGTGAAATGCACTGAAATGCACTTGAGAAAAACCCACTGTCCTTTTTAGCCATTACATGTCTATATCAATTGTCCTTAAAACTATTGCCTTGACTTTTTCCAGTCTTCAGCTGTCTAGCTTTTGGTCGGTCTGTGCCCAGTGTAGCATCAGATTCCTGCTCTTGACTGACAGGCTTGAATCTGCATTTGATCTTCTGCTGTTTTAGCTCCTCCACCTGCATGGATGATGTGTTGTTCATTCTGCGATGCCTTTCTGCTCACCACAGTTGAGCTACTGCGGCCTGTAGTCAATCCAAAGCAGTCAGGTCAGTGTGTTCTGCGTGCTCTCATTGAGGTTATGTAGCATTATTATTAGATTTTAGGCTTATTTATGGCTACTGTTTCTTCTTCTTCTTCTTCTTCTTCTTCTTTTGTTTTTTTCTTTTTGTTTTCAAAAACAAATTGTCAATTACTCCTGCACTGGAATTGTACAAAATATGCCTAAATATTATATAACCTATAGACATTTAATGTAAGGCTAGAAAATTATAAATCATTTCAAAATTTTTTCAGAAGAATCAAACATTTCAATAAACAGTAATAAATAGGTTTATTAGAAAATTCGAACATCAGATCAGCTGCTTACAAATAGAATGTGTTACTGATTTTAAAAAGTACAGGATATGGGTCTTTGTGAATGTACATGAGCAAACTTTTGAGGACACCTGACTATCACACCCACGTGTCAGTCTCCTTTATTGTATGGTAAGCTCAACTCATCTGGGAAGGGCTTATGCTAGATTTTGTAATGTGCCTGGTGGGATTTGTGATGAAGCAATTCTAGAGACACACTGAGGTCTGGGGTTCTGGAGTTCTGGAGACACTCAAATTCTTCTCCAACTGCGAAAAACCATGTGTTAATGGAGCTTGCTTTGTGCACAGGAGTGTTTTCCTTCTGCTGGATTACAACCCTGTGAGATACAATAGAAGTGAAATTGTAACGCTACAGCAGATTAAGGCTTTGTAGACCTGGAGTCTTCAATCTTTTTAAGATGGTTGTAGGTTTTTATTAAAAAGAAGGTCATTTTGGTATTCTATTGGGGACCAAGATGAACAGATGTAATTAGGTGTGGCTCCTGTGGGAATGAATAAAAAACCTGCAGCTGCGCCACCTTTTGGGGTTAAAATGAAAGAAAACAACAGTTTAAATCTGCATATTTTTGGCCACATCAAATGCATGTGGCATTTTATTGAAAAGCTTTCATTTGATATATTTTTTTACATGATACTTTTAAAGGTATTTGTACTAAGTGTACTCAAGCTGTAACCCCCCAAAGAGAGGAAAAAAAGCTACATTTAGGTATTTCTGAGACGAATCTCTCCACTAAGTGCGCTGAATAATCTATAAGGGAAATAATAATGTTGATTGAAAACACACACAGACATTGCAATGCGCTTTGGAGGACCTGGTGGCAGGTAATGCGATTTGCTTTACGCACAAGGAAATTCATCAAGCTGATTCGCAAACTAGGTCGGAGATCGGCTCGATTCGAAATGAGTTGTTTGTGAAATGTCTCAGAGAAACGTTTCATTACTTCCTGATGTTGTGCAGCGTCCTCGGGGAGCGCAGCACTGAGTGGAGATGCAGAAGCGCATCGTCTCCAAAATGCTTATGACATGGTGACATAATGCATTGAAACGGAACAGAGTCTATTGTAGCCAATATGCACAAAAAAAAAAGATGCGCTCGTGCGCTCGTGCAAGAGCACGTAGCCGGATATATGGATTGCAACTGAACTTGCGTCGATTCTTCGAGTTTTTTGTTCACAAAAAGTGTGAAATTAAGTCTTCTATTTGCTTCCGCCCCATTCTCTCTCTCTCTCTCTCTCTCTCTCTCTCTCTCTCTCTCTCTCGCTTTCTGTGCGCACTTGAAAGCGCATAACCTGAAGTGACATGCCAGCATCAACACTCCCACACTGGTTATGCGTAACGCAAGGCACAGGATCGTTCCAACCAGCTGCAGACTTGTTTCCCCCCCGGTAAGAACTGGAAGAATATTTCGTATACCCAGGATTATTGTTTGCACTCAGGGTCAGAATGCCTGGCCATGGATGGACACAGAGCGCAAGTGACGACGCAGACGAGAGAAACGATTCCGCGTTCGACAATCCGGTGCAAACTGTGGAACACCAAGAATGGATATAGCGGAGGCGAGCGGCAACTCCTCGGCGAACGGCACGAGCGCGCCCAGGCTTGCGCCGCACTCGCGCTGCGCGGCCGCCTTCATCATCCTGGTGGTGGCCGTGATCATCCTGGTGACCATCGTGGGGAATGTGCTCGTAGTGGTGGCCGTGTTCATGAGCCGCGCGCTGCGCGCCCCGCAGAACCTCTTCCTGGTGTCGCTGGCGTCGGCGGACATCCTGGTGGCCACGCTGGTCATCCCGTTCTCGCTCGCCAACGAGGTGATGGGCTACTGGTACTTCGGCAGCACGTGGTGCGCGCTCTACCTGGCGCTCGACGTGCTCTTCTGCACCTCGTCGATCATGCACCTGTGCGCCATCAGCCTGGACCGCTACTGGTCGGTGACGAGCGCCGTGAGCTACAACCTGAAGCGCACGCCGCGGCGCGTCAAGGCCATGATCGCCGCCGTGTGGCTCATCTCAGCCGTCATCTCGTTCCCGCCGCTGCTCATGACCAAGCACGACGAACTCAAGTGCCTGCTTAACAACGACACGTGGTACATTCTGGCTTCGTGCGCCGTGTCTTTCTTCGCACCGGGACTCATCATGGTGTCCGTGTACTGCAAAATCTACAGAGTGGCCAAGCAAAGAGCCGCCACCGTGTTCGTAGCCAAAGCCAGCATGGCGCGCCAGCCCTCGCTCTCCGAGACCGGGTTTGTGCGCAAAG
Source organism: Silurus glanis (assembly GCA_014706435.1). Lineage (NCBI taxonomy): Eukaryota > Metazoa > Chordata > Actinopteri > Siluriformes > Siluridae > Silurus > Silurus glanis. The sequence continues at coordinate 1,829,237 of JAAIIK010000099.1, forward strand.
GAAGATCCGAAGCCACGAGTCCGAGTGTCTGCGGCTCCAAAGAGCAGCACCAAGGCGAACTGGACGCAATCGATCTGGAGGAGAGCTGCGTCTCGAACGCGCGCTCCGCCAAAGGTGGCAAAGTGGAAGTCGCGTGTGTGTGCGCGCGTGCCCAGCTCGACGGTCGCGCGTCGGAGGCGTGCGACGAGGAGTCGGTGAGTCGTGTCCGACAGAGATCACTGTCCAAAGCCAAGCTGGCTCAGATGCGCGAGAAGCGGTTTACCTTCGTGCTGGCTGTGGTCATGGGAGTCTTCGTGCTCTGCTGGTTCCCGTTTTTCTTCACCTACAGCCTTCATGCGGTGTGCAGGGAGAGCTGCACCATCCCTGACACCCTCTTCAACATCTTCTTCTGGATCGGTTACTGTAACAGCTCAGTGAACCCTATTATCTACACCATATTTAACCGGGACTTCAGGAGGGCCTTCAAAAAGATCATGTGCCACAATCCAGTGAGAGCCAGAATCTAGATTCATTTTCATCTTTGACACTTTTACCTGCTGCCCCATCAAGAGACTGAATGCAACTGTGAGCGAGAGTGTGTTTGGTTTGTGTGTGTTTGGTGTGCCCATACTTTTCTCTGTTCACATGTCTAGATAATGGATGCTGGGTTCCCAAGCTACTGAATACTGAATCCTGATACACCGTAAAGTCTCCAGTTCTGGATCTACAGTGTTTATGTAAGAGTTAGCTGGACACAAATGATTTTTCATTTTTGCTGTGAATGCAGCTGTAGGAGGGAATTTGACAGTTTCAGCCAAACATCCTTAAAAAAGAACTGCAAAAACACATTATTCATGCTCTCATGCTGAAATGAAACAGTTCATCGTGGATTTTGGTCCAAACAAACCGAGTTTGAATATATACTTTGCCTTTCAGTTCATTTTGTGCAGACTTGTTCAAGCAAAAAAAAAAAAAAGAAGCAAAAAACATGATGATATGGACATGGGGATGAGTTGGATTTTCTGTTGTGAGGAAAAAAAAAACAGACTTTATACCTTGAATATTTTTGCACCTAATAAGCGAGATACGATTCGGTAAACGATGGCCGTCTATGTCTTTCTTTCAGTTTGGGTGATTATTTGGTGTATAGGATTTTTGTGTTATTTATGTAAATAAAAGAGCTGGATGCAAATTCTTTTTGTTTGATAGACACGAAAACTACAAAGCAAACCAAATGAGGAAAAAAAAAAGAATCAAAGGGGGGGTCAAAACTTTCAAGTTATTTCACTGAGCTTGCAGATTTTGACTAGCACTAATGAAATGTTTGCTGTGCGGTTTCGTATGAATGAAAGAGTCCTAACAACAGATGTAAAAAAAAAAGATATAAAAAAATCCTGTATTTCTAACAGCCACAGTTAACGCTTTTACTGACGTTAGTCTACCTCACTGGTTTTCTGACAAGGAAGGATTTGATAGAAAACCATAAAGTGTTTTTTTGGTGTCTAATGTGTCTATTTTTGTTGTCAAAGTGGTGCCACCGAATAGTGTTCTTGTTATCATCATTGGATTCCAAGTCCTTAAGATGCCACAGACGTCTGGGAACCAGGAGGAAGCACAAATTTGGTTGCACTCAGGGCCGTTTCTAGTCTTTTTTTCCTATTGCCCCCCACCCCGCCCATGTCTCAGCCTTTTCACCACAATGCTCCACCCCCATCTTCTTCTTCTTCTTCTTCTTTCGGCTGCTTCCATTAGAGGTCGCCACAGCGGATCATCCGTCTCCATACCCCCCTGTCCTCTATATCTGCCTCTTTCACACCAACTACCTGCATGTCTTCCCTCACCACATCCATAAACCTCCTCCTTGGTCTTCCTCTTTTCCTCCTTCCTGGTGGCTCCATCCTCAGCATTCTCCTACTGATATACCCCATGTCCCTCCTCTGCACATGTCCAAAAAACACACTTTGTCCCAAAACATCCTACGTGCGCTGTCCCTCCACCCCTACAGAATATAAATCATTCGCAACCTTCCATAAAAAAGGTTAAACTCATTTAATAATTATTGCAAAATTGACTGAATTCAACCATGTAAACATTTACTGCATATTCAAATTCAGCAGAAAGACAGGTAGATCATTTAAATGGGCAAGGGCAGCGGCGGGGCAAGGGTCGCTCACTGGTGCCCCCAGCTGGTTGCACCTTAGGCGAACGCCTAATTTGCCTATGTCTAAAAACGGTGCTAGTTGCACTAAAAGTATGGGCGAGATGACATTCTCTGCCCTGTCAATCAAAAAATGACACCAGCCAGGGTATGCAGAAGAGGGCAGACAGCACAATTTTTCTCTGCCTGTGTTACCTTCGAAAAGGGTGCGATGACTGGTTTTAAAATGTAAAGTGTCTATTACGCCTACATCAATCCATATGTATGAAATGATATGGATGTAAGGTCATGTGACAAATGTGAATTCTAAAATAACATGGAAAACAAGTCTTCATAGATGCCACATATTCTCGAAGCACCCATCCCACATTTCTGTCTTTTTTGTTGTTGCTTTTCTTTTGAACTCCAGAACTTGTAGCTCATCATAAAAGCTTCTTTTCATGAGTCTTAGCGAGTATAAGCATTAAAGATGTATCACAAGGTCTGTCAAAATCTGGATAAAACGGGTACACACACACACACACACAATTTTTTTGTATAGGCAAAAAAAAAAGCATTTCGTTTGTACTGTCTTTTTCTAAAGAGGAACTGTGTGAGATTATTTGTGTGTGGTAAATGAAAGGAATACCGGTAGACTTTCTGTTGGCATGGATTGGGTCGACGCGTCCTCTTGGAACGGTCATCGCAAAGTGGACTCTTCCGCGATGACATAGCCCTCATCCACAGGGCACATTCGCTCACTGAATGTTGAAGATGAAGCTGATCGTATGCTAAAATTGTATTTGTGAACTGTTTGTATTATCATTTTTAAACTGGGGAATAAATGAATGTAAGTCTGAGCAATTAGTTTGTATTCAGCTGCGGTTCAGTTGTTGAATAATATATATATTATACTGTAAGCATAAGCATACATCTTCTTCATAGAACATTATAAAAGCAAATGAAAGTACATAATTAGCACTGAAAGCTTCCAACGTTTCCTCCACATGACCCAGACTATCTGTAAAGGTTCAGAGACTGGATGGGTTTAGAAAAAGCTGTGAAAATATTCCAGGGGTAAAGTAAAAATGGCAAAAAAAAAAATAACCAACCTAAAAAGGAACCTAAAAAAAGGAACCTTTATAGATTCACTATAAAGAGCTTTAAACGACATGCTGTGGGATTCATCCATTATAAGCTTTAATAATAATATTTCCCAATGATCCTTTGACAAAATCCTATCCATCAATCAGAAAGTTCTTCAGTGAAACAAAAATGAGTACTTTTATAGCATCAACCTTCTTTTCACTAGTGTACTGTATACTGCCCTTATAATCAACAATATTTTTGAATAAACTATTGAACTGAGACTTTCTTGCCAGAAAATCTGTGAGACTTATGAAATCGTCACCACCTGCTGCTCAAATTGGCCCCTAAAATGAAGAGTTTCCTCTTTGAATGCCAAATCCTATACAGAATCTAAAGCATAGGCTTAACAAATGCTTTGGCATGGCTGCTTTTTTGTAGCTCTTACCCTGAAAAAAGGCAGACTGAGTAAATTTAGCATTGGAAACAATATGAGAGAAAGAAGAGGCAGTTGGTTTCGCATGCATTGCAGGAAGAAAGTGCTGGGAACAGGCAGAAAGTCTGACATGAGGGCATGTATACTCCGCTTTCCCTGAGAGAGACAGAACGAGGTCAGGCTGGGGAGGATGACCGAGGGTTGTGCTACAGTAATCGGATTAAACAGCAGTGTGCGGTGCAGCCACTCAGAAACAGGATGCACTCTATCCTCTCTTTCTAATCATGAAACACTTTCTCTCAGTCATCGGGTAAACCTGGGTCCAGGATAACGAGCTGTCAAATTTCAGAGCTGAGCTTTCTGGTTTTCTGATCCTCTATTGACCTTGATTTCTGAGTGTTCTGAGTGTTAATGAGCCTTGGAAAATTATTGACAGAAGTTAGACATTTTCCTGGTACTGGATAATAATGAATTGGGTGCGATGTTTTCAGCGAATTAAATCTGGTTATTTGTAGCATTGTTAGGTCCCTTGAGCTGCAACGAGCTGTGTGTGAGTTTTTGAAAGGAAAAAAAACACACAAGAAGAATAAGTATCCTCCTTGGAAAAATGTGTGGATGAATCTCTAAGCATCTAAAATGCTCTTTCAAGGAAAAGACTCTTTCTGGGGAGGCAGTCAGACCACCTTTAAGACTGAATCTACATACGGATGTTTGTGGACACCTGGCATAAGATTGGTATGGTAACATGATTTGTAACATGCCATTCCACATTCAATCCCCATTCGCTGTTATAATAACCTCTGCTCTTCTGAGAAGATTTTTTACTGGATTATGGAACCTTGTTGTGGAGATTTGAGCTCATTCAGCAGTTAATAATGTCAGGTACTGATGTAGGGTAAGGAGGCCACTAAGATCTTCCACTCCTAACCATGTCAAACATTTCTTCATGGACCTCGCTTTGTGCACAGGTGCATTGTCATGCTAGTACAGATTTTGGTCTCCTAGTTCAAGTGAAGGAAAAAGACATGTCCATAGACATCCGATATCAGTGTCCAAATACATTTGCATGTACAAATTCCCCTGTTAAAAGTATAATTATGAGTTCCAGACCATCTTGTTATAAAGAAACTGGGCCATATCACACCAACCGGGCATTGATTATATATACATTTATACAGTTTGTATTATATTATGACCATATTCTGTTATTCCTTATTTAATGCAACAGGTAAATCCCTAAAATTTGTGCATTTTGTTCTTCCTGTATTACGCAGACTATTACAATGACTTCTTGGGGTACTGCCTTATTAGGTAATGAGCAAGAAAAAACTCCTCAAGACAACACGAGGATGGAATCTCGAGCGGAACGAGCTCAAAGGGAACTCTTATAGGATAGTGAGATTAAATCTAATTAAGGCTGTCAATCGATTCAAACATGTAATCACGATTAATCACATGATTGTCATGAGTTAATTTGTGATTAGTCACAACTTATTTGCACATTTTTCTCTGTTCTAAATGGACCATAAATAAATACTTTCAATTAATACTAAAAGTTTTGAATACTCTAATCAACATGTGCATGGACAAATATGAATGCTTTATTCAAATGTATGTTTATTATTAGTGAAACCAAACTCAACATAGAGCATGAAGACAAAATATTCTTGTAAAAGTTTTTATGCCAAATGATGCCATTGTAAGTTACGTGAATTATCAGAACACCAAATGGAACCTTTGCTACGTTTCCACACGGACGGTTTTAATTGCCGGATGTGTGCATAATGGCAGATTTTGATGCTTGATTCGAGACTTTGCGCAGAAGTGAAACAAAGGTTTAGTGATTAAAAATTATTGATTGTTTATTTTTGTTTATTTTAAATTGCAGTCTTTATAATTAAAGAAGCAGTTCTTAGGTACAGTACGAGGGTATACTATCCAGGTGCAGTGGTGGACAAAGTACACAAACCATGTGCTGTACTTGAGTCAAAGTAGAGATATACAAGGTAAAATATTACTCCCGTGAAACCTTTAAACATTTAAAATTTCACATGAGTAAAAGTACAAAAGTATATGCCTTCAAATGTACTTAAGTATCCAAAGTACTATGATTTATTATGGCTATAATGTTCCTATTATCATTTTTGTCACAAGGCTCTTTGCTTAATGTGACTCTCACACACTGATCTATTAATATAATGATATTTATATATATATATATATATATCATGAGTCAAACACTGATTGATATCCAGTACAATTATCATGAACCCAAAACCTTCTTTTCAACTACTTAATAAAAAAAGCGTAAATAAGGTGTTGTGGCGAGTTCGAGTCTGGAGTTTCATTCATCATTTATTTCTCTTTAAATGTTCTGCTTGCTGTTCAACTGATGCTGAAATGTATGTTGGTGATAAGCAGGCACCAATCAAAACAAGTTAAAAACGGAACGCGCACTCAATCCTGATTGGTGTTTTTGCTGCATGTTTGACTAGTTACGTTTTTATCTGCTCACAAATAAAAAGAAACAACTGATTTTGCAAAATGTAGTTGAGTAAAAAAGTAGTAAAGTGACTGTAAAAGTCTCCCCAAATAAAAAAATTTCAGTAAAGTACAGATACGTTAAAAAGCTACTTAAGTACAGTAATGAATTACATTTACTTCATTATTGTCCATCACTGTCCAGGTGGGAATGTCCACTGCAGGTAGTGATGAAGGAACCATGCACAACATCAGAGAGTCCCATGTGCAGAAAGCTCGAAGCAGATCTTCAAGATTTATGAGTCTGGCTGGTTTGGAGGGCCAGAGAAGCCCCAGCTTTACAAGTAGAATAATCAGCCCTACATTGTATATATGACAAGCGATAATTATTACAACAGCCTAAAGCACAGGATTGAGACATTTGCAAGGGAGGAAAAAGAACTAGTCTCCTCAAGCAGTTACAAAAGAAATCACTCAAATACATCTTGGCAACAAAAGAGAATGAGAATTACAATAACCCAGCAGGCTGCCAATTAAATCCAGTACATCCAATACAAAAACCTAAATATGACTCTTCTCATATAAGTACAAATCCTGTGAAATCCTCATCTGATTTAATTTATTCATGTCATAAACTCCTTAGGTTGTACCTTCACTTCCTGATCTCCTTTATTAAAATAATAATAATAAAAAAAAAGAAAGGTAATGAGACAGGGTTCCGTCCAACACTAAAGAATAGAAAAGATCAGCATGAAAGGTGGATGGTGGATTATTTTTTTTTAACATACAGATGTGGGTTTTTTTTTAAAGTTTGTTCTTACATCATAGTATTTGCAAATTAACATGTCATCATCTATTTGTTATCTGTTTATACATCAGTTTATAGTTGGGAACACCTAAGGGAGAAGTTTGTGTTATCACTTATGTTATAGTAGCTATAAACAGTCAATCCCTCATCTATTTCTGCTCTATTCTGAAGTTCAGAAAGCAAAAAAAAACAAATTGCAGAATGCAAAATGGCAGAAAACTCACTAACCACTAATCATGAAACACATCTGAACATTTCTTCAATAAATGTTAACCAACTAGAAACAAACTTTCCCTTGCAGAGGTGGAAAGTAACAAATTATATTTAGTCACATTACTGTAATTGAGTAGTTTTTTTGTAATTTGTAATTGTAATGTAATTTTTTCAATGAAAATCTTTTTTTAGGGGTCGCCACAGCGGATCATCCGTCTCTACCAACTACCTGCATGTCTTTCTTCACCACATCCATGAACCTCCTCCTTGGCCTTCCTCTTTTCCTCATTCCAGGTGGCTCCATCCTCAGCATTTTCCTACCGATATACCCCATGTCCCTCCTCTGCACATGTCCAAACCATCTCAATCGGGCCTCTCTCACTTTGTCCCCAAAACGTCCTACATGCGTGGTCCCTCTAATAAACTCGTTTCTAATCCTGTCCATCCTCGTCACTTCCAACGAAAACCTCAACATCTTCAGCTCTGCTACCTCCATCTCCACCTCCTGTCTTTTACTCAATGCCACTGTCTCTAAACCATACAACATCTCAGGTCTCACCACAGTCCTATAAACTTTCCCTTTCACTCTTTTGCAGATACTCTACTATCACAAATCACTCCTGCTGTCACTCTTCTCCACCCACTCCACCCTGCCTGCACACTTTTTTTCACTTCTCTAACACACTCTCCATAACTCCTCCACCTTCTCCACCTCTTCTCCCTGCTACCGCACCCCTCCACTGCCCTCCCTCTCATTCACACACATGTACTCTGTCTTACTCCTACTGACTTTCATTCCCCTTCTCTCCAGCATGTACCTCCCCCTCTCCTGGCTCTTCTCAACCCGCTCCCTACTCTCACCACAAATCACAATATCATCCGCAAACATCATAGTCCACGGAGACTCCTGTCTGACCTCGTCCGTCAACCTGTTCATCACCACTGCAAACAGGAAAGGGCTTAGAGCCGATCTTTGATGCAGTCCAACCTCCACCTTGAACCAGTCTATCGTTCCTACTGCATACTTCACTGCGGTCACACTTTTCTTATCCATGTCCTGCACCACCCTCACATACTTCTCTGACACACCTGACTTCCTCATACAATACCACAACTCCTCTCTCGGCACTCTGTCGTACGCTTTTTCTAAATCCACAAACACACAATGCAACTCCTTCTGACCTTCTCTATACTTCTCTATTAACATTCTCAAAGCAATAAATGACATTATATCAAATCTCAAATCTCCTGATAAATGAAATTGACATTTCTTAACTACACCAGAATCCCCAATCTCAGTCAATTTTATTTTTAGTTGCTACTTTACTTTAACTTGTGTGTGTGTGTGTGTGTGTGTGTGTGTGTGTGTGTGTGTTGTTTGGTGCACCAGGTAGTTAACAAGTGTGTAAGACTTATATTCTTTCACACACAGCACACGGAAACAACAATAAAGTGAGCAAAACGCCTTGTCCTTGTCATAGACATTCTTTTTAAAGTTGAAATGAAATTTCATGGAATAAAATAAAAAAAAACAATTCCTCATAACATTTTAAAGCCACAATAGACAGAAAATCACACAAAGATATAGAACAAAATGTATTTAAAAACAAATATAACCAAAATGACATGATCCTTATTTCATAACACCTACATACACACCACAAGAAGATTTGATTGTGAGATTGGTAGTTAATTCAGGCTCCTCCTATCGAAGCATAGAATCTTCGACAATTCGGGGTCACATCTATCCACAGTCCAAATCAAAAATATATCTTGGATTTGTGCAATTTGATCACGGTTTGTAATTGTATAAACCTGTAGTGCTAAATATATTCCTTTTAACTTTATATTCTGAAAAAGGAACCGGAATGGAACCGAATTAATGCTCAAACATATCCAATCCAGAAGTCACCAAACAGGAAGTGAGCGAAGCCCACGTCAGCAATAGCAAATGAAACAAATGAAATATTGTCATAAAAATGTAGCATATATAACTATATATTTATATAGAACTCGAACACATCACCTTACTAACATGTTGTTTTCTTCCTTTCATTTGTCAGCCAACTGCATATGCAAAGTCTGTGTATGTGCAAGACTTTGAACTGACAAAAGAAAAGCACTGGGTTGGAGAGCAATGCTGTTACATGTACGCTGAAATTTCCAAGTGGATGTTCAGGTGCATGGAGCAAAAAATAAAACAGAATAAAATGTACGCTTTGATGCCACCTTCCCTTCGCGGGCTGCTGAACTAATCGGTCGTGAACATGCGCTCCTGTGCTGCTTATATCTTTAGGAAACACATTAATAGCAAAAGCAACCACACGATTGCTTAATCAGCAACTGGAAGCTGGCAACATCGCCTCCACTTGGCTCTGACTATCTTCAAAGGTTCTGGGACTGGAGGGATTTTAAAAGAAAGAATCTGAGAAAACATCCCACATGTTTGCACACCTTAAAATAAAGGTGTTAGGAGATGTTGCCAAAGAACAACCATTTTGAGCTCCCTATTGGGTTTTCAGAAGAAGCGTTTGGTCTATAATACTCCCAGTCATTTTTTCCTAGTTGCTGCTCTTTGCTTCAATACTTTTTTTTGCAGCTCCTGGAGGATCTCTAGTGAACAAACCCGACTTGACAGTATCCGGCATAAAAGCCGTTAATTTCCGTCCTTAAAAACCATTTCACCAGTTTGAACTGGATTTCCCCTGAATGCTTTAGAATGCATGTGAATACTTCGGGATGTGGTTTTATTTATTTAGCATTCTCAGTGTGCCGACTTTTTATTATTCATTCCCCATTTTCTCTACTATCAAGCCAAGCTCCTTTCGCTTTAGACTTCCTCACATCAGCCACAGTGCAATTTCTAGGCCGGGCCATCCAATCACCTGATAGGAAAAAAATCAATCTTTATGAAAATGGTTGGATCCTGATTGCTTTCTTTTTCTATATCATTTAGTCTTTGTCTTCTCAGGTGGCAAGTGATTTGATTTATTCAGGAGCTCAGCACGTTAAATCTTTTGCAGATTTCAAGGGCAGGAGTATTAATTTGTTCTATTGTCCGCATTGTTGGAGTGTTCTTAGTGTCAGTATTAGGCTCATGAATAGCAGGAATCTCCACAGGAACATGCTGAGCTGTAACACAACATGCACCCATTTTTTTTGGTGTATTTTTGCTGAATTGAAAGATTAGTCACCTGACTTTTTTGGAGATTTTTAAAACCGTGGTGATTTTAAACCAAAGGAATAGATTGTCGGGTCTGTCTTTTTTTGAGAGAAATTGTACGCTCCTGTCACTTATAATGGGTACGTACAGCACACTAAGCATCCACTTTCTAATAATGCCTGTTCGCCTGCTCATTCATGCAATTATCCGAGCTCATAGCAGCAGTGCGATAGAACGTGCGCTCATGCAGATCCTGGTCAAGAGCTTTAGTTAATGTTCACATCGAGCATCAAAACGAAAAAGCAATGTCATCTCAGTGACCGTGGCAGGTTTTTCTCATGCCAGATGTTTTTCAGAAAACTGCTGATCCCCTGAGACTTTTATATACAGCAGTATCTTTAGAGGTTACACACTATACTTCTGGTTGTTTCACGCAAAACAGGATGGTATCTATGGTATCTCAAGTAACCATCCTATAAATATACAGTGAGCAAAAAAGCATATTACATCAGGTCAAACTTTCAGAAGTATGAGATACAGCAGTAACAATCTCACAAGATTCTTCTCCTGTCAGCTAAGAACCGGAATCTGAGGCTAAACAAAAAATTAAACATTGCATTCTGATATTTGGTGTTAATGTTAAAGTGCTTGGCTGATTGGATTATTGCATAAACTGAAAAGTTGCAATGTAGACAGTTCTAGCTCAGTAGATAAGATGTTGGACTTCTGATCAGAAGGTTAACAGTTCAAATTTCTTCACCATCCACCTGCCCAAAGCTGTAAATGACCATGTGTTTACTGTAGATGCTGCTAATAACGTGGCAAATAGGTGCACTGCCAACAATGTAAAATTCAAACCAAATGTGGAAGTTGTTATATTTAGCGAGTTTGGCTCAATCATATGTACGTCTGGATTGATTGGAGCATTTCAAGTTCAAATGTCTGATGTAGGTCACCTTGTAGGTTCTCAGCCATGCATTGTGCACTACAACCTGCCTTCCTGTTCTATTCAACTTTTCTAAAAGCTGCCCATTGCACCTCCTAATGGGTATAGCTATAAGTCATAGTGTCCTAATTAGTTCATTGAAATATGAATTAAAAATAAACTTTATTCATGAGCCAATACAAAACAGTAAAGACATATTTTTTCAATAAACTCCAGCAGCGACTTGGATCATTAATAAAACTTTCTTTCGGCTTCTCCCGTTAGGGGGCGCCACAGCGGATCATCTGCATGTTCGATTTGGCGCATGTTTTTACGCTGGATGCCCTTCCTAACGCAACCCTCCCCATTTATCCGGGCTTGGGACCGGCACTAAGAGTGCACTGGCTTGTGCAACCCTAATGGCTGGGGTCGGTTCCCTGACCGGGAATCGAACCCGGGCTGCAGCGGTGAAAGCGCCGCATCCTAACCACTAGACCACCAGGGACCCTACTTGGATCATTAATGATATACAAAAATTAAGTGGAATGAATAATGATATCATAGACTATATGGACAAAAGTATTGGGACACCTGACCTTTCCAGCCATATGTGCTTCTTCCGCAGACAATTGTATAGGATGTTTCGGGATGTGGAAGCATAACATTTTTGCCAAAACTGCTGGAGCATTTAACTACCCCTGTGCACAAAACCATCTCCATTAAGGTTGGAATGGAAGATCTTGAGTGGTCCCCTATAGAGCTCTGACCTCAACCCTACTAAACACTTTTGGGATAAACTGGAATGCCGACTGTAGCCCAGGCCTCCTCACATCACCTTCATCAGTACCTGAAATAAAAAACATCCTTTTATCTGAATGAGCACAAATCCCCACAAACATACTCCAAATCTACTGGAACATTATAATTATAACAGCAAATGAAGACTAAATGTGGAACAGGATGTGCATATGCAAATCTTAATGTCAGGTATTCATAAACCTGTGCATGATTGAATCAGCGATATATCAACAGTTAATAAATATCTATGAACCAACAAAAAAGCTCATACATTATGAAGGTTCACATTTATGAAAATGAGACTTTTTAAATGCAAGGCAATCATACCAGGCAATAATAACTCAGATCAAGATAATAAAGGAGATCTAATCAAGAGGCACGTCGGCTCTAATGCTCTTTGCTACGATGAACATAAAGGACAGCAAGACACGAGGAACAGGAGAAGAACAGAGGCAGGATAGATGAAAGGGCAACATGGCTCCCATGTGGCAAGTGAGCTCTTGTCAAGAGTGGCGCTAGAAGAAGAAAAAAAAGAAAGAAGACGATAGAGCTGGTGTGCGTGTAGAGACCCAAGAGACCTGGAACGGGGAAGTGATTCATGACACTTTATAATGAGGATCTGCAACGATTCTTGTTTCTTGATGGGAGAATTGAATTTTTAATGAATAACATGAAAAAAATATATATCCGGTCAGTCAACGAACATCATGCAGAGTAGAATTTCAAAAAAAGTTGAAATTGATTTCAAAATGTAAATAAAAACAGAATGCAATGATTTGCAAATCTCATAAATCCTTATTCTATTCACAAATGTTTTAATTGAGAATGATATACTATTTTATGGAAAATTAAGGTAATTTTAAATTTAATGCCCAGAGAGGATGGCGTTGTTTCTGGATCATGTTCACGCTTGACTTCTACTTCTTTGCATAATAGAGATTTGACCTTCATTTGTGGATGTCATGGCAAAGTGTGTTTATAGTCAATGATTTCTGGAGGTGTTCATGAGAAAATGCAGTGATTTCCATCACAAAATGCAGTGCTGCCTGAGGGCCTGTACATCACGAGTATCCAATAACGATTTTCGCCCTTGTCCATTATGCAGAGAGAATTCTCCAGATTCTTTGAAACTTTTGATGATATTATGTACTGTAAATTACGTTTTGCAATTTTATGTTGAGGAATATTATTCTGAAATTGTGCCACAATTTGTAGATGCAGTCTTTCACAGATTGGTGAAGCTCTGCCCATCTTTACTTCTGAGAGACTCTGCCTCTCTAAGATACACTGTTTATACCCAACCATCTTACCGACCTGTTGTCGATTAACCCAATTAGCTGCAAAATGATACTGTTTAATTGAAACAACAAATACTTTTTCAAGACTTTTGTTACCCTAACCCCGTCCCAACTTTTTTGAGATGTGCCATCAAATTCAAAATGGCCTTCTTTTTTCCTTAAAATGGTTTCCTCAGTTTAAACATTTGATCTTTTCTTTATTCTATTGGAAAGAAATATGGGTTTATGAGATTTGCAAAAATCATTGTTTTTATTTACATTTTACACAGTGTCCTAACTTTTTTTCGGAAATTGGGGTTGTACTACTGCATTTCTGCTCACCATGACTGTAAAGAGTGGGTATATGAAAATCTTAACTCTATTGGCTGTTTGCAAGCCAAAATTAAGAAAACTAGTTTAAAAATGTACACAATATTAAGAGTAGGGAGGTATCAATTTTTGCAACAACAACAAAAAAAAAAACATTTAGAGTTTTGGACAATTCATCCATTTCATTCATTAATTTCCCCAAATATGCAGATGACGGATGTCCCAAGGAGAAAATGCTGATATTCAAACAGCCTTCATAAAACAGGAATATGCACAACAACAACAAACGGCGCCTGAAAAATGTTGACAATAGCAAAAAGCTGAGAAAAAAAAGACAGTAAAAAAAGCCGGTGTTAGCAGTGTTAAGACCGAACACGCTAGCCTCAAGGCTGAAGGAAATACAGGCAGAGAGTGAAAAATGCGTCATTTTTTAATTCATCAGTGTGACTGTGCGTGTGTGGCATGCTGCCACTATTCATCAGAGTTCTCTGTCCTCAGATAACCAGAAGAGCTCTCGTTTGTGTTTAGCCACTCATGCTGTATCCCAGCCCTGATGCTAGATAGTTTTCACAGGATCAGGGGGGCAACCCATCACTTCACACACATATATTATAAGCTTAAGAGATAAAGACTGAGGTAACAATAGTAAACAATATGTCCTAATGAAACTGGACATTTCAAACAAAAGCTCTTTATCATCTTATCAAGTAACAACTGAACGAATGTCTTTCTATCTCCAGGCAAAATACACATCAATTCAGCTGCAAAGAAACATGGCTTTGCTCGAACTAGTCCATTTTGCGTTTACACAGTAATTAAATAATTGCAGAATCCTGTAATGCAGATCGTCCCGATTCGACCCATGACGTCACAGAACATCTGCATTACTGCAAATGCAAATCACCAGCCTCTGAATGTAGTCGCTTTGACAAACCACATCTGTAATATGTAAAATGATTTTTTTTTCAGCCAAGGAGGATGATGGAGCATCTTCCTCAGAGTAACATGTAAGAAACCGGTAATTTCTGTACGCTGGAAGTCAAAAGGCTTTTTTTCTGAATGAGCTTTTGAAGCTAATTGAGTCTTTTTTTAGTCACCGTGCATCTGCGCACTCCTCTTCGGCTGACGTCATACTTATGTTGAGAACGTATCTGAATATTCTTTCATTGTGTAAACAATTCCAGAATGAAAACTGGCTGTCAGGCAGAAGTTGACGGCTTTCATTTGAGGTCGAATGTGACATGAATCATGTGTTATGAAGCGTTTTTCTGCTTCGGTCGGACTTCATCCAAATTGTAAATTGAGTTCACTCCAAGCAGAAATTAGAATCTATAATGAACAACGGCAGTTCTGACACCGATAATTACATAAGAACAAGTTACAGACTTGCAAACAAATTTGCCTAAAAATATGGGCATTAAAGACTCATCCAATTTTATACAGACCCTACTTTAATATCAGAGGGTTTCTGGTCTATGATAGTCTTGTTTTTCTTTTCTTAAATTGCCCCAAAAAATGTATATAGAACAAAATACACTATATGAGCAAATGTTTGTGGACACCTGACCATCATATAACAGCCTCCTGTTATAAGAGTGGGTTAGGGTTAGGGTTAATGTTAGGGTTAGGGTTGCAGTGAAAAATCTCCTGCTATGGAGCAGGAACACTTTTTTCCCTTAATCTGAACTAGGAGACACAAACCTGTTCCAGCATGACAATGCCCCTGTGCATAAATGTAGACTGCACCCCAGGCCTCCTCTCCTAAAATCAGGTAGTGATGTAGGTAAGGTAAGGAGGCCTGGGGTGCAGTCAGAGTTTCAATTCCTCCCAAAAGTGTTCCTGCTCTATAGCAGAAGATCTTTCACTCCAACCTATGATTTAAGTAAGTATCTCTATTGTATCAGCAGCATGAGGAAGAGTCTCTAATGCATCAGCCGTCATATTAAGAATTTTAAGCATTTAACAGACCTCCATTGCTCTGAAACTTTATATGCTATTTGTGTAGTGCACAGACCTTCCAACAAAATAGGACATCAACCTGGACAATTACTCTTCATTGTATTGAGTTTCCAGTAATCGTTTTTTTTTTTTTTTTTTGTGGAAAACGGCTCACATTGTGATTCTGCCAGTGGCTTTACCTGCCTGACCCTGGATTACAAACAACAAATGTTGGAGAAGATTCAGCACGCAGGTGACACAAGTTCAGACAACCAGGTCATTCGCGCACACGCACACACACACACACACACACACACACACACACACACACACACACACACAATGAAAGGAAGATGAAAGTGGAATCACAGGCTGTTCAGGTATGTGCTCTAAATGGACAAAGGTTTGTGGACACCAGACCATGAGATTCTATGTGCTTTTTGAACATCTCATTCCACATTTATTTCCCATTTACTGTTATAATAACCGCCACTCTTCTAGGAAGATGTTCCACTAGATTTACCAGTGTTCTTGTGGAGATTTGTGCTCATTCATCTACTAGGTTGTTATTGATGTAGGTGAGGTGAGGAGACCTGGGGTGCGGTCAGTGTTCTAGTTCATTACGATTGTGTTCAAAAAGGGTTGAGTTCAGAGCTCTATAACAGGAGCTCTTCAACTCCAACACATATAAAGTGTATCTTCATGGAGCTGGCTTTGTGCACAGGGACATAGAACATATGGCTAGAAAATTCCCAATATTTTTGTTCATATAATCTATTTGTGTAGGGAAGAGTGTGTGTGGTGCAGAGAGTGTTCTGGCTTAAGATGACGTGCTGCTTGTTGGAGAGGTCCAGGGGGATCGGATAGACTATTTCAAAGCTAATCCTCTGCTTACTGACCTACAGCTAAGCTGCTGAATGGGGAATAGCAAGCAGTGTTAAAAAACCTGGGGATATGTATGGATACGTAGATAAGACCAGTTTTTGTCCACTATTAGAAGGATAAACAGGTCCATAAGTATTTGTACAGTGACCTAATTGCCATGATTTTGCCTTTGTAGGAATTCCAAATGGGTTTGAAATTATCATGATGTGAATAAAGTGTAATATTTCATCTTAAATCTGCAGAGTTGAAAACAATTTTTTTAAGTTAGGTATTTTTATTTGGGAATTTTCATACTCCCTCCATTTCTACAGCTTCAAAACTAATTGGACAAACTACCATGATTATAAATATTAGAATCAATATTTAATATGTGGATGCAAATTCTTTTGCAGTTAGTAACTGCCTGAAGTCTGGAGGCCAAAATGTTGAGTGTGCTCCACTGAGATGCTTAACCAGGATTTTACTGCAGTTGCCTTCAGTAGCTGCTTGTTTTTGCCCCCAGTTTTGTTTTTAGTAAGTGAAAAGCCAGCTCAGTTAATTAGAAATTAAACCGGTCACATCATCGATATACCCCACAGACACGTTCTATTGGCAGCCATATGTACCCATGGCATTACATTTTGTCCATGTTTTAAAAAATTATGTGGTATGCTTTGGATCATGAGTCCTTCCTTTCTTTTTCTATACTCATACTTTCATATAATTTTGATACAGCTGCAACATAGATCTGTTTTGTTATTTTATCAGCTAAAAAAAACAAAAGCAACACTTCTACTCACCCTTTTATCTGCTTGATTTGTCAAGAAACAGGTCATATCTGGCCATTAAACTACTTATCAATCAACTTTCCAGTTACTTTTCTATGAACTTATCACTATTGGATTATGAAAAAAATGGCTATAATTCCTAAACAATTAATGATGAATTAATGCTTAATGCTTTAATACCATATTGAGTACTTCATTTCAAAGCCATTGTAATGGTATATAAAGGCAAAATAACAAAATAAATGATTGTATAAATACTTATGGACATGAGTTGCCCAAATATAACCAAACTCTAAAACATATAAATTTAACCATGTCACAGTCATCATGTGAATAATGATACATTTCAATGCAAGGAATGAACTACAGCTTTATTCTTACTGAAAACAAAACTAGGAGGTCTCTCTCATGAGAGTAAAAAAACATAATCAGTCAAAAAAGAAAAAAAATGTCTAGGACTTTATGGATCATTTGCATGTTATTAGCTGCTGTTATCTCTATTTTTCACTAAGAAGAGATACACTTTTTGTAGATTGTGTCTGGAAGATTGAAAATGTAGAAGCTGTAAATTCAGCTATAAAGTCAGGTTGATGGATATAATCCTTTAACGAAGCTCACTGCGGTGTGGAACATTATGAATTTGGTTTTGTTTTTATAGCTCTCGAAGCATCAGTGTAAACGAGTGAGGCAGAACACAACAACTGTTGGGCCTAGAAAGAAAACGTGGGTGTAGAAGATTTCTCTTGTAGTGACTTTATGCAAGTGCTGCTAAACATTCATTAGACTGGAGATAAAATACAATCCAACAAGTACAAGTACAAGTCGGCGTCTAAAGCATGTCGAATCTTGCCTAAAACCACTGTAAATGGTAGAGAAAGTGTTCTGATGTGATCTTTGTTAAAGAGGAAAATTCACTCCTGTAACTAACACAACCTTCATATTTTCATTACATCTCAAACTTATGTATCACAGAGCTACAAGTGAAAAGATATTGATGTGAACTTTTCTTCTCTCAGTAATCATCATCAGAGCACAGAGACATGCTGTACTGTAAAGGAAGACATAGTCACCATAGAAATATCTGTAATAAATCTCCAATAATAGGCAGACCAAGGTCAACTGGAGAAAGCACAGAAAATGTACGACCTTCTGACTAAGAAACAGCGAATATAGGAATGTAGTACTAGCAACAAACAATTTAAAGTTGTGGGTGGTCTGGACTGATAAGATTGAGGTAGGACAGGAGGTTCAATGTAGGGTTATTGATTCAATTACTAATACACATAATGACAGGGAAAACACAGGACACAGTAGTCCATGGGTGACTACTAGTCTCTGTAAGCTAGGAGAACATGGACAGTCCAAAGAAAAAGAATATAAAAGAAAAGGGCACACAGTAAGATTTTTAAGTAGCTAACCTGACTAGCGAACACAAAAAACAAAAACTAGTTGTGTAGGTTTAGCTAAAAAATTATCACAAGGGGTGGCACATTCCCCCTAACCTAGCGTGTCTAAACAATCGTCCAAACATAAATGCTAGAGTGTAAGCGTTTACTTGCTTCCAAACCAAGTGAGCTAGCATAGGGACGGAAGGAAGAAAGCAAGGCTAGCAAACAAGGAACAAGAAGCTGGGTATAAACAATAGACCCTGCTGGCCTGCCATTGGATTGTAAGGTAAAAAAGTCTCTTGATGATTAAAACTTGTGGGTTTGTGTTTTGTCTTTTTTTTTGCATCTGACTTTTATGAGTCTGACAATAACTGAAAACTCAAGGCAAGATCAGGAAAGTCGGAAAATGTGACGAATGATACCCTTCCTTTATGAACCTGATGTTTCAATACATCATACAAGCCTTTATTCTACTTGGCTGGCATGGGAAAATGTCTGATTGAATCTTAACCAACATCCACAGGCTTTCAGAACCTCCTGCTTAGATTCAGTGGCCAACCCTAATCTTGTATTTTCCTCTTTTCAGGGTTTATCCTCAAGTACTCCTAAAGGTTTAAGATATATTCTGTGTGTGTGTGTGTGTGTGTGTGTGTGTGTGTGTCTCTAGGGTTTATTTAACATCCCACCTCTATTGCTAAGCGGTCCAGTATTATCTAAAAGCTGCCAATAAGATGGATTCTAGGAAGTGAAGCAGAATGAAATCAATCCATTTGGATGAGGTGCTTGATATCTCTGTCAAGAGAAAGCACAAGTGAATCAATCAGCTCTCTGAAATGAAACGCAACTTATTCTCGGAAACGACGAAGGACTTGAAAACGAGGTCTCCCTGAATTCAAAGCGGAATTTCAAATAGCTTCAAAACAGAACGGGGAACATATGCACATATGGAAATATTTGACAACAATGCAATATTTACATGTAAATATGTCATTTTCTGAGTCACTGAGAACACAGCAGGGAAAGAAATCCTCATATTTCGAAGCCTGGTTGTTTGATGGTGGATTTGATAGTCAGTGGGCGGCTACGGAAATTATGTCCGGGGTGAAGCCGTCTCTTAAATCCACTCGTTTCAGGCAAGATTGCAGCTTTAAACTTGAATGGGAATTTTCTACGCAAGAATGATCAATCCAGAAATACCTCAATATTTGCTCAGTGATGGATTATTTTTTTTGTCCTGTTTCTTGGTTGCTGGTGTTCTGTTCAGGTGCTAGAAGTAAAAAAAAAAAAACATCTAGTTTGCAGGAACTTATCTCAAAAATTCACAGTGGCTATCGTGAGAACGTGACAGCACACGTGGTTAAACTGTAAGCAAGTAGTGTGAAAGCAATTCTCATGCGGTCCTTCTCAGAAGTTCAAATGACATTGGTGCTTTTCACCATGCAGCCATCTGGGGACTTAGCACAAGCAAAAGAACTAGGCAATAAAATTCAAATGTATATATGCATTTATATCTCCAGCTTCCTGTTCCTTCCCGAGTACATTTTTACCTTTAGATTTAAACAGATTCTGCAAAAAAAAATAATAAAAAAACCCCTAAAAATTATATATATAGGGCTGTCAAAATAAACACGTTAATGACGCGTTAACGCAAATCCCTTTTAACGTACTAATATTATATTAACACAAATATATACATATAAAAGAGCCAAA
The DNA here is from genome assembly GCA_014706435.1 of Silurus glanis. Classification (NCBI taxonomy): domain Eukaryota; kingdom Metazoa; phylum Chordata; class Actinopteri; order Siluriformes; family Siluridae; genus Silurus; species Silurus glanis. Next base: position 1,849,558 of record JAAIIK010000099.1, read on the forward strand.
ATTAAAACTTTCAACGCAGCACACATTTATTCACAACGTCCTTACTTCACTCATATAATTAAATCTAAAAAAATAAAATAATCTCCAGCAAAAAAACTTTTTAATCACGAAACATTTGTTTTACTGATGCGGAAAGTCTCAAATCAAGCACGTGATGCACACATGATGCACATGATGCCATGATGCACACATCCAGCAATTAAAACCGTCCGTGTGGAAACATAGAAAAAGATCCATTTTATGTCCTGATGATTTACTTAAATATAAATGGCAGAATTAGTTTAAAATGCTTACAAGAATATTAAGTCTTCATGCTCTATGTTGAGTTTGGTTTCACTACTAATAAACATACATTTGCATAAAGCATCTATATTTGTCCATGCCCATGTTGATTAGAGTATTAAAAACTTGAAAAGTATTAATTCAAGGTACATTTAAAACTGCCCGTGAGGCTCAGAGCAGCTGTTAATGTAACACACTGATAAATGCATGAGACTGAATAGTGTTCCCTGTACACTGCTGTGACCCCACAAACATCTACAGATTACCATGTCTTTATTTGCCCTTGGGACACGTCCCAGGGGTCAAAAAGCTTGTAGAAGTGTCATCCTCAATTTCCTGTATATTGAACATAAGTCTTTTGAATGTATCTCTGGAGGTTTTCAGAGTACACATGAACATTTTGCCAGCTCGTGAAGAATATTAGAAAGGGATACAGCAGTGTGTAGACAATTGAATTACATAACAAACGTCATTTCTGGAGGAAAACTAATGGCAAAAAGATAGACAAAGGACATCATTATGGGATAGCTTTACTGCTGTAAACTTGTGAACAGATTCTTATAAAAAAAAAAATGAAAGTTAATGCTGTTCATTTAATGATGTTGAAATGTAGTTTGCTTGGGTAGTTTGTGTTTGATTTGAGAGTGAATATTCTCTAAAGAGCTCAAATCTCGTTGAACTCCTTGACCTGCTGGACTTCTTCTCAAGACACTCTTTCATGGTTTTTGAAGTGTGGCTTGTTGAAAGATGACACCAGATCGTTCCTTTTTAGAAAACAACATGTTCAAGTGTGGGAAGCACCCTTTCTGCAAACCTCTCTTGTGTTCCCAAGCTGACGATATTTTTAACTGACTATATTTCGAGGTATTTTTCTGAATTAGGATCATGATTTTACTTTTGCATAGAAGAAGATAATAATAGGAACATTTCTCTGATCTGGCTTTTACTTTAAACAGCTCATTGCATAGTCAAGTCAAGTCAAGAAGTCAAGAAACTTTTATTGACATTTCATCCATTTATAGCTGACGCAGGACACTGTAAAATGAAACAACATTTTTCTAGGGCCCAGGTGCAACATAAACAACATAGAGCCACATCAAACAAGATAGAGCTACATACAGAACACATGTCTTAGCCATATAAAGTGCATCATAGTGCAAACAGTGTAAGACAAAAGACAGAGCAAACAGACAATACAAAACAGAACAGGACAGAAAAACACAATACACAAAATAGATATACATTTTGTATAATATGTTATACAATATGATGTATTGTCCATTCAGCCTATCAACTGGTGACATTTTTCTGATCTTCAGCAGCCCAATTTCAGTGAGTCTGTGCCTACTGTAGACTCTTATAGATTCCTGACCCTGATTAACAGGATTGGAACCCCAGTGTGAACTTCTGCAGTTATAACCAATCATATCTGTGTTTAAAATGCTTTATTGCTCAGCACAGTTATAGAGTTGTTATTTATCTTTCACCTAGCTATAACCAGACTAGTTCTTTTTTTTCTGAGCCCTCACATCGATGGTGTTTTTGCCTTCGGAACTGCTGCATACTGGATGTATTATTTTTTTTTTTTTTCAGATTATTTTTCACACCATTCTGTGTGAGCAAACTCTTGAGACTGTTGTGCATGAAAATCCACAGAGATCAGCTGTTACTGATACACTTACCCCACCCCCACTGGTGTTAACAACAATGCCGCAGTGAAAATAACTAAGATCATATTGGTTTCCACATTATGTCGCTTTATGTGAACATTCAAGAACTCAAGAATTCAAGAAAGTGACATGGATCTCCATGATTTCATGCTTTGCATTTCTGATGAAGAAATGGCTGATCTGATGATTGAATGTGGCCAGGAACAATCTGTTTGACATTAGCATGTGTCAAAAGCAAATGAACGAACATAATGAACATGAATGAACATCATTTGAAACCAGAAAAGCGTATTTATTGTTCATTCCTTCGGGAGTTTAAATTAAAGGGAAGGGGTACCTCAGTGGTTAAGATGTTGGAAAACTTCAAACTTCTCTTTGAAAGGTTGTGAGTTTAAATCCCAACACTAAGCTACACTGCTTGGCCATTAAGCAAGGCCCTTAACCCTCAACTGCTTAGCTGTATAAATTAGATTGCTCTGGATAAAGGAGTCTGCCAAATGCCATACATCTAATCAGATCATATTAATGGGCTTACATAACAACAAACAGGAACTGATCATGAACAAGCATTCTTTATTGTTTTTCTGGGGGTTTGAAAGAACATGATCCTGGAAATATATCATGAACCCCAAAGGTGATCACACAAACATTCTACAAGCTCCTAAAGAACATTACGGGTCAAGAATTCATCAATTGCGAAAGTGGTAGTTCAGTGGTAAAGGTAACTAATCGGAAGGTCAGGGGGTTCAAGCATTGGTATCGCCAAGCTGCCACTCTTGGGGCTCCTGAGCCAGGCCTTTAACCCTGAGTGCTCCAGGGGCACTGTATCATGGCAGACCCCAGCTTCCTACATCGCTGGTATATTGAAGAAAGAATTTCACTGTGCTGTAATGTACATGTGACAAGTATCAAGCACGTTTTTACATTTCTTGACTTATAGTTCCATGCCTTCATTCCTCAATTTAGGAAATATTTCATCTTGGAAAAGCCCTGCCCTTGTATTTACCCTGGTTTAATTGCAGTTCATTACTTTCTTTTTCTATTTCTTTTTTTTTTCTTTTTAAAGCACAGCAGGATGTTTGCTAACACAGTAATTATCTAACAGTACTGGGAGCAAACAGAATTGTTTCCTTGCGTGTTCCTTTCCTTTGTCAGCATGTCAGAGATGGACGGGATTGTGAAACTAAATGCAGTAAGAAATGTCTATGAAAAGCCCAAACAATTTCGAAAAAACAATCCTAAATCCTTTACATTATTTATTTTTGTATTATGTTCTAACATATAGTTCAGGTAGAAAATGTGTTAGTCAAGTTACTTGTCAAAACGTTAGAAGTCTAAAAAAACAATAGAGCCATGCACATAATGTATCTATGGAGCATTTGGTGAACATTTGGCAACCTGTTTTGTCTTTAATTTAAACTTTTAATTTTTTTAATTATTGTAAATTTCTTTAATTTTTTCATGGGACTGATGCATCAGGTAGCTTGGATTTTAACTATAAGATTGACTACATGTCATAACTAATAGACTCCCAGGGTAAGAAGCATCCCTACTGCAGAAAAAAAAGCATTTGCTACTCCTAGCATGAACTGGCCTCTCTGAAGTAAGAGCTCTTTAATCTTGATGTGCTGCAGGAGGACCCTCAGAAGCACACCATCTAATTTTTTTCAGCTGTATCAAAGAATCCTTGCCTTTCTCCTCACTGACATGCTCCATAATTAACAAATCTCTGCTGCCGGGAGGACGAGTGGCGAGTGTCATGCTGCGTGAGCTCGAGGTTCACAGATCGAGAGATTTTCACCTCGTACACCTCATGTTCACAAAAAAAAATAAAAACCATGGAAAGCAGAGTAGAACAAAACCCTTGATGAAGTGGTCTATTTTTAGCCGTTCTTCACCTTTCTGTTCCGCTAATCAACTCACCAGGGAGTTTAATTACTCTTCGCAGGGTCAGAACTATGGAGTTGTTTCCCTCTTGAAAGCTAATTAAGATTTTACGCTTTTATCCTGAAGTCCCACTGACAAAACCCCGCTCTTCCAGCTGAACAATTTACACCATGTGATGTCCAATACAAAAAAAAAAAGGCTGAGTGGAAGTATGGTATCACGTCTAGAGTAAGGACTCAAAAGATGCAAAGTAAATAATTCAGATAAATTTTGAAATCTGATTGGTCACACAATCGGTTACACAATTCATTTCAGTTTGATTCGATTTTTTGAATCGCTCTTATTTATGGACATTGTCCCGAAGCTGCTTTACAGAGATAAATAGATTCCAAATATAGATTTAATATTTATAAATTAGTCCCTATACGTTTATCCCTAATAAGCGAGCCAGTAGTGACTGTAGCAAGAAAAATCTCACTGAGATGGTATTAGGGAAAGAAACCTTGAGAGGAACCGGACTCAGATCCCAACCTCAACTGGGTGACCCTGAACATCCTGTCATTAGCCCTAAGTTTCAATTCAGTTCAATTAATCTTTATTTGTAGAGTGTTTTTAACAATGGACATTGTCTCAAAGCAGCTTTACAGAAATAAAGTGGTTATAAAAGAATGTACAAGTTTAGTGTCTGTAAGTTTGTTCCTTATAATTGTAAAAGTTTATTCCTAATGGACGAGCCAGTGGCGACTGTGGCAAAAAAAAACTCCCTGAGATGGCATCTGGAAGAAACCTTGAGAAGAAACCAGACTCAAAAGGGACACCATCCTCTTCCACATCACCGAATATCCATTCATTACAGTCCCATCATTGTTGAGGTGTACTGTGCAGTGATAGGCACTTAAATGCAGAACTGTTCATGCAAATTGTGATATTAATTACAGTTGACTTGCTCAGTAACTTCATAGATCTTTAGGCTGTTGATGTGAAACCATCCTCAGTTACACAGAGTGGTCTCCTCTTGAACTCTATCCAGAAGTAGGGCATCAGGATGAATCAGGCAGTTCCAGAAAGAAGAGGCGTGACAGGGAGAAAGAAATTACGATTGATAAATCATTGCACTAGTTTATATTAATTACAGTAAAAATTCATCTTCACCTCAGTAACCTTATGCTGTTCATGTGAAAAGAATGAGGAGAACATCAATGAGGAAAATATCATCTCCAGCGAGTGGTCTTCATAAAAGAAAATTATTTCCAGTGGAAGGGCACAGGACCAATCAAGGAGGTCCAGAAAGGGGCCACGGAAAGAGCCTATAGGTCCCCAACCTTCTTAAGGGAGGAGATTGCCAGGAGAAAAGGTCTTAACCGACAAATACCTAAGGGCCACCTCATCCAAGGGCTTGAAGGAGGGCTGAGATAGAGCCGCTAACACAACGGCCAAGTCCCACACAGGCACTCTGGGTCGCATCCCGGGCCTCAGACTCCGGGTGCCGTGTAGGAAACGTGTAACAAGGAGGTGTTTCCCCAGCGACTGCCCTTCTGGCAGGGTACGATAAGCCGTGATAGCGGACGCGTAAACCTGCAGGGTTGGCGGAGCCCTGGCAGTTAACTAGGTCTAACTGGTGGTGCTCACACCACGTGGCGATCAGATGCTATTTAGCGGCATACAACCTGCTCAGGGAGGGAGCTCTGGAATGAAGAATGGTCTGTACTACCTCAGTAGAAAGACCAGCTGCTAGGAACTTTTTTTTTGAGAAGAGATTTGTTTTATTTAGCATTTTGGAAGGAGTCTCCAGTGTCAGAGCTTTAATGCAAAACATAGATTTTTCCACCATTTTTCTTCAGAGCGGTTCCTCGTTAACATGACAAGTCATGATTTTTGTCTTCATTTTATTACATGAAAAATGAGCCTGATGAATGAATCACGTGATAATGTCACTGGCTCGTTTTTGTGGGTCCCAAAGCATTAAGTATAAATCTAAAAGTATAAAAGCAACAATGTGTCGGTCTTTAACATATAGTAAGTCGTATTGTTTAATTGTGGTAATGTAAAATAAAGAAACGATTTTTTTAAGTACATGCTGTAAAATAAAAGGTACAACTTTGAGATGGCGGAGCAAAATCACACCACAGTGGTGTTAATAACCCTGTCATGTTTTCTCTTTCAATTAATTACCAGAGAAATGCTCAAGTGCTGATTTCTAAGCATCCGCTCTTTCACAAGCTGGTGACGTGCCACTCATAAGAATGCATCGTGACAGCTCTTCCTCTCCACAGTTCTTGAGGTAACTACGAAGATCACGAAGGTGAATGGACTCTTATTTCGGCTAAAAGATGAGAAGTCTTCTGGGACGATGCCCTCCAGCTGTGTAGAGCTTAAACTCCTCCACATCAGCTCAAAGTCCCAGTACTGAGGATGCAGAACGCTGCTCCACAGAACAGATCCCACAGATTACTCACACGCTTTAGCACAACCTCTGCATCCCTGGAGGAAGAATATGAACTACAGTTAGTGCTCTGAGGCGGGTAAGAAACCATGCATTCTGCTTTGTTAAAGCTACAGTTCACAATTCACAGATTGTTGTTTGTGGCTTTTAGGAATCTGCAAGGAAGCCCCAAAAAGAAGGTGCATTAATACCTACCTGTTCTTGAGGTTTATTATGGAATTTGCTCATGCACTCACTTTTATTTCATTTATTGTTTCAGCTTTATCTATTCCCAATCAATTTTCCTGTCTTGACTGTTTGAATCAACTTTACCGTAGCACGGGCATGTGACAAGCACAAAGAAACAAAAACATGAAATCATCCACAGTACATGAACACAGAAACCTGAGCAGAGCTTGTACTTACTCAACAGCTCATGCACATTTGTCTCTGGCAGAGCCTTTATATTTATTTGCTGTACAATTATCCACTTATATATTACATGCTGTACATATAATTTCATATTTATGTGCATTTCTTTTTCTTTACACAATTGCTACTATTTGCACTTCTGGTAGACGATAAACTGCATTTCGTTGCTGTGTATCTGTACCGTGCAGTGGCAATAAAATTATGTCTATCTATCAGAACAGTGGCAACCACCGTGAAAGACAAGTAGGGGACTTTCACTGAGGTACACGAGTGTACATACTAAGTGCTAATGAGCAGTGCATGTGACTAAGGTGTTAAATGTCATTCGATGAGGCATATGAGAGTGCTCTGTCTTGTGGGAAACGTATTCACTATCCCTAATCTTGACAGGCACATGAAACTTCCCCTCAGGTTACTGTCTATGTGATTTTCATTTGTCCTGCTTTAGAGATTCATTGTTACAACTAGACAATTTTATAAAAAGCAAAAAATGATGTCAAATCATCACACCATGTACAACTCCATGAAATATGTATCCTGATAAGATAATATATAACTTTATTCGTCCTACAGTGGGGAAATTTCAATGTTACAGCAGCAAAGAAAAATTTGCCATGACACTGTACAAATATATAATGAGGTAGCTTAGCATCCTAAGCTAGCCATGGTCACTGGGTGGGAGGGGCGGTGTACGTTCTTTCCCCTGTCACTCAGAAACACTAGTCAATTGTGTCAGTTCATGTATGAGGAAGAGGACAGATAGAATGTTTATCTTTTCTCAGGTGTGTTGCACTGCTGTAATCTCTAACCCAAGCCATTTGGTATATTCCATTCCACATTTAGTCTCCATTTGCTGTTATAATATCCCCCACACATCTGGGAAGATGTTCCACTAGATTTTGGAGATTTGTCCTCATTCAGCCACAAGGGTGTTAGGAAAGTCCGATACTGATGTATGTGAGGTGAGGAGGCCTGGGGTGCAATCAGAGTTCCAATTAATTTTAAAGATGTTCAATTGGGTTTAGGTTTGAGCTCTATAGCTTGTCACTCAAAATTTTCCAGTCAAGATTTTCCAGTCCAACTCATGTAAAGTCCAACTCCAGTCAAGATTTTCCAGTCCAACTCATGTAAAGCATATCTTCATGAAGCTATCATGCTACAGCATCCTAAGACGTCCTATAGAATTGTGAGCCTCCATCTTTGTGGTAACAGTTTGGGGATGAACTACATGTCTTACGTCTACATAAGAACCACATAAGTCAGGTTTCCCAATACATTTGTCTAAATAGTGTATAGTGTAGTCAAACGGATATGAGCTCAAGACTTCAAGACACCTTGTGCCAGTGTGGTCAGTAAGGTGTACAGAGGTTATTCGAAAGTTTTGCAGTTAAACACCAGGGATTAGCCACCAGTGCTGTAAATCTTTGATGTGATGTACATGAATGATTCACATTCCAGAAAGACTGCAGAAAAGACGATCCTCGCTCGTCCGATGAGAAACGAGTGGGTACACATCAGGAAGTTCAAATTAAGAGCAGTTCTCATGAGTCAGAAATAACATTGCTGCCGGCAGAAACGATTTTTCATTTCACACAAACTCTTTAAGACAAAACTGGAACAGGACCAATGTACACTCTTTATGAACGATCATGCGGCGGTAATTTCCGCATTTATAATGAAACATACTGAGATTTAAGGAATTATGGGAGTTACACAAGGTTCATGTGAAGTCATGCATGATTAGAAATTGATGGTGTGGTAATGGTAAGAAGAGTAGGCATTAGATCTTCCTTTGATTGTCGAAGCGTCAGGGATATTAATGAACATTTATGTAGCTGATGTTCCACATGACTCCACTGATGTAATTGGTCAATTTGTCAAAGGTCAATGATAAACAAAACCTCTTTGATCACAGCAGCACATTTAAAATAGAATCTAGACCCTAACATGTCTTTCAGATTTTATACAGACAAAAATTCACTATCAGCATAGTGAAGGCATTAAGAGAAAAACCTTCCCAGTATAATATATACACACATTATCTCACAAAGGTGAGTAAACCCCTCATATTTCACCAACCTATAGAAATGAAAATTGTATATATTTTATAGTAGTCAATGTACAGCTTGTTTAGCAGTACAAATCTTTTTATCAAGTTTATCTTAGTCTTATCAGACCACAGGACATGGTTCCAGTAATTCATGCTCTTGGACAGGGTGTTTTCAGCAAGCTGTTCTCAGGCAGCGTTCTTGTGAGCCAGCATCAGAGGAGGTTTCCTTCTGGGACGACACCCATGCAAACAGACTTGTTGCAGTGTGTGGCGAATGGGCTGAGCACTGACAAGTGGACCTTCCGCTTCTGCAACTTCTAAAGCAATGCTGCTGCACTCATGCGTCTGTTTTTTTAAACAGCTGCTGCATTTGACGCACACCACGAGGACTCAACCTTTTTGATGGACCCTTGCGAGGCCTGTTCCTGAGTGGAACCCGTCTTGGGAAACCTCTGTATGACCCTGGCCACTGTACTGTAACTAAGTTTTAGGATGTTACTGATCTTCTTTTAGCCTCGGCATCTTTGTGGAAAACAACAATTCCAATTCTCAAATCCTCAAAGAGTTCAGAGAGTTATTAATAGTAGTATTACTATTACTATTTTCATTTATATTATTATTATTAGTAGTAGTAGTAGTAGTAGTATCAGCTCTACACTATTGCAGTAAGAAACCTTTCTATGGACTAGCCACCAGTTAATGTCAGTGAATTTCTAGAGGCAAATTTATTCAGGATGCTAAATTACTGTCACCATCATGGCAAGCAAAAATCATAACTCTCCCCCATAATATACTCACACTGCATTATAATAGTCCTTAATTCATGAATTATGCATTAATTTATTCAATCATTCATTCATCATCAGTAAAACTTAAAGACATGAGGTGAGAACACATTATGAATGAGACGTCAGCCACGAATAGATTTTTTTTTCTGTAAATGTTTGCCTTCTTTTTCTTTTTTTCTTTTTGAATTAACCTACTACGAATTGCTTATTTCAAATAAGTCTCGAATTTATGCTACATGATCTAGAAGCCATTAAAGGGAGAGGAGTTACAACTTGAAGGTAAGACCAAGTCTTGCTTGGACAAAAGTGAGACATTTCTTTTCATTTGCTGTAATTCTTGTCATTTATGTTTGAGTTATTCATGTACATTTATGCCAGTCGTCATATCGTTCCTGCTAATGCTGCTACAGTCCGTGGCATTTCTGTCAACACCGTCTGCTATAAGCCTATGATAACATGTCTGTTGATAGTCTGTTTTTTTCATGGTTTCCTGCAGCTGGCAAATGTTCTCAGTCTGTCTATTAACATATATCTGGCTCAAACTGAAAAAAAAAAAAAAAAAAACAACCTTCAAGGAAATTAGCATCCCAATATACTGACTGCCAACATTTCCAGGCAGTTTCATTACCAAGCACACATTTAACCCTCTATTAGAGATTTAATTCTAGCTAGCAGATAAGCAATTAGCAAAAAAGAAAAAAAAAAAAAGGAAAGAAAAGAAGAATAAAAACACGAGCACATCTGTTTGTCAGAGTTGCAGTTCTCGGATATTGCAGCAAAGAAAAAGTGTTTGCATTTAACAAAGCTTCAAGCTTTTAAAAATTACTCTGTGTGTGTGTGTGTGTGTGTGTGTGTGTGTGTGTGTGTGTGTGTGTGTGTGAGAGAGAGTGTGAGAGAGAGAGAGAGAGAGAGAGAGAGAGAGAGAGAGAGAGAGAGAGAGAGAGAGAGAGAGAGAGACAGACAGACAGACAGACAGAGAGATAGACAGAGAGATATAGATAGAAAAAGAGATAGTGTGTTTGAGAGAGAGAGAGAGAGAGAGAGAGAGAGATAGAGATGGAGATGCAGAGAGTGAGAGAGACAGAGGTACAATGAGAGATAGACAGAGAGAGAAAAAAAGAGAGATCGAGAGAGAAAGAAATAAAGAGAAAGATGGAAATGGAGAGAGAGATAGAGAGGCATAGATAGATGGATGGATGGAGGATGGATAGATAGATACACCAATATCTGGAAATCTGAGCTGTGGAGGATCAGTAAAGTCAGAGATTGGCTCCAGTGTGGTTTATTTATTGGATTAATCTTGCTCTTATTTTTTTAGGGTAACGTCATTAGCAAGCCGCAGATCAGACAGATAAAATGGGACTACATTCATCTGAGCGGAGACTCAAACACAAGCGTAGCGCTAATGAGTCAACACGCCTGCAGACACTGGGTTTAAAAAAAATGATTGAATTGAAATGTTCAAAGGGGCTGCGATTTTTAGAATCGTCCAGACGGCAGCCATTTTCATTTCAAGACTTAACACGTGATAAAGACAAGAATATGGCATTATTTGAAAATAAACACCTTGAATGTGGCACAGCACTGAGACATGTATTATGCACTACAATTGAAAGAACTCTAGCAGACAAAGTTTCTTACAGTGTTTTCGGTTTGACTACGGAGAAAAAAATCATTGCCAGATTTTTGTGAAGGTTGCTATTCAGGTGGCATGACTGACAAAATTTGAGAGACTTGCTGTTCTTCATTTGTGAAATGAACAGCAAAAATAATAATTACATACCATTATCTCGTTTTTCGAAAGAAAAAAACAGGAACCCTAATCAAAGAGATTTCGGGAAATGTAGATAAGGAAAAATATAAAGGTCGTTCTGCATCTTATGCTCCTATTTTTCTATATTTTCTTTCTTTCTTTTTTTACATTTACATTTATGGCATTTGGCAGACACCCTTATCCAGAGCAACTTACAATTATTTCATTCATACAACTGAGAAATACAGGGTTAAGGGCCTTGCTCAAGGGCCCAGGAGTGGCAGCTTGGTGGTGCTGGGATTTCAGCTCATAACCTTCTAATCAGAAGTCCAACATCTTAACCTCTGCGCTACCCCTTCCCCAAATTAAATTTACAGCAAGTGCAGATGCCCTTATCCAAAGCAACTTACATTTATCCTATTCACACAACTGAGCAGCTATGGGGTTAAGGGCCTTGCTCAGGGCCCCAGAAGTGGCCGCTTGGTGTAACAGGGATTTGAACACATGGCTTTAGGTTCCAATGACCTATGCCTTTACCACTAAGCTACCACCTCCCCCTTTTTTTATTTATTTTTTTTATTTTATTTTATTATTATTATTTTTTTTAATTTACAAGACTGAGAAAAATTTAATTTGAATAAAACTGAAATTTGAATAAAAAAATTCCCTTTAGTCCGTCATCGACGACAGACCCTCCCGGACCTGAGTTTGATTCTCCTGATTTTAAAAGTTTCTACCAACAGATCAAACATTTATGTTTTTATCTTACATTTTTTTTTCAGCTGGACATTTAAAAGCCAGGATGCTTGAAATGTGACTAATCTTGTGTAACCCTTAGAGATGCTGATTGCTACAATTCAACTGTTTCGGTGAAGAAATTTCCTCACCATCCAAGCGAAAATCAATATCCTACACTGAATCATCCAACCTGTTTAATCATTTCTTCTGCAAAACAGATGAACACTCAACATCTGTCTCTCTAATGTTCTTTACTGCCGAGTTCCTGAGGAATCTGTCATCATTATGAAGCTATGAAATTACACACTAGTAAAGCCAGTGTTTCTTGTAAAATTGATTATTTATAATGATATTTTGCTTAAAAATTGCATTTACTGTTGCTTCGCTGTTTTATGTAGAGTACAGACCGATCAGCCATAACATTAAAACCACCTGCTTAATATTGAGCTGTTAATTTAGATTTTTGACAAAACTGGTTGTCCATCTGTGGACCACTTTTGATACTTATCTAAACACTGGATACTTGAAATAACAACAAGACCTGGAGAAGTCCAAGTCACTCAGATCTAAATGCTTGCCTAGTTTTCCCAAATTTCAATACATCAGTTTTGAGAACTGACTACTCACTTGCTGCCTGTCACATCCCACCATGTTATGTGGGAAATAGTAGCTCAGTGGTTAGAGTTGGATGTCTGATCAGAAGGTTATGTGTTCAATCTCTAGCACCACCAAGCTACCATTGCTGGGTCCTTGTAAAAGGCCCTTAAGGCTCAACTGCACAGGTATGGCATCTACCAAATACCCTAAATGTTATTCATGTCACCTGTCAGAGACTGATTAGTGTCTGTTCATTTTACAAATTATTACAGTTTTGTACTAAAATCATGTGTTTTATTTTTGGCTCTAATTTTGGCTCATCTACTGGTTGGTCGCATTTTGCCGGGTTGCATTTTTCCATTTCTCAAGCACATTTTCTGGCGTCAAGCACATCATCCTCTATTCAACTTGCTCGATCAAGAACCCTTCATACCTTCAGAGCTTTTTAACTCGAAATATTGCAGACTTCATACAGATAAAAAGTGTACAGTTCAGTTGAGCAAATTAAGTACAAATATAAAGAAATAGTGTAGACAAATTCATCTGAGGAAGATAAAACCAAGGATCTGTCACAATCTGTTGCACAATGATCCTCAAGACGCAGATCTCATCGATGATCGTAAGTCAATCTCCTGTCTCAATACACAGACCAGTAATTGTACAATACCTGTTTTTGATCATGTGTTTACCCACATTTATAATTCAAAAATCACCTTATATATAAAAATCTTCAATAATCTATATGTTTTGTTCCAATATATTAAGTAGTACTAGAACATTTTGTCAAAGTACAATAAATAGTAGGAATGTGAACTGTATTTTTTTTCTCAGATTAACAAGCATAACAAGCTTTTTTTATTAGCTGTAAGGTAGAAATGACCTCTCCAATATGAATATAAATATGAATTTTCAGTCATATGTGGTTTTCTTTCAACCCAAACCTGTTCCAGCATGACAATGCCCCTGTGCACAAAGCCAGCTCCATGAAGATATGGGTAACATGGCTTTTTTTGGAAGATTTTAAGTGGCTTACTTTAGAGCTTTGAACTCAACCCTATTGAACACCTTTGGGATGAATCTGAATGCTAACAGCACCCCAGGCCTCCTCACCTGACTTCACTAAAACCTTTATGGCTGAATGAGCACAAATCTCCAAAATCTAGTGGAACACCTTCACAGAAGAGTGGAGGTTATTATAACAGCAAATGGGGACTAAATGTGGAATGTGATGTTCAAAAAGAACATACGAGACTTATGATGAGGTGTCTATAAACCTTTATCCATATAGTGTATGTTTATTATAGAAACCATTTATTGTGTGTTACTTTTCATAAATAAATAAAAAATGAATGTGTCCCCCATAGAACACATGAAGAAATTAAAAGGAAATTGAATGCAAAGAGAATTGCTCGTGTTCATAAAAGCAGGTTTAATGTTAATCATGGATTTAGAGCTCCATAGGGGGCTCCACAACATCAAATCTCATTTGTATGCATCATGTCTGGTTAGAAAGTTGTATGTTGTAGACATTTATAATATCATCCAACATCTTCCTCAGGGATCATTCAAGCATAACGTTTCCCTAATCCTGTCCTTATAAAAAAAAAAAAAAAAACCCTACGAGACACTGAATCCTATGGACAGGTTGAGGTTGTCGTTTAAATCCACTCTCATGGAAAATATCAAGCTGATGAGGCACCTTTTAACTTTAAATCCACTGAAAATCCCACCATTTGTTAGAGCTAAGCTAGCCAGGGAACTGAAACAGCTGTGAAATTGATTGTTTTCCATTACGGAAATGCATTTAGTGGTAAAATGAAGAGTCTCATGTGGAGCGGGTTTTAGACACGGCACAATTCATTATATAACTCACATATTTATTCGCATTTGAACTGAAACCCATAGAATATCCTATCAGAAAGGTGCCATTGGAGCATGACAAGTTTGTTTATCAATCAAGGAACTAAATTAATATATCTTGCCAGGTTTGTATGTTTTCTACTGAAACTTCTACTTATTCATTAGAACTTCTATTGAAATACTAAATGACTCTAAGACTGGACAATGATTGTCAAAAAAATATATATTTGATAGATATAAATAGATCTTCCACTAATTTGCTCACTTTTAACATAATTTAAATACATAGTTATCAAACTGGGGAACTGCAATAACTGCTAATACAGGCCCACTGAGGCAGGATTCACGCAGCCCCATGATCACTTTCAAAACATTGTGCAAACAGCATGTTTATGATGTAAAGATTGTAAGATATATCCCGAAGATAATATTAGACAACATAAACTAGGTATAAACTAGGATTTTTTTAAACGTTTGGGTTTGTTCCAGGTCCAGGTGAGAGATTTCAAAAGCTCTAAAACCAAAACAGCATTGAAGTAGCATACTTAATTATGAGGATCCCGAAATCATGAGCAGGAAATGATGTTTACCAAGGTGAGCATGATTCGAATGTAGTCTGTAATGTGGGAAGTGAATGCTGAAACTGCAAGTCCCAGTGGGTCGATTCAGTTCAGTTGCTAATCCAGTATTTAGCATGCTAATGCTTTCTGCTGGAAACCTTTCTTATGCAGTCACACAGATACACACACAAATTAAGGATAAAGCCAAATCCACATAAATATTTGCACTAATGTAGTATAAATAGAAGAAATGTATGTACACTAAGAAGGATAAAAGGTTATTTAATCAAGTTTTTAGTGAAAACATGACCGTTTGACATCTACATTGTAAAATGTGTGCTTTGAATAAATCCCAGACCACACACTGAACAGCTCCATTTCAATTAAGATATACTGTAGGCCAGATTTTACAAAATATAAGAAATTTGCAGAGGAAAAAAGACACACCATGATAATTCACCAGGCATTTTTCCTCCATCTCTTCCCAATTTAATGCTACATATCCCAAAAGCCTCTCAAAACAGTTTGCCAGTCATCTTACAGAGGTCCAACGTGCAGATCAATTTCATTTCTTACAATCTTTTGAATCCATCCGGCACCCCATGTGCTGTCTTCAGATAAAAGCCTTGTAGCCTTTCTCGTCACACTCAGCGGAAAAAAATTTCACGCATTAGTAATTTTCACATTTTCATGTCTCGCTCAATCCCCGTACTACGATAATATTGATTAGTGTAGGAAAATGGAACATAAAGCCAGCCGCTTCATAATAGAATCAAGAGCCAAGACTAAATGCAGATGTGATTCGATTACTCAGAGCTCAATTAGCTATCCAGCAGGTGTCTTGTTCAAAATCTAACAGGATGCAGTCTTTTCCAGAAGACAGCTCTTGGACTCTCATTGGACAAACAATAGCATTCAAATTTGCTTGATTTTTTAAATACTTAACTGCTCTGTACTTACTGTGGATTAATAAGAGCTAAAATATTTTCTAAATAACTGATTTTCAGATTTTGACTTGCTGCCCAGGCTGTTTGACATTTAACTACTAGAATCAATGCAAGTATAACCAAACGTTAGCAAAAGAAAACAGGCTAGCTATGTAAAATATAGGCAATTTAAACAAACAGACAAACAAACTTTTGGTTTCCAGAATGTTCTTAAAATGTTTTTATTAATTCACCGTCCAAAAAAAAAAAAAAGAAGTGGGAACCATATGCTAACAATATGGGAATGTTCTGTGTTTGCTGGGTGAACTTGAAATATTTTACTGAGGTGAAGCCAAAGGAGCTCATCCTCAAGTTCCACAAAATGGCTTATTTATATGTAGATGTACATGGATAACTGTAAAGGATAACTACATCATGTTTTATTTATGCATATCCAATCTGAGTTGAGTTGATACTAGTCTAACCAGAAAACTGGTTTGCTATTAGCAAAACCTACCTAAAATCAATCATTTTCTAATTATATAAATTTGCCATCTAGGGAAAGGAGATGGCTCTTTTTTACGTGAGGCTGAAGTATTTGACTAAAGTAAAGCCAGAGTTCGCTACTAGAATTGATGCTAGTCTATTAGAACATGAGCAAAGAAAACAGGCTAGCTATGCTAAAATAGCTATTAGCAAATTACATCAATTGCTTTTTCGAATGATATGTGTTATCCTTTCTTTTGAGGGAAGGAGATGCCTTGTTTTATGTATGATTGAAGCATTCGGGTAAACAAGGATAACTAGCGCGTTAACTGGCTTCTACATTGATTAACTCAAATGGTTTCTGTAAAGTGAAATATAAATAAACTGCAGAGGAGCGCAGCCAAGCACCATTGGCTAGATAGTATAAGAAGAGACCTTTAAGATTAATTAAGTTAGAGTACTATTGTTAAGTTGTAATAACACTCAAGGAAAACATAAACGCAAGGTATTTGCAACGTGGTGCTCTAAAAGTAGCTCTCTGAGTGGACCGCAGTTACACCTTTTTCCTAGGTGTTAATTTGTGTAACCTTTCAAAAGAACACAATTTCCTGTTTTCTATTCCTCTGAGACCCACTTTATTAACATCTTCCTGAAAAAAACTGAGGTTAGTCTTTTCCCCAAATCACAGTAGGGCACCTAGATATAGCGTATAAGTCCTTTTAATTGACTTTTATGGCATTCAGCCTGACATATATATATATAATGAATTTAGCCTTTTGCTCCATTTCATTTTAATGCCATCTGCTGCCTCGGACAAAGAACTCGGAAAAACACGGAAATTAGTGTACATCACTGTCCCTTGGGAGTAAGCGAATTGTGATCTCATCTATAAAAACATAGCAACAATCTAAAACTGTCATTTTTTTTTTTCATTTGTTACCAAGAGCCAATTATTATAAGGCAGTGGGTTTTTTTTGCCTTTACTTACTATTGGATTTGGTTGGCGTCTAGATGTATCAATGTTCTCGGCTGCGTGGGAATGGATTACGAGTCTGGCTGCAAATGCTATACGCTTCATTCGCTGCAAAAACTTTCGGTGCTTCAATGAAAGTCATCCAACTCCATTGCACTCAATACTTATCATGTCACCAGTTGAAGAAATGTGTTCGGGAATATAGAGTCATAGTTAGAAAACGAAACAGAGGAGTTTCCCTGAAACCACCTCTGCCATTATCACTGAGAACATTCTGACTTCATTTGTGCTTTTACTTCTTTTGGATTTGAATTGGGTTTGTTACTGATGACATTTAGAACAGCACATTAAGTACTGAGCTATTAATACATCTGCAAAGTATTTTGCTATTTACAGTAAATCAGCCATTCAAAATATAATTTTCCATGCCATGCATTTTTAAGTTCTGGTCAAATACATAAAGAGCTCTTCACATTTTATTTCTCACATACATAACCATCCACATTAAAACATGTAGTGAAACGCAATAGTTTTCGCATGTTCCAGCTTAAAAGAAAGCTGGGGTCAACCATGATACCATGTCCCTAGAGCACATAAGGTTAAGGGCCTTGCTAACAGGCCAGTCAGTAGCTTGGCAGTGCTGCTATTTTTTTACATGGCTAGATCCTGACATTCTACTATTTTGCTTACCTTTCCAAATTTTAATTGTGAGACAAACATTTTTCCAACATTTACAGTAGCTCCACAGACATCATTGCCTAGTGGTCAAAAACAGGAATTGCACCAGGTCCTAACAAAGGCCCACTGGTGCAGGAATCACGCTGCCCCACACAGAACAGAACAGTTAATGCCAGTATATTGATATTTTTACTTCAAATTGGACAAGTTTTAAAATACTCTGCAGGCCACCAGGACCTGAATATAGTGCAAATATTCAGAATAAAATATATTTGAATTCTGCAAACGAAAGCAAAGTGTAAGTGCAAGCAGTGTACAGAATCATGCCTATTGTAAGATACTTCATATATCATAAGATTGAAGATGGGAAATTGTTTATTTTATTTTGAAATTGATCATAAATCATTGTGCACTTTAGTGACCTCTGGTCCCCACATAAAGGGAAAAAAAAGTATGTCTGTTTTCTAATGTATCTTTTTTCTAAAATCTTTTGAGGTGCTGTAGGGGTTGTAATCCTAAAACATGGCAACCCTGGTTAATGATATTACCTCTTCTGTAAAACAAAAGCAAGATATTTAAACAAAGGTATGCCAAGTGTGATATGTCCTAGTGTGATATCTCAAATTTGTTTTGTTTTTGAAGCAATGTTGCTTTTAATGTCATCCTTCCCCACAAAAGATTTGGCCATTAATAGCTTCTGTATCCAACCATGCAAACATGTTCTCAGTGTTTCCTCATTTTGGCATTCTTCAATAACTCAATTGCGGCAGGAAATGGAGTCACTTCAATCAAATGCATGAAGAAAACATACCCCTCATTGGTGAATAACACCATACCCTTCAAACCTCAGAACCAGAAGTGTATTATCTAAAAAGCGATCTTTTGATCTTCTGTCTGCTCTTTCCTTCTTTTCTTCTCTCCTCTTTCCTTCTTTCTTCTTCACATAATGAATGACATTCTTACTACATCCTACCTCAAATCCCAGAAATTAAAACAGCCCAAATCAAAACAATGCTGGTTTATCTTAAGACACAGGAGCCTTTCTAGTCCCAGCTTCATATCCTGGAGTGCTGAACACAATCAGTGATCTTCTTAGACACTGCATATCCTGGCATACAGCGTTTTTAGCATGAACAGCATCCACAATATGTTCTGGCAGCAGAGGCACCATACAGATGTGCAAAACTGAGAGGCATTCACACCATACTGGGACAACAGATGTGTTAAATGAGTTGAATTAGCTACTAGTTGAACTGCATGTGCTCTGTAATTATCTGCTGGCTTCATGAAAAGTCCAGCAATTAAGCACGGCTTGGTGTGGACTGGAAGTCTTGCTGTTAAGGACTAATTTGCGAGGTAGGAGGAAGCCTGTCTCCTACGGTAAAAAGAATTCTGGTAGTTGGACCTAATTATAGGATTCATGATAAACACTCAACACTAATAACTTCAATACATTTTAATGAAATTATTACAAAAGAATATCAGAACTTGTTATTGATTTCCTATAGTACAGATAATTCCAAGAGCAATTTAAAAAACTTGAATTCAAAATCAAAAAAACAAAACCCAAATCTGATTTTAATTAAAAAAGGAATAAACAATGACACCAATTACATGCATCTGTTTCAAAAAAATTTGCTTTTTTCGGTACAAGCTAATTTGTTTGTCGTGTCTGCATGTCTGATGGTTTCGACTGAGCTTCATTTCATGAATTTCATTTCATCTTACTGATGTTCATGACACGACATCGTTCAATCACACTGCAAAAATCAAAGGTTGTTCAAGGACAGGGGAACTGACAGCGAGCAAAATTAGCTCAGACAAATCCTGCAAGTAAATAGAAATCAGTAAATACCACATGATAAGCTGCAAGTTAGAAAAATTATTATTGTCATGTAAAAGAAGAGGATACAAGTGCAGATGAACTATTACAGTAAAAATGTACAAAGAAAAAACACAAAAATGAAGCAAAATGATCGTACATGGAAAGAAAAGACCACGTACAAGTGCTATTTAATCGGGAATTGTGAATCAGGTATAAAAACAAACCTATGAACTGATGCAGTGGCTGATGGGAAGTGTAGTCTTGATCATAATCCCAGAGGTGGAAAGTAACGAATTACATTTACTCACGTTGTTGTAATTAAATAGGACTTTTTTTTGTACTTCTATTTATTTTACTTTTTTTTTTATAATTTTACACGTTTTAAAGTATGTCATTTTACTTTTACTTATGTTTTGTTTGAAGTATTGCACTTAACTACATTTTAAATCATATCCGTTACTAATAAAAATAATGCAAGGAAAAAAAAAACATGCCCCAGAAACTACTGCGCTGATCGATTAATGGGCGGCAGAACAAATGCACTAAACTCACAAGAAAGAAAGATGGAGACAGACAAGACAGTTGCCAGTGATGCAGACCCAGCTGAAAGCGAAAACTCACCCAAACTATTGACCTTCTGTTTACACTGAGATGGCATTTTCAGTCAACGAAAATGTCGATTTTTCAAACATTCTCCAAAACGGATAAATATGAAAATACCTAACAAAAACTTAACACCATGTAACAATGAAACATAACTATCACACCAAAAGGCACACAATGAGGTGCAAGGTAAGACTTGTTTTCAAGTGCTAATCAAGTGTGCAAGGTGTGAGTGATCAGTCTTGAAAAAATACACAGTGGCTGATGGATAATATAATGTAGTTCCTGGCTCTGGGCAAAATCCTGTTAGCTCTCTGAGGCAGCGATGCTAGCTTCTGCACCAGTGTGTCACCTCTGTACACAATGATTATTCAGGCTAATTTGCACTAATTGGTACATAACCTCTGTAACCAGAAAGTAAACTTTTGGCTGCTTGCACATGTAAACACATCTCATTGTTCCAGATGGCTTAGACGGGCTTAAGAGTTCTCATAAATGTGTCAATCAAATGATGATTGGCATGTACTGTCTTTCAGCTAGTGATTAGTGATTATGCTGTGATTATTGTTAGGCATTACTATAGTCAGCGGATTTTATAAATCATGTCAATTGATGTGAAACGTTCCTGCAAGAGAAATCCGCAAAAATAGATTTGCTCCAAACAGACTATTGTTGTATTTAAATGGTTCATTATTTATTATCTGCCAGTAATCCAGTAGGAAGTTGGATGTAAGGGTGTTGGTCTTAGACTGTCAGGATCAACATTTGTTTTATGGAGGCAATCTGGCTTTAAGTTCTACATGAGAACACACTGGATTGTGTGCTGATGTTGAATTCAAGAAGCAGCAGAACAAATTTCCACATTAAGCCTCATGAACGATTATTCAGCCACACATGCATATACAAATACACACACACACACACACACACACACACACACACACACACACACACA
>JAAIIK010000099.1:1871052-1885768 GCA_014706435.1 Silurus glanis
ACACACACACACACACACACACACACACACACACACACACACACACAGGACTTTCTTAATCACAAAACATCTTGTGTTGATGATACATTGTAGTTCGGCTGAGGTTACGGTAAAAGAGGACATTATGCTTTCATTTTGCTGTTAATAAAGGAAATAATGGCAAGAATAAAAACATGTTCAGTCACTGGTAGTCTCACAGGGCTTTATTTCAGAGGTGGAAACTGTAATGAGTAAATGGGTGGGTGGGTAGGGGGGGGTATGTAGTTGGGTGTGTAAGTAAGTGGGTAGGATTTAGGTGGATTTAGATCTGAAAGCAAGTGGGTAGGTAGGTAGATAAATCACTTTATTCATCCCAGAAGGAAACTATTGCAGCAGCACAAAGAATACTAAAAGTGATTTAGCATTAAAGATGAAATGAATTAACGATGTACCTTAAACTGGACACAAGAGTCGAAGAGAGCATGTGGCAGTGCAGGGGGATGTAAACATTGCAAATATAAGCAGCAGACTTGAGTGGAATTAAAGTGCTAGTGCAGTGCAAACACTGTCAGCAGTGTAAACATTATACTGGATTGTCTTACTGTTTCAACCCAGCATCTGACCTACATTCATAAATGGCCATTGCATGTCCCTTTTCTGCTCTTTCTCTCACCTGGAGGGTGTTTACAGAGCAAGAGGACACACACATTTCTTACTTTGCATTGGTAACATTAGCTCATCCTGCAGAGCAGAGCAGCAGACCTCACATTGCCCGGTGCACCGCACAAACACATGGGGCCAATTAGCCTCCGAAAAAAAACAAAAGAAACGTACAGAGACAATGACTTTTCTTTGAAATTGTAAGAAAATATTGGAATATGTTTACATCAAAGTGCTTTTTTCATTTTTATTTTTAAGTTCGCTATATTTATTTATAAGTCAATGAACACATTTAAAGTAACACGATCTAAGTAAAGCAAATTCTTATTAAAAGTCTACAGTTCAGGCACCAGCGTTTTTCCTGGGCAGCAGCAGTGTCTGAGACAAATGTTCATCCTCAGAACCTTTTGTCAACTATCTTCATTTGGAAAAGTTTAAAAGGAAACAGCATGATAACTTTTTACAGCTCAACACCCAACCTGTGAAAGCGTGTGGAATTAATGTATCAGGTAGCTAAGTTCTCAGAGCGGGATCGGTGCTACGACGCTTGTCTAAAAGGAGGACAATATAGGATGATGCAAAACTCGGGGGTTGGTTACAGTAGCACTGATTACGAAATGTAAACGAAGCACATGGGACACCTTTTCCAGCATGACAATATCCCTGTGCACAAAGTCAGCTCAATGGAGATTTTGGAGTGAAAGATCTCCTGCTATAGAGCTCTCACCCTCAACGGTATTGAACACCTTTGGAATGAGCGTAAACGTGAACATCACAATTTAAACGCTGACTGTACAACAGAACTCCTCACCAACTGACCTTACTAATAAGAGCACAAATCACCACAAACACTATGGAACATCATTCCCTAAAGAGTGGAGGTTATTATAACAGTAAATGGGGATAAATGTGGAATTGAGAGAAAACACATAGGAATCTTGTGTAGGAATAGCAATGTCTGCAAAATTTTTTTGTATAGTACATTATATATATATATATATACACACACAGCTTGAAGTTCTTCACTGTATAATCATCATGTCATCATACCATTTTTTTCAGCTATGATTTTACTGCTTATACATTGTTACAAGTAAAATACATAAAAAAAAAATCATTCAGTAGTATGAAGGGAACACATTTAACATTTAAAGGCATATTTGACTTTAATTTGCATAAACACCATAAAAAAAAAGGAATACATTCATGCTACATTTTTTTTTTTTTGTCAAAATTTTGACTTAATATATCAATTTTTCAGATAAAATATCAGAACTTAGAGAAACGATTGAGGTAATGAGTACGTATTTTTTTTAGATGAATTCAAATTTCTTAACATATTACACCACATTTTGGAGTTCATCAGTCAGAATTCTGAGATAAAACATCCTATACATACAAAATACCTCAGCTGTTAAGGAAATATGTCAATATTTCGAACTTTCGAAAAGAAGTTCTAAGATTGTAAATAAGATAATTAATCAAAATCTTGACATATATATACACAGTATGTTGTGTTACATATACACAGTATGTTGTGCATATTTCCCAAAGTTTGTTGTGTAGTATTTGTGCATGCCTTGTGAAATTATTGTGTTACAGCAGCAGCAGGTTACACAAACAGTAGTAAGCAGAATGTAATTAAACAATTGTAACATATAAATAAATACAATATTGACAGATAATGATACATAAAAAAAACAGATTGCAATGGGCAATTCAAAAAGATAGAAAGAAAAAGAATGAAATGTGCAAATGCAGTGTATGTGTGAGTGTGTAAAGTGACAGTGAATAATGGGTTATGTATATAAGTTGCAGTTAACATCTGTTACATAGAAATGAGCCATTGAACAGTGCAATGGCATATGGTAGGAATCATTTTTTGAACCGTTCCATTTTATGCAGCTTTGGATCACCTCATCTCCATCGCCTGCCTGTGAACATCGGTGTGTTCGTTGTGAAATGTTTACTGGGTGCTGACACTTGTTTGCAAACATTTTTTTGTCCATACTGCAGGATTCTGTCCCACCAGTTTAATTGTGCTCAAAGAAAAGTTTTTTTTATATATATTTTTAATGAGTTGCACAGAGCTGTCCAAACAGGAAGACAGTTGAATCAATTCCAAAACTTATGATGCAATGTGACATCTGTGTGTGAAACTGATAAATATTATTAACCCAATTTAAAGCCTCTTGAGGAGCATCGCACCGGTATAACAAATAAGCATGTTGATACCCGTAGATCTCTTGATTGAAGCACACTTATGTGCATTTTGTGTGTGTGTGTGTGTGTGTGTGTGTGTGTGTGTGTGTGTGTGTGTGTGTGAGCGAGAGAGAGAGAGAGAGAGAGAGAGAGAGAGAGAGAGAGAGAGAGAGAGAGAGAGAGAGAGAAAGAGGGTGATATGTGCACACATTGCAAAGCAATTTAATTATAAATAATAGACAGAGAATGGGTCTCTCAAAAGAACATTACAACGCGAATTACCTTCAAACAATAATCAGAAACAGAATACAGTTCTGAAAATAAATCACTGAAATTGCACATTAGGATTATTTTACATCTCTATAAAAGCTCTATGCAATGTGTTTGGGTGACAGATAGCTTCCGGTCTCTGTCTCATGTTTTGCAGTGAGTCACAAAAAAAAAAAAAAAAAAAAAAAAAAAACCACACAGCTGGAACAAAAGAGGTCCCTAAAACCTGACGCAAAATAGAGAGAAATGTTCCAATATGCTGTTTTCATAATATCTAAGAAGCATGCCTAATTCACTGACGGGCCACAGCAGATATTAGAATCCACAAGTGGTCAATATTTCGATGATTTCCTCTCTATCTCATAAAAGAAGATGAAACTGAGGGCTTTGCCTTTCTGAGTCTAAAGCACTTTACCAGTTGAACAATTATATCACAACTACTAGGCTTGTATTCAAAACTACTTATTCATATTCATATTAGTAGAGCCAGCTATTTTTTTCAGGTGTGTCCGAGAAGTATGTGATGGTGGTGCAGGACATGTATGAGGACAGTGTGACAGCAGTAAAGTGTGCAGTAGGAAAGACAGACTGGTTTAAGGTGGAGGTCAGACTGCATCAAGGATCGGCTCTGAGCCCTTTCCTGTTCGCGGTGGTGATGAACAGGTTGACGGACGAGGTCAGACAGGAGTCTCCATGGACTATGATGTTTGCGAATGATACTGTGATTTGTGGTGAGAGTAGGGAACAGGTGGAGAAGAGCCTGGAGAGGTGGAGGGGACCAGGAAGGGGAATGAAAGTCAGTAGGAGAACAACAGATTACATGTGTGAATGAGAGGGAGGGCAGTGGAGTGGTGCAGTTGCAGGGAGAAGAGGTGGTGAAGGTGGAGGAGTTTGGGACTTTTATCAGTAGATTTTTCTTAGGTAAAGGAGCAGATCTGGAGGGATCATGGATATTGAGTGTTTGGTGAACTGGGATATTTGTATGCTGTCATCCCCTCACTTTCACACGTTCACTTAGGTTTGTTGATGGTGGTGTGGTGGGTCATCTCTTATCCCAGAGATCCCTTATGTCTGTGTTGCCTTCTGGTTCTCCCTTTTAGTTAAGCTGCCATAGCGAGTCTTGCCGGAGTCCCCAACTGCACAGTGTCCTTAACTTTTATACAACAATAAGGATATATAATAATCCATATCCTTCTCTTCCTGTCACCACTCTTCTCTCTCTCTCTCTCTCCCTCTCTCTCTCTCTCTCTCTCTCTGTTGAGTTAAACGTGCTCCTGAGGTTCCAGTGACCATCCTTCCTACCCCTCTACCCTCCTCGGATCTGGCCACTTTGTCCTGGTCTGCCTCTGGATGGTGTTCTCTTCGATTGGAGGTGACTCTGTGCAGCTGGGAATGTTTCTCCTCAACGCCTTGCGATTTCATGTTTCATTTCAAGCGAATCATGTAAAAAAATTTATTAGTATTTATCATCAGATTTTTAACATACACTTTATAGACAAAAGTATTGGAACACCAGACTTTTCCATAACATATATAGTTCTACCCCAAACTATCACTACAAAGTTGGAGGGACACAATTGGTTGGTTTTTGGATGCTGTAGCTTTAAACTTTCTCTTCACTTGAACTAGGAGACCCAAACCTGTAGCATGTTCCACGCTCAATGAAGATATGCTTTACATGGGATGGAGTGGATGATCTCCTGCTAGAGAGCTCTGACTTCAGCCCTTCACCTTTGGGATGAATTGGAATAGTGTTCCTGAGTGAGCACCTGAATAGAAACTGATTTAATATAAGATTTAAAAACTGACTAAAATAATATAAAAAGAAAAAGAAACAAATTTCAACCTGGACCTGTTATATTCTTTTGGTTGGAAAAAATCTATGGTGCTAAAAAGTACTACTGCAGGCGCTAAATGAATGTTCATGAAATAAATTGGTCCTGACTGATGTTTACAGAATGTATTTCACAGTAAGTGCCTCTAGCAACGGGAAGCTCAAGAACTCTTCAAATGAGTGGGTGGAGAGGTGTTGGAGTAGTAGCTGTAGATTTGGGAGACGCCATGATGGCTAATCATGGGGGATGGCTACTTTGGGGTGGTGGTCACCGAAGGTTGGGGGTTTAAACCCTGGTATCGTGAAGTTGCCACTCTTGGGGCCCATAAGCAGGGCTCTAAACCCTCAGTGTCCGGGGCGCTGTGTCATGGCTGAAAGTGCGCTCTAAATATGCGAAAAAATAATTTCTCTGTGCTGTAAAGTACATGTGACAAGTTTAAAGCACCTTTTCTTTCCATCTTTTTTTTTTTCTACTATGTCGCTCTGTTTACTGCAGATGCTATTTGTCATGCATGATGCAGATTCAGTATAACATCAAGTATGTGAAGAAACAAGCACTGATTATTTACCAATTCACTTTGAAGCCCCAGGCAATGCATTAACTGTCTGGTCAAGTATTACCTACTTTTTTTCTAGATTGCATAGGGCCTGCTTCATTTTGTTTGTCCATCTGTAATCATGTCTAGACAAAAAGTCTGAGTCTGTAAAAGGCTTATGGTGTTGTTTCAGCAAGCATCTTAATACTCATTAAATTTACTGAGCAAATCTCTTGTGGTAATGCAATTTCCGCAGGCCTTAATGAATAATTTAGAATAATGAGTTGGATTATATGCCACCTGTTTTGTCTCTTTTTATAGCACTGAAATTCCCCTGAATTCAATTCGAAATGGCACAGTTCAGAGAGCACATTACTCAGAATGGCACCCGCGAACGGAGACGCGCACGTCGCCGTAGTGACCTTGTACTAACCACCTCAAAATTTGTGAGCGTGATGATCTTATTGCAATCAGCCGCCTTGTAACCTTCCAGACAAGTTCCATTTAATGTGCATGCGCCATACTTAGCACAGATTAGTCAGTCTTACTTTAGATTAGGGATGATTGTAGATATTGTGGAAATTGATTTAACATCGAGTACAATATTCCTTTTTTCAGTAGTTCACTAGTTTTCTTTTGTCAGAAACAAGTTAACGGGGGGTGTGCATGCATTAATGGAAAGTAAATGAACAGAAGAAAAATCCAAATCAAATCAATGTGAACATCCAATACCTGCAAAACAGCAACAATTATTTTAGGTCAGCCTGCATCACTGTTGCCCGCAGGCACTCACCAATGTAACGCTCTCCAGCCCTTTGGCAAACACCTTGACTCTTGCAACAGCTAAATATTTGAAACTTTGACTCATCAGTCCAGAGTCCACACTGCTGGATGTTGACATCTTTCAATGTTGAAGAGAAATAAGTATGATGTTTCTTTCATCTGCTGCATTAAGTTTCTTTGGCCGACCACTGTTTTTACAGTCCTCAACACTGCCTATTTCTTTGTGAACAGCACATCTTGTGTCTGCTTTGTAATCTTTGGGAGAGTGATTCTTCAAATCTCTGATCTTTTGCAAGTGCACAAAGAGTGCAGATATAAAAATTGGAGCAGAATGTTGGCTACATTAAATATTGATTTGATTTAGATTTTGCAAATTGGAAAAAATAAAAATGTATCTATATATATATGAAATTATTGACATGCAAAGTAAACATCTAAGGAGATTGCTGAAACTACTAAAATTGGGTTAAGAAGTGTCCAACACATTAAAAACTGTAAGGATAGTGGGGAACCATCAGCTTCGAGGAAGAAACGCGGTCGGAAAAAAATTTGAATGTTCACGATCGGCAAAGAAAAAAAACGTTTGGTGAAATCAAATCGTAAAAAAACAACAGTAGAATTCACGGCTGTGTTACATAGTAAAAGTAAGAGCACTTTCACACACACATAATGCGAAGGGAACTGAATGGATTGGGACTAAACAGCTGTGTAGACCTAAGAATACCACTTATCAGTGAGGCTAACCGGAAAAAGGCTTCATTTGCTAGGGAGCATAAAGATTGGACTCTGGAGCATTGGAAGAAGATCATGTGGTCTGATGAGTCCAGATTTACCCTGTTCCAGAGTGATGGGCGCATCAGGATTAGAACAGAGGCGGATAAACTGATGCACCCATCAAGCCTGTGGGGGCAGTGCTATGATCTGGGGTTGCTGCAGTTGGTCAGGTCTCCGTTCATCAGTTATTTGCCCAAAGAATGAGGTCAGCTGACTACTTGAATATACTGAATGACCAGGTTATTCCATCAATGGATTTTTTCTTCCCTGATGGCATGGCCATATTCCAAGATGACAATGCCAGGATTCATCAGGCTTAAATTGTGAAAGAGTTTGTTCAGGAAGCATGAGACATCATTTTCACACATGGATTGGCCACCACAGAGTCCAGACCTTAACCCCTGGAGAAGACTTTGTGCAGCGGTCCGACTCTCCCATCATCAACAATACAATTGCAGAAGCTTATTGAAAAGATGACATATATATTTTTATTTATTTTTTATTGATTTTATTTATATATCCTGTATATAAAATACAGAATTAAATAGAAGATTGAAAAGATTTAGAAGAGAAAGTGTGCCCAAATGTTCCATAGTCCCTCTGGTATAGAGGTTAAGTTCTTCAACTTGCTATTTGTCTTAGTATTTTTTATTCATCGATCTTTAACCTTTTCCTGCTCAGAGAAATACAATGAAAAGTGTCTCAACACTCCCTTATCTGCTTTAATTATACTGTACCTAGCCTATGAATTGATAAAACTGCTTTCATTTGCATTATATTTTTGACAGCGGTCCAGCAACTATGACCCCTTTTCTATACTATAAATAAATTAATTTACTTAACAATAAATTTTACTCTTGAGTGTTGCAACAGAAAAGCATTCGTCTTTCCTTTGGGCGAGTTTGAACCCTGATGATGCCACAGCTCCCTATGGCCAGGGGTATTAATAGCAAAATAGCCATTTTCTTAGGGGGCTCTCTGCAAATGGCATACTCTGTCTAGCCTGTCAATCACAACTAGCCAATCCTGGTCATCTGTGAGCTAAAGTATGTGGAAGACAGCAGATAGCGCTTTGTGTTGAAAATCAGCTTAAATAGGCTTCACATCTCTTGAAGAAGGCTTGTGTTAGCCTTCACCCTCGCTGTAGTGTGTCAGGGGGAGCTGGATGGTGAGTGGAAATTGGCAGGTGGCCAAACTGGAGAGAGAAAATGGGAGAAAATTACATCTAAATGACATTGTGATTGGGGAACTGTACAGGAATTGGCAGGAACTCCTGGCTGAACAACCTGGCTGCTGTTAGAAGCAGATTCTGATTTGCGCTAGGTACTCAGGCCCCCCACTGAACTCTTGGATCTGATTTGTAGAATAATAAGGAGAAAAAGAGGACATGTAGTAAGAAATGTGGAAATTCTGTCACTTGTGGAGAAGTTGTTGATGATAAAGAAGATTGATAGACTGTAGACTTTTCCCCAAACATCATTTATCTTAGAACTAAGAACAGTTGATCATTCTTTTTGTACTTAATCCATTCACGTATAACACTTTACACACTTCGACTGACATTTTTTGTAATATGGAACTGACAGGAAAGATTGCCGTCGCCACAGGTTTCTGAGTTTCCTGTTGTCATTCTTTCCACATCCCAGTGATAGGAGCATTCAGCGTGTGTGTGTGTGTCACTTGACAGCCTATCAAGCTTCACAGCTTCACTTACCTCCTGCAGGAGCCTCCAACTGCTTTTGTCTTGAAGCGGTGCTGGGATAATCCACGAGCGCAAAACAATAATGCTCCATAATTGGCCACTGGAACGGACCAGGTGGGGGGAGTGGGGGCGATAGGCTTTGTGCACTCAACATGACAACATTGGTGACATGTCATAGCTGCAGAATTCATCACAAGGATGATTATTTTCCTTTCTAAAATATTATGTAAAAGCATCAAAAAAGACTACAAAAGTTTTGTGGTTATGTTTTATAGATTACTTCAAGTACAGAGGGTTTTTTTGTTGTTGTTTGCATTACAGACAAAGATTTGTTTAGTCGTCATCATCATCAACATCATCATCATCATCATCATCATCATCATCATCATCATCAATAAATCTAATCCAGGGTTTTGGCTACAATTATTTTAGGATGTTTGGGTGAAAAAAAATCCCTTTAAACTTGATGTTGATCAACTCGTACAGTTTTACATCAGAATTGTGATTATATTTTATCCTGACTAATGAATAATCGTATGGCAGATGACATGGTGTTAGATACAGTGGTGTAAACAAGATGCATTTGGTGGTTTAATGCAATTTTTTTCCCCCTATAAACCCAGTCGGAGTGGTGCCATCATTTTAGTTCCTCAGCTGAAGCTCTAAGCTCCTCTGTGTCCGCCTGAAAGAGAGACACATCATTAGACCCAAAGCACACAGAGTAGAAGAGCAGACAGACATAAGGCTCAGAATAAATCAGCTCCAGGCTAAGATTGAGAATGCTGAAGGCGTGTGTACATCGAGTCCAAGAGCAGCATCTGTGTCTGAGTGATTTTTTTTTATTGAATTATTTTTATTTCCTACAAATAGTGGCAGAAGTCCATAATGTGTAGAGGCTCACCTCCAGCTTCTCCATCTCTGGTTTAGCTGGAAGAGACTTCTGTGGTGTGTGAAAGGCCTGAGATAAGAGGCAAAAGTAAAAATGAAGATTAAAGAGATTTTAGATGCATGATCCAGCATATATATATATATATATATATATATATATATATATATATAAAGAAAGCTTTAACATAATACACTAAATACACTAGGTGGTGCTGGACAGCCATTGAAGCATCGACCGCATGACATTTTGATCGTTCACATTCATCCCAATGGTGTTCAGTAGGTAAGAGATCAGAGCTCTATAGCAGGCCACTTAAGATCTTCCTCTTCAACCATGTAAATCCAAATCTCGCATTGTGCACAGGGGCATTGCCATGCTGAAACAGGTTTGGGTTTCCAAGTTCAAATGAACGCAAAAGTTTAATCTACCACATCCAAAAAATCCTATAAAATTGTGTGCCTCCAGCCTTGTGGTAACAATTTGGAGAAGAACCACATACAACAGGAAAGGTCAGGCGTCCACAAACTTTTGGCAATATAGTGTATACAGTTATAGATACCTTTTTCGCTTGCTGCACCTCATCCGTTGACTTGGACCGATTTTTGACCGTCTGCTTCTGTGGTGATGTGGTCTGTCGTGAGAAGAAAACAAAGCCAGGAGCAATATAATATAACATAGAGCTATAATTTAAACAAATCGAATCGAACATCATGAGACACCCAAACACTGACTTTATTCTCTGCTTGCTCCATGGCTTCTTTCAAGTAGAAATCAATCGATTGGAGCTCTAATGCTTGTGAGGTCCCAGGAAAGCAGGCGATTCTCTGTGAAGGAAACGGGTTACAAATAAATATCAGCACCATTATCATTTATTCGCATGAAAAAGGAACTTTCAGGTCATTTAGAGCTTCACGCGTGTTAACGTCAAGCAAAGTCATCACGAATCACTCCTCCTCCGTTGCCACATTGACCGAGAGAAAGATTGCAAAGGCGAACTCTGGCCATCCTTGTACCGCAGTTTAAGAGCATTGAATTTGTGCAGCGAATATATAAAAAACCTTCATTAAAGTTGCATGAAGTAATACATCCAAATAACAGTGTTTCATAACCCAGAGAGTTTCATAACCCGATTGGGATTTGTCTGTATTTGAATGAATTTGGAATGAAATATTTGACTGCGTGCTTGGGTTCAGACAAGACCAACTAATACTCCATAAATAGCCCATGATCTGTAAAGATGTGTCTCCTCATTACAATAATAATGACAGGATTAGAATTCAAATCAGAAGTCAAATTAAAAAAAAATATTAAATGTAAATATTAGCTTATTAGTGGTTGGATTTAAACTCACAACCCTCTGAATAAAAGTCCAACATCTTTACCACTGAGCTACAACTGTTGATCAATTGTGGATAATTTCCAATTCACTTTACAGATTTTCACTCTCCAGAGGCAACAGTGAAACTGAATGAAAATCCCAGAGATGACATGAGGAAGAAACTTCAAAAAGGAATTGCAGTTTACTACTGGACACCCTTTTGCCTCAACCATTGAACTTTTGATTATTTTAATACAGTTCCCTCTAATGAACTACTTCATACATTCAGAACTGTATAGAACAATTTATATTTACACTCTGTGGTGCTGCCCAAATAAGGATGAGTTACCAGGGATGGGCAGTATTTATGATACATCTATTTCAAATACGTATTTCAAATATAAAATAGGAATTTGTCATTGGTATTTGAGAGGGTTGATGAAAATGGCTTCATATTTTGTATTAAAATACTTTAGTGTTTTGTAATTTTTTTGCGGTTTTAAAATACTTTGTAAGAAATCTACATGATGACATCATAAAAACGCAGCCTCTGATTGGTGCCTACTCAGTGTTTTGCCCAGACTTGTTGAGATCAAAACAGAAAATCGATCCATATGGAAGAAGGAGCTCAAGGTAAGAAACGTGCAGGCTGCCAGCTTTCATATTGATCATTTAATAATTGTTGAAATGCTAAAATGTTTTATTTTCAACTTTTAATATATTTGATTGCTGAATATTTTACCCTAATTGAAGTAGCTGTTTGATAGGATCATGATTTTGCATACCACTGCATGAATGACAGCCTGACACATAATGTTATTATATTTATGACTAACAATCAAATGATTAATTAGTTGTCATGATTCGTCTTCTTATGAAATACTTGTTTGTCATTAAGTCAGTGTTGCTGATGTACAGTCGGTCCTTCGTTACCTGGTTGTATATCAGTTTTATTGTGTGACTTAACCAGAGAAAATCTGTTGCTATCAAACATTGTTTACTCAATCAAATTAGTCAGTGTAATGGTGAAGGAACAGATCAAACAGGTATGCGAAGAAATTTCATGCTTCCATATGAAAGTATTTTTTAAATACAAAAATACAGTATTTTGCTATATTTTGTAGTTTATTTTGATATATTTAAAGTTAAGGTATTTGGTATTTTATTTCAAAATACATTTTGATGTATCTTTTCCCAACACTGACAATTACTGTAGTATACATCTAAATTGACTAACAAGACACACAGACACTAAACCCAACAACAGGTGGTAACACGATCATTCGTATAACAGGAGGACAGCAGGAAGAAAACAGGAGGGTGTGACATCTAAAATATCACAAATTCATTAAATGTAGATATAGGTTGTGGATGTTGGATTGAATACTACATGTGATAAAGATCACATTAACATATTGTGTCTGGAGGTGAGGTTTGTATGCATTTCAGCATTCCAAAAAAAGGTATAGTCAATGACTCATCTGTCCATTCTCTCCTCATAGGGTGCATTACGTTGTGTTCATTAGTTTTGTCTCTGCTGTACAACCAAACCAATTCATTGGCGATGTCGGGTCGAAGCCCAGTGCAAAAAACAACCAAGGAACAGAGCCAAGTGCTATTTCACCAGTCTCTAAACAGTCTGCTTCACCAGACAGCATTGCCATGGCAACAAGAAGGAAATGTGAAGCTGACAGATGAAGTGGTGTAAGTGTCAGGCATGCACCCATGATAGCACATTTAGAAGCCACCTGTCTGATCTCAAAATA
The DNA here is from genome assembly GCA_014706435.1 of Silurus glanis. Taxonomy (NCBI): domain Eukaryota; kingdom Metazoa; phylum Chordata; class Actinopteri; order Siluriformes; family Siluridae; genus Silurus; species Silurus glanis. The sequence goes on from JAAIIK010000099.1 coordinate 1,883,766, forward strand.
TGATTTTTCCAGCATAAATAACTATTAACCTTCGAAGGTCCCTCCAGACTGGCAAACCAAAGAACCCTCTATGCTTCTCTAGGTCAGCTGTATAATCCAAGGCCAACTTGGATATACGCATATTTTCCTTTGATGAGTTGATGAGTTTTCGTGATGTTGGAGAGATCTTTATGTAGACATAAAGCAAGGGCTAATTCCCAGTGATTACATTGTCAAAAGGTAGTCGTTAGGCATTGTGGGTAATTTTCTAATCTATTAACCAGTCAGGCGAGCGTTTAAATGTTTTTTAAATCTCATCATAAAACAACACTCAAATGATAGTGACTGGCATATATTCATGATAAATAGGACTAACAAGAGAAACTGTTATACGGAAGGAGGTAGCTTAGTGTTTAAGCCATTGGACTTTGGATCTGAAGATCGTGAGTTAAAATTCCAGCCATTCCTTGGCCCCTGAACAAGGCCCCTAACCCCATCACTGCTCAGTTTTATGAATAAGCTAAATGTAAGTCGCTCTGTATAAGGGCAGCTACCAAATGCCATAAATGTAAATGTATATAAATATTTAAGCATAAAACACAGGTTATTCCATCTAAACCCAACCAGCATCTTCAATCTTCAGCATTAACCGAGTTCATCTCCAGAGTTTAATATCAAACATTTGAAAGCAGAGTGACGTCAACAAAATTTAAACGCGCTCAAATGATTTTGACGTTTGCCGGTTTCAGTATGACTGGTCGTGCCATCAGTTAAGCAGGAAAATGTTTAGTCAAGAAAGCAAAGAAAGCAAACCATACCGAGTTTGCCAGGGTTCTTGTCTAGGAATCTTACACAATATATCAGATACAGACCTTCAAAAATATCCTAAATTCATTTACAAATTGACAAACAAAAAATTCCATGATCTAATAGTGCCTGAGTGGATTTAACATAATCCACACACTCCCTCCAGAAGCAGTTAGTTAGCCACCAGAGAATACCAGATTTTCAAAACCCCTTTGGAACTGACAAATCAATTATGGACAGATACATATATTGTGAAGAAAAAAGATCAGCCAGCAAAACAACCAGCTACAACGACTATCCTCATCATCCATTAACATTTTCCTTGTTCCTTGTGACATCTCAGTCAAGAACAGACATCAATTAAAGGTCTTTAAACAGTTGATTAATCTCAGTTGTTTCGGAGGCATGTGCATGTATGTTTCCCTTCGCTCGACTCTTGTCACTGAACTTTGAAAAAGTGAACCAGTCGGGAATGAAGCAGGAATCGTCTCATCTCAGCGTGGTTCCATTCGGTGCAGCAATTACAGACAGGCAATTATCATGAGCAACCCAGTGAGCATATTTGCCTGGAAAACACTCCAAAATCACTTCTTACAGCAGGAACAAATAGTGTAATTGCGACCCACAAGGGCTTCAAAATGAACTCTTACCTTGCTGAGACTGAGGATGCCGGTTAAGTCTATCCTGCTGTTGGTGACAAGAAAATAGAGGCAACAGAGTAAACAGGAAAACCCCCACCGAGTATGGACACAGCTCTAGAGAACGATTTAGAAATGTGTGATTTCTACACACACACACACACACACACACACACAAAAAGAACCCAGACGGCTAATCGTTAAAGAGCAAAACCTCCACCTTGTAGACACTGCTTGCTTTCTATAGCTCTTATTCTCTTAATCCTCTCTCTCGTTTTCTACTTTCTCCTGCCCCACCTTCCTCTTAACAAACACCACCCCCCCCCCCCCCCCCCCCCCCTTTCCCCATCCGCCTTTCCACTCCTTCATCTTGGATGTCTAAAGCTGTGATGGATGATTCTTGCTCTGAATTTGATTAGGGCTTACCTCCTCTTCACTGTCTGTTCAGGAGGACATTGATACGTCTCCTGGAAGTCACTTTCTGAAGAGAGTGAGAAAGCCTGAGAGAGAGATGTGCAGAGAACGGGATGTGCCTGTGTGTGTGTGTGTGTGTGTGTGTGTGTGTGTGTGTGTGTGTGT
>JAAIIK010000099.1:1913918-1982791 GCA_014706435.1 Silurus glanis
AGATAGATAGATAGATAGATAGATAGATAGATAGATATGTGTGTGTAAAATATGCTATACATATGAAATTCATAACAAAAGATTTTCTCATTTTGTCTTGGTCTTGGCTTTAAGATATTATGGGTTACATATTTATAAATTTAAATCTCCAAAAACTTTATGGAAATTAATCTAAAGATGAAGCATTGTGGATTTTAATAGAGAAAATATAGACACAAAAACTCATCAAGCATTCAGCAAATCATAGCTCACTCGGACCACACTCACGTCTCATTACATGGTTTAGAGTTAATGGATTTAGAAAAAATAAATATGAATCAAGTGTTTCAAAATCGATTCCAATGTAACAAGAAACTTCAGCTCCTAATTATATGTCCAGCAGGCTTACTTTAATGTCACTTAAAGCTTAATTTTAGAAGAAGTTGGAACTTGTAATTCCAGGCTACAAACAATAAGTCTTCAAGTTCCAACTCGTCAGCTTAAAGTCGTCTCCTCGGCTACTTCTTTCCTCCCTGTTCATGAGTGATGACAAATTGCCATGGCTTTTTTTATAAGTTATAGAAGTATCGGCTCCAGATCTGTGAATTTATATACCTAGTGTTTAGCTGAATAAATATAACGTTGAAAAACTTGTAACTGTTTTGAGAAGGTTTACATTAGCTAGCTAGCGTGTTGCTAACATGACTCACTCTAGTCTTATTGCTGTTGTACTGCAATTTTATATACAATTTTATACAACCCAAGTTGTTGTATAAATGTCGTATGGATGCTCCTTGCTCACACAACAAAACGCACATGGTTAGCTAGAATGGAACTGAAATTGTTTTCCTGGGTATCAATTGTTGAAAATTGTTGTAGAAAACTCACAATTTAGAGTAGAACATCAAATTATTTTGTTTGAATTCTGAAAGCATAAACATTTCCCTGGGAATCCCAAATTCTCCACCTTTGGCCTGATTTACTCAAAATATGTGTTTCCTAAATTAAAATGTTTGAGTTTTGTATCTCAGGTTCTGGTTGTTTTTTTGTTTTTGTTTTTTGTATCATAACTGTAACATGCAGTTTTGAAATATAGGCTTTATTTTTTGGAAGCAAAGTGAAAAGTGTCCGTTGTTTCAAAATGCAACAAAAAAATAAAATAAGTATAGGGGTAGCTATAACCGGTAGCTCAGTGGATAAGATGTTGAGCTTCTGATCGGAAGGTCATGGGTTCAAGCCCCACGCCCCACCAAGCTGCCATTGCTGGGCCCTGGAGGCAAGGCCTTACACCATTATTTGCTTAGCTGTATAACTGAGAGAACTGTAAGTTGCTATGGATGAGGGTTTCTGCCAAATGCCATAAATGTAAAAATAACTTTCATGTGACGTGTACATAATTTTAAATAAACGTTTGTCAGCGTTCAATATCCCTATAGTTGCACACTGATGTTCCAGACAAAAGGTCCAAAGTAAAGCTGAGGGAAGAAAAAGTCAGCCAAATTGTTAAAATTCCATCCCGGTAAAGCTACTTCTTCTTGGAAAATATGTAAAATATATGGAAATATATTATCCAGTGATTAAACTGCGCTCCCGATCAGTACCGTTCCTCATTTCTAACTAATCTAGTTCCTTTCATGCAAATAATTGTTCTTCTGGGCTGATTTTCGCACTGACTGGTTACAATAATATTCTCCGATCTGAAAGCGCTGAACATTTGCACACGCAGAAACAAGCGAGACCTCTTGAATCCTACCTGAAGTCCATCAGCTGTGCCGGAATCACCTAGTTTTAGAGACATAGTCTTTGTACGAGAAGAGCTTTAGGTACTTTACAAAAACATGAGCTGTCTCTGATATATGTCTGCTGCCTATGACAAAAAAATAAAACTTCCTACTAGACCAGGAAGTCTTGCTATAGCAACATGCCACAGGAGGAAGTGTGTGTACTTCAGAGACAAAAAAAAAAAGTAGCTGTGAAAAACGAGAGCTAATCATTGTTATAAAGAAAACGTGAAGAAAAGGTGTCTTACATTAGACATAGTAAGCACTTAACTATTACAAAGCATCAAACGAGTTCCAGATTCTGGTGTAATGTAATTTTTTCAAGACATACGAACAGCACTAATAAAAAAGGCTGCATTGCAGTACAATATGGTCAAAAAAGGCATTGTGATTTCATCCTAATGTTACGATGTTTTAGAATGTTACGAGAATTACAACATGTTTATCAAGCTGAAAACAACCAACAGAAGAGCTGAAGGTTTACATGAAGGCTTTTTTACCTTAGTCAGGATGAGAGGCCTGCTCGGGGTCAGCGTGTTGTGTCTCCCCAGACGTCTGCGTAGAGAAGCTCGCAGGCCAAAATGAGACAACCCTCTGGTAAATTCTTGGAAAGGCATGGCTTTCTGTGGGGGGGGAATGCTCAGAAATAAATATCATGAATTTATTGAGGAATCATGCACTGAAATTTTGCTCAATGCGAAAAACTATTTTTAACCCTAAAGGAACATCAGTGAATTGTTAATGAGCTTCATTAAACAAGAAGGTTGAATATCTAAGATTTGTAGGCAAATGTATGTGCATTGGCATGAAACATTCACCAGCTACTTTAACAGGAACACCCATGTTCATTCATACAATTATTCGAGAGTTTCAGTTATGGTTTAGTCATTATATTGAGGGGAAATCATGTGATCTCAATTACATGGCATCAATCAGGGCATGGTGTGGGATGGTTTGAGTATGTTTAGAAACTGCTGGATCTTTTTGGATATTCACTAGTACAAGTTTTCTAGGGTGCTTACATGCAATCGGATGACGCTGACAGGAAGGCTGTGGTTGCACAAATAACCACGCTTTTAAAAAAAAGTCCACAGAAATGTATCTCCCAACCAACATTGATAAAACTGCCTGAGTACATTCACTTCACATTTAGAGGGGCCATGCTTCAATCCTGGGCCTGCTTTAATGCTTGTGTAAAGTCCTACCCAGGGTTCTCCTTTTGTTTTTTTAGTTTCCTCTAAAGACTTTGTTAGACAGATGGATGGATGTATGGATGTATGTATAGATGTATGGATGGATGCATGCATGCATGGATGGATGGATGGATTGATGGATTGATGGTGATCTTGCTGACCCTTACAGAAGAGGTAACACCAGAGACTCCTTCTATTATTACAGAAAGCTGGACCATACCAAATCCATTTATTATCAGCCTCAGATTAGGGTATGTAGAGCATTTGCCATACAAGTCAAGATGTATAAGCTGTAACTATAGAGACATTAATCAGAACTACAGCTAACACATTCGAGAATTCAACAGTGCTGTGATAAGATCTAACAGGAACATCAATGTTACTGTTTCAAAATGATTATGAGATGCAGAGACCCAGCTCAAATCGATTAACCCCTTATCCTTCAGTGTAATGCCAGCATGGACGATAGCCCATTGTTGTCAGATGTTAGCTGTCCACAGGCAACAATCTCAGTCATATCAACCCTCAGAATATCAATAAATATGTAGTTATAGCAATAAGAATACACATACCTTATCTTTGGAAAATGGAGCAAAGTTTTGTCTGTGGTAGAAGGCGACAGATGCGTCCATGCCGGCGGAGTAGGCTGGTGTTCTGTTGAAGCCCAAGAGAGAGGTATGGCAAGTTCCTGAGCTCACATGAGCTGCATATCACTGTGTAAACACCAGACCTGTTGTAAAACACAGCTTGGCTGGGTATAAAAGTCACTCAGTGGGAAAACATACTGATCGTGCAACTGGTGACCTGAGAAACCTTGCAGACATTGCAAGCAAGTGATTCTGTCAACGCCAGTCATGGACATGTTATTAAGCACACGCGTTTCTCTCTGTCAGACATTGTGGCTTTCACTTCACATACTTTTGAAAACCATAGCTGAGAATTCAGATTAACGATTCATCATATAGAAACCTTGAACACTGTTATAGATGTCATGTAAAAAGCTTCAAATATCTCTGAAGAGGTCAAACTATGAGATAGATAAGCCCTGAGCATAGAAAGTGGAGGGTAATACCTTTACAACACATGAATGCATTTCTATTTATGCACCATGGAGCTGAACCAGCCTCCGCAAGTTAGGACCGGCCAACCAACCAGAGGCAGCCGGATTCTTCTCACCTCAGTTTCTGTGTCCTGAGCCTAACACCTGTTCCCTGATGATCATATGTGCATTGGGCCATGTGTGAAGCATTAAACCAGTTTGCCATGCCATTTTGTGTTTCAGTTAGTACACCGAGGTTGGATGGTAACGCAAGCATTTGCTTTCCTGTGCATTTCTCGAGAGCAAATATGGTAATCAATGATGCTGGCGCCACGGCCATGGCTGTGGCTGTGGCACAAAGGCTCCTGATGCAGTTGTTTGGAAAAGATCTCTTCAGATTGAACAACAATATGTAATATTACATAATCATTTTCATAACCTTTTTATTTAATAGTACTAGGATTTTTTTTCCTGCATACGATTTACAAAATTCAAACATTTGTAATAAAAACACTAGATTTACAAAAGTATTGGGACCTTTCCAGCAATATATGGTTCATCGTATAGTCAAGTAAATAGCACTTTGAGCTACAAAAGAAGAGAATCCAAAACCACCCGGCGAATGTGTCCACTCAGAGATGGGCTCTGAGTTCCCACACCCTGTGCACCAAGCCAGCTCCATGAAGATATGCTTTACATGGGTTAAAGTGGAAGTTCTTAAATGGCCTGCTATAGAGCTCTGACCTCAGCAATATTGAACACTACCCCTCTATTCGGGATGAATTTTTCATGCTGACTGCACCCCAGTCCTCCTCACATCACCTACATTGGTACATAATTTTACTAACACCTTTGTGGGAATATCTTCCCAGAAGATTGGAGGTTATTATAACAGCATTCCAATCTTATCGTCAGGTGTCCACAAACCTTTACCATATAGTATGCATTAGCAACAGGCTTTAAACTACAGAATAATGAGCATTTTCACCATTTCAGATTTGAGGAGAGTTCTTAAGGAAGGAATTATATCAGTTGGGAACTGCTTGCTGGCAGTGACATTTGTAAAACTGAGCTGAATTGTGTGTTTTTGTTGATTCTACATTATTGAGCCCCACAAAAAAAAAACCCACATTGTATTATTTCTGTCATGTTTGCTTTCATTTTGCCTGTTAGATTGTGTGAATGTGTCTAAATGCTGACTTATGCAGAAGGAAAAAAACATGCATATTTAAGCACTTTCAAATTATGACCACCTTTATGACAACACAAACTATTCTCTATTTTTATCAAAGAATAATGCAGAAAATATACAGTTGGGGTTAGAATTAAGGCAAGGGTTGGGGTTATACTGTAATTAATGTGTGTGTCTGTAATGAATTTCCTTAATTAACAGGGACAATATATTTACTGTACTTTGACTGGACGGAACCATTGAGGGCTGTTGGATCTGCAGAAGCCAGGCTTTGTCTTCTGTCCAAGTAAAGTCATTTTAGATTATCTGGGTTTTATTTTCATTTAGTCTCCTTGCATAGTTTTTTACATTATTTTTGAGGAGAAGAGAATTTCACCATGTCATTCTATGCTAGTGCCAAAACGGACAGAATTTGATTTGGAAGCACAGCGTCCACAGCATTTTTATATTATTATATATTTATATATTACATTTATTTATATCTATATTCATATCTCTGAAGGCGAACACTATAAAGATCTCGCTTGTTCAAAAACAACCTTTAGGCGTGGTTGTATTTCTGTGATCGGATATGATGATAAGGGTTATATAAACTAGTGCCTGCCAATTTGAACACAACATTTCTGACTGAATTTGTGTGGTATGTTTTTTTTTTTTTTGACAAAAAAAACATCAGAGTGATGATATGAGTAACAACAGAGTGTTAAAGATTTTTTCAGGTCATAATCCTTGTCGGATTTTCTCTTCAGACTGAGAAATATACCCTGAATGTGGTGTTTTTGACCATTTTTGGTTGTTTTTTGTTGTTGCATTCCATATATGTATGTTGCCTGGTTGTAATTAAATATACATATATGGCAGAAAGCACACATCCAGCTGCCTTCTGTAGTTAACTTTAATCTGTCTTGTTTTTGTGTGTGTGTGTGTGTGTGTGTGTGTGTGTGTGTGTGTGTGTGTGTGATAGCAATAGCAACACATTATACTGCCTATTAAATTATTCCATCTAATATCGCAACCGGCTCTCATGAATGCTTTCCAGAGCCACGAGATTAATTTAAGGTAATCAGTAATATAGCTTAATCAGTGACCTTGGTGGAGATTTTTCCAGTTTTGGTATTTGGAAGATTTGTAAATTTTGCATCTATTTGTAAGGTTTCATTAAATTCTGGAGCTCCCCAGCACAACCCTGTTACACAATGACACGGCAGGCTAGAGAATTAATGGGGTACTCCTAAAAGGGCTTCCTCAAGGATTTCTTACTTTTTAAAGTGGATAAACTCTGTGTTGTTCGGTTTTGCAAACAGGATCTTTACAGGTTTCTGAAAGAGCACAGTTCCCACGCAGGCGCAGTTTCATATCCTTGCACCTGTGTGAAAAAATACGTATATTGAAACAGATAATATTATCTACTACTCAAAACTCATTCCAGACCAGCAACAGATTTCACACCAGATATTCAGACATATTCAGGAATATGTTGACCTTCGGTGTGATTCTTTAATTAACTTCAAATCCTAAAATGTATTAGGCAGTGCCAGAGACTAGGAAAAAAATTGATGAAGCATGAAGACAAGAGAGTGGCGTGACTACAAAAAGGAAGGAAGGATGTTATTTAATGAGTTTTTGTGAGTTTTTCATAAATCTTTCTCTCTCCATATTTATACAGTGCAATACATTCAGAAAGTATTCAGACCCCTTTTCACTTTATTGTTGATACTATAATCGTTTCATTTCATTTTTTTTCTCATTAATCTACACTCAGTATGCCATAATGTTAAAGTGAGAACAGAATTCTTGAAATGTTTGTACATTTTTTAAATTAAAAGAATTGAAATATCACCGACTCTTTGCAGCAACACTTGGAATTTATCTCACATGTCTCCCATTTCTCATGATCGTTGTTGAGATGTTTCTACACCTTGATTGGAGCCTACCTGTGGAAAGGTTTATTGAATGGACATAGTTTGGAAAGGCACACACCTCTCTGTAGAAGGCCTCATAACTGAAAGCAAAAATCTTTAGAGAAACCTGAAAATGGCTTTCCACCAACAATCCTCATCCAAACCTGACCCAGCTTGAGAGGATTTGAATAGAAGAATAATAAAGAATAATAACAGAAAATTGACCAATCCAAGGATGCAAAGATTAGCTTTTTTTATGGGTCTCAAAAATGGCCCAGGCAGGGTTTGAGTTTTATAACCTTGCCCTAGAGCGCCACACAAAAGAACAAGACTCTAGATTTAAAGGCACAGCAAAAGTATTTTTTTTTTTTTTATTCTTTTGATTCTTTTAGTAAAATGCGATACCTCATATACCTTGAGTGTGAAAATAGTAAAGTTTAAACAAATATTTTCGTACTTTCCTTCCACGTTGTCAACCAAAAAAGTCCAGCTACTTCTTTCTGTTTCATAGCATAGTACTTTACACAGATTTCCACAGATTTCTCAACAGCAATCATTAGTAAGGTGTGCTACTGTGAAGATCTGCACCTAAAACAAAAGTTTTATGTGTAACCTTCAAGGCAACAGTCCAGCAGCTAAACACCAATAGATGCCCAAGTTCTTAAGTTCAGCTAGTTATGTACTTAGCTATTTTTTTTTTGCTAACAACATGGTTATGATACAATAAAAAGTACACATGGCTGCCGTGTAACAAAGATGATTCTAGTAGCTAATTTCTAGATGGTTAGAAATCTATATATTGTACACCATAATGAATCAGATAATCAACCAATCAGTCATTGAGATTTGATATCTGGTATTCAATTTCTCACATACTGTATATTAAACAGTGCAAAGCTGCTTGTGAATCATTTTCTTATATTTTATATATAGTGATTCATTATTCTACCCAACAGTATTAGCCCAATCTGTTGGCATTTTGATGTAAGGGCTAATCAGGCGACTTTGCTATGAACTTGTTGAACATATAATAAATACAATTGCAGGAATAAACATAAAAAGGACATATTTGTGACTTCTCTTAAACAAAAGCCTCTCTTTTCTAAGACAGGAAATTCCTTGATTTTCAAACCGGACACTATTGCCCTCTGCTGAACAGGAGCAGTACTACCACAAAGACAAATTGTTTATCTAATAAGTCAAAAAGCATGACATGACAAACAACTGATGTCAACCCACCGAGCCAGGAGATGAAGAAACAAGAGAGGGCGTCAGAAAGATGGATTTGTGAAAAGGATGAATGGTTTTGTTGAAGATGAGAGCCAGACGTAGAAACATAAAGCAAGTCTGAGAGAGTAGAGTCTCAAGGCTGTTATGAAGCAGGTGGTTGAGAAGGGATAATCCAGGTAAGACTTTAAAGCAGCAGAATAGCCTGGGGGAGGTGAAAGGAACAGAAGAAGGTGTAGAGGTTGCTGCTAATCGTGGACTACTAATCCAGTCCATGTCCCTTTTCTCTCCTAGTCGTTCTTTTGTGAAATAAAGTTTCTAGAGAACTAATATCTTGTGAGGAGAACTTGACAACGGAGAAGAGCCACACCTGAACACAGTGGATTTGTACTCACCTTGTTATATAGCATGTAGGTTCTTTGCCCTCCTTCTGTCTTTCCTGCCAGCGTAGTTACATCATAATGGGTGAAATCCAAAAGGTATGTATGCTCAATTCTAAGAGTCTGCTCTTAACAAGGAGCACATGATTCAGTAAGTGATAATCCTCTGGGACTCAAGATTGTGATAGGAAGTCCATAATTACTTTCACAGATGGGTAGATATAAGGAATTAAATTATTTCCGCACGAGTGCCATTTGGTTCGAAGAATGATTTCTGAGGTCAGCATTTTTGCATTATGTAATCTAGGTTTGTTTTATGCTTCCTCTAACGCTAAATGTAGAACTTTTATGGGTTTAGTTGCATTTGTAACAACAATCGTTGAATGTTGATTTCATAGTCAATTGCATCCAAGGTTAGAAAAATTCCAAAGACAGGGTAATTGTTTTGTGCCAAAAACTAATTTAAATTCTGATTCACAGTTTCAAACATTTCATCCATAGACATCTAAAGCAAAGGTGAGCAGATTTACTCAGCAGCTCAATTTTCTACTGCATTTTTTAAACCCCTTAACTGCATTGTCTCTCCCAGGGTTTGTTTTCCGTCATTGAGAAACTAAAGGGAACGACAGAAAAGGAGCTTCGGATCGTCCTTCTCGGTCTGGATAACGCTGGGAAAACCACACTACTGAAACAAATCGCCTCTGAAGATGCGAATACAGTTACACCAACTCAGGTATACTGTGGTTGCACTCACAAACCGTGAAAAATAAACATTTTTTAGAGCATTGATTTAAAACACATAGTGCTCAAAATCCTTGGCTAATGAAAGAGGTAAAACTTAAGCCTAAACAAATTAAGAGATACAGCACAAGCGATACCCAAAGGTTTTTAAACTCATGTTTTGTAATTTACTGTACTGGCAGAAAAGTATGGGGTATAATGTATATGAAAAAATATATATTTTTGTGTATCTAAATGAGAGAAAACAATGAGATAACAATGTTAGCAAGAGGAATTTTTATACTATATGGACAAATGTTCATGGACACCTGGCTGTAAGATTGGTATGTTCTCTTCGAACATCCAATTTTTCATTTAGTCCCAAATTGTTGTTATAATAACTTCCACTCTTTTGGAAAAAGATGTTCCACTAGGAATTATTTTGGAGTGTTTGTCTCAACTATAGAGTTCATTCAGCAAATTCACAAAAGTCAGGTACTGGTGTAGGTGAGGATGTCTGGGTTGCAGACAGTGTTTCAATTCATCCCAAAGGTCTTCATTAGAGTTGAGGTAAGAGCTCTATAGCAGGACATCTTCCCCTCCAACCCATGTAAAGCATATCGTCATGGAGCTGGCTTTGTGAACTGGGGCATTGTCATTCTGGAACAGGTTTGGTTTGTTTAAATGAAGGGAAAAGTTCATGCTACCACATCCAAAGACGTCCTATGCAATCGTGTTCCTCCAACTTTGCTGTAAAAGTTTGGGGAAGAACCACAAATGGTTGGAAAAGTCAGGTGTCTCTGTATTTTTGTCCATATAGAGTATCTAATTATAAAACACCAATATTATAAGATATTTTGTTATTAGAATAGAGTAAATCAGATAAATAAATAAAATTTTCTACTACCTAAAAGTAGTCTGGTTATTTTGGCAGACCTTTTTTAAGGTTTTATTGATTTGTTAGCAAATACAGAAAAATACAGGAAATGCTTGAAACGAGTAAAAGTATCTAAACAAAGGATGAATTATTTTCTCTGAATAATTTATCTGTTTTATATCCATCTCGTGTAGGAGAAATATTGCAAATATTCAAGAAATTTCCCTTGCAAATGTATTTATTTCTCAAATAAAGCATCCTTGTGCATAATACATGTTGGTTTATGTCTTTTAAAAAAAATTACATATTACAGCCTGTTAGAGTGATATTCAGTTTGCCAGCAGTTTTAGCTGAAATTCAGGTTACTGGAATGACAGTCAGGGGTGAAATGAGTCAAGCTCTTAAAAAAGAATACACAAGTTACCCTGACTTGAGAGACTTTATTCACATGACAGGAACTACATTCGTGTATCGAATTATACACAGAGCAGAACAGGCAAGACTTCAAAACACTCGTATTCGGCATCCTGATGGGCAGCCAACTGCTACCTGTAGAGAACATGAAGGCAGCATATTTCCCTTACAGCACAAATTTCTTTAACAACGATGGCGAGACTGGCACTGAAAGAAAGGCTTTTGTTCTACCAGATTGGATAAAATGTCCAAGAAATTAAAGTAAAGGCACTGAATATCTGCTGATCCCATCTTGAAGCTCTATGTATCCGCTGTAGTGAAGTCATGCTGATGACAGGCCATGAGGTCTATTTTGGTCATGTTCTGGACCAAAGTAGAGTCAGCAAAGCCATATTTAGCTGACCTTCTTAATGATTTCCTTAAGGCTTGTAATATTAATGGGCTAGCCATGCTAAATGGAACTTTATTACTTAAACAGTTTGGTCTGATAGCACAATAACTACATTTAAATGCCATGGTGTCCAGCTGTATATTTATGGCTTTTGTTACCACACACGAGACCTGATTTTAAGGACAGTGGATTGAGCAGTGACTTTAATCCTCTATTTGAAGATTACTTTACCATAAACTGATGCTCGTCTGGCTAGCAGGGTCAGCTAATTATAGTTAGCTCGACATGTGACTGTTTATTGTTCTGTTGTATAACACTCTAGGGCTTCAACATTAAGAGTGTAACCTGTCATGGAATGAAACTGAACGTCTGGGACATTGGGGGGCAGAGGAGGATCCGCCCATTCTGGAAAAAGTATCTGGAGAACACAGATTTGTTGGTATGTTTAAAGTTTTTGAAAGCATGTATCTCAGAGGATAATCATGAATATTCAGAACTTCACAAAAGATCTCATCTAAGATATTAGATCTCACAAAAAAAAATTCAGACCCAGTGGCACTACACCAAGTTGTAATGAAGTAGATGAAACGAACAAATTTACACCCACTAGATCAACTTTCTTGCACACTGTACCAAGTTTTCTTCAAAGATTGCTTTGTGTCCTACAACTCCAATTCAAAAAAGTTGGGACACAGTGTAAAATGTAAATAAAAACAGAATGCAATAATTTACAAATCTCATAATTCCATATTTTATTCACAATAAAACAAAAAAAAAATCTAATGTTTAAACTAAGAATATATATAATTTTAAGGAAAATTAATTTTAGTGGCTGCAGCAGGTCTCCAAAAAGTTGGGACAGGGCCATGTTTAACACTGTGTAGTATCACGTTTTCCATCTGTAAGTTTCGGGGAATGTTGTCCCATAGGTGTCTGATACAGGATTCTAGCTGTTTAACAGTTTTGGGTGTCCTTTGTTGTAACTTTCATTTCATGATGCACCAAATCTTTTCAAATGCTGAAAGGTCTAGACTGCAGCAAGGACAGATCAGCACCCGGAGTATGAAGTCATGCTATTGTAATAGATGCAGTACGCAGTTAGCATTGTCTTGCTATGCAAGGCCTTCCCTGAAAAAGTTGTTTTCTGGATGGAAGCATTTGTTGCGCTAGACCGTTCAGCATCGATGAAGCCTTTCCAAATGTGCAAGCTGCCCATTCTACAGGCACTAATGCACTCCCATATCATCAGAGATGCGGCTTTTTGAAATGAGTGCTGATAACAATCCAAATGGTCCCTCTCCTCTTTAGTCCAGTGGATGTGGTGTCCATGGTATCCAAAATACAATTGAAATTTTAATTAGTCTGATCACAAAACAGTTTTCCACTTCGCCTCAGTCCATTTTAAATTAGCTTTGGCCCAGAGAGGATACCGGCGTTTTCTGGATCATGTTGACACATGCCTTCATCTTAGCATGATAGAAATTTAAACTGCATTTGTGGATGAAATGACAAATTGTGTTCACAGACATTTGCAAATCATTGCATTCTTTTTTATTTACATTTATTTCATTTTACATTACACACAGTGTGCCAACGTTTTAGGAATTGGAGTTGTAGAATCCTTCCCACAATCCTGAGCGCATTCTCAGTGCCTGCTAAAGAAAACCATGATGCTACAACTAAATAGGGACTAAATGTGGAATGGAATGTTCAAAAAGCACATACCATTCTTATGGTCAGCGTCAACTTTTGCCCATATTGTGTACACTTTAGGAAATCTGATGGCAGAAATTACAGTGATGTAGAACATCACACAATGTTGGTCTAAAGAACATATAAAACTCAGAATGAATTAATATAACTCTTGATTTTTTTCCCCCAACAGATCTATGTCATCGACAGCGCAGACAAGAAGAGGTTTGAAGAAACGGGCCTGGTGAGAACGACCAGTGGATATACATATATATAAAATGGATTTTGTAAAAATGAAGCACAGTATGAAATGTTCCTAGGAGAGTTTGGACAAAATTCCTTATCAGCTGTCCAAGTAAACAAGCTTCAGATGCTATAGGAGATGAAACCAGGAGATATTTCATATGGTGCCTAATAAATTTTGCTTGGACAGCTGTCTATGGTTTTAACAACAAAGTGCAGCCATTTATTAGTTACTCATCCAACAGATGGTTTTAGCTAAGGTTTTACTTTGTCTTGATATCACTTACAGTAAAAGAATAAATGGATTGCTTTAATAAGTTATTTTTACTTTACTATGTAAAATATTAGTAATGGTTTACTACAACCAGTCTAGACTTGTTGCCTGTCAAAATTTAGAAACACCAAGTGAGTGCAATTATCATTTTACATTTTTGTAACTTTGAAATACTTCCAGAATTGACCGTTTGGTTCTGGTGTGTCCATACCTGATTGTTAATGAGCAAATTTAACTCTATATGACACCTATTCAACTGAAGCAGGGCACCATTCCATCTCAAGATGTTCATTGGTCTTCCTCATGATTCACAATTCACCAGCAATTAATTTTTTTTTTTACTTCCTGTTCATGTAGGAGCTCTCAGAACTGATCGATGAGGAGAATCTTAAGGGAGTGCCTGTTCTCATTTTTGCCAACAAGCAGGATCTGACCACAGCTTCTCCAACCAGCGAGATTGCAGAGGGCCTCAACCTGCACACATACCGGGATCGAGAGTGGCAGATCCAGGCCTGTTCAGCTATTTCAGGTGAAGGAGTGCAGGTGAGTCTATACGGATTAACAAAATACTAGAGCAAAACAAAAGAAGAGGAATCAGAACATTGCAGAACAACTGACATTAACCATTATAGTATAATATAACATTGTCCAGGCTATATATATATATATATACAAAACTTTAATATCTAAGCTTTGTTTTTTATATGCTCCAAAACAGCATTTATTCGTGTGTGTGTGTGTGTGTGTGTGTGTGTGTGTGTGTGTGTGTGTGTGTGTGTGTGTGTGTGTGTGTGTGTGTGTGTGTTCTTTCAATTCTGCTCCCTCTCAGGATGGAATGAACTGGATCAGCAACAACATTGTAAATAAGAAGAAGTAAATACTTCAATACTAGTATTTTGAAATATTTTATAAGTTATATAAATTACATTTATAATCACTGATATCAGGAAGCCTTCTGCTGTTTGATATACAGCATCTGACCAGTGGCTATATATACAGTGGACAAGCTAAAGACAAGCAAAATGTGGAAAAAGGCTGCAATAGTTAAAATGGTATTCTTCTTCTATTATGGATACTGTTTTTGCATTCTAGCAGCATATAACGATACAAACAGAGTTGCATCCTAGAAATGGATGAGTCATGCGTCCATATGAGGCATTCACTGGTGAAAACAATTTATAGATTTGTAGATAGTTGGTTGTGGAGCGGCGTGTTGGAGGAACAATCTCAAACAGAGAAGCTTCTTTCCTGACCTGAACTCTTGTTCGCTCAGTTATATTTATATATTGTGTGTTCTTGGTCTTGTGTACATTTTCCAGTAACCTGTGAGCCTCATTTATGTCATTAAAGCATTTTCTGTCAGGTAACTCTATGTATATCTATACAATCAACCAATAATGTAGCAAAAAGATCATTTCATTTAGAGCATTGTTACAAGAAATATCAGAATAGGGAAAATATTCTTGGAAAAACATAACCTGTGGATGATAAGAGTGGAACCTGGTGTGGGTTTTTTTTGCTGCTGTATCAAATCCACCTTAACGTCAGAGTTTTGTGCATTTTGTGATGCTTTCTTCTCATCCAATCTTGAACCAATCTGGCCATTCCTCCCCTGACCTCTCTGTTCCACCTGCTGATTGGATAATTGTGCAAGTGTTTCTAAAGTAGCTAGTCAGTACATATACTATACTGACAAAGGTATTGGGACACCTGACTTTTCCAGCCATATGTGGTTCTTCCCCAAACTGTTAACACAAAGTTGGAGGCTCAAATTTGTATAGTGTGTTTTGGTTTGACATTAAATTCCCCCCTGCATGAAAACACCCCTGTGCACAAATCCAGCTTCATGAACATACTGTACATTTTACATGGATTGGAGTGGCACTAAAAGCAAATGGGCACTAAATGTGAAATGAGATGTTCAAGAATCACACACGATCACAAACGTATGGTGTGTTAGGTTTCCACTAACTTTAGTCTATACTGAAAATACTCTAGGAAATACACTTTTTTCCAAACAGTACATTGGGATTAACTGGAAGAATTTTGTTTGTTTTCCTCACTAATTAACTTCTGTTAAAAAAAAACCTTCAGAATTCATTATTGCAATTCATATCTGGTGTATTAATTGTGTCATTTTTTTTACAGTAATGTCATGTTCTAGTGGTAAATTTTTCATTAAATAGAGTGATGACTATTTTAAGAGGAATACATACTTAACCATTTAACAGTGTATCACTATAAAACAACTGGTACAGCTTTACAGTTGTAACTACTGCTGTTTTTACTTCTTTATTGACAAATATACATATCATAAAAGTTGAGTCATATATATATAGTTTAATAAAAATGTGTTTATTAAAGAAATCATTGCATTTCCACAGCTTTTTTAAGACACTAGGCAGCTCACTGTAATGCTAGCAAAGTGTAGTGGAGTATCCATACTAGCTAGCAATACTAACATTAGCTTAACTGTTTTACAACTGAGATTCTGACTTATATGTCAAATTATCTGCATTTCAATGAAAACTTGGTTATAATTTGTATTTGTATTTTTATTGCTATTATTTAAGTGGCAGTTAAATGGGATATATCTTAAATGCTTAAATTTAGCAAGATTTGCTGATATTATGGAAGCGATGCGTTGTTTTCCGAAGTTAGGAGTTAAAAAATGAGTGAAAGGGTGAAAAATTTGACAACATGGTTTACGTTTTCTGTCTTTCTTCACGCACAAACGATGACCTCAGCCAAAACCTTTGCAAAAGTTAGAGAATTCAGTATAAAAGGTCTGTGCTACTAGGATTTCTGGCTTCTTGAATGTATTTCCACAGGGACCCTCCTCAGGCATGATTAAGAACTCCGAGAATGACAGACTTGGGAATGACTCAGAGTACAGAGCTGCCTCTCAAATTCACAGGACCATCTGTGAGCGTGTCTAAGGATCATGTTTTTATTAGTGGGGGATATAGAAAAACATTCATGCTAATCGTAGTACATTAGCTCTTGCTCCAACTTCTCTATAATAAGCCTGTGATCTAACCAGAGAGAAACTTTAGGGTCCATTTCTAACCCTGGTAAATATAAGAGTTTGACTCCTGGGGACTTGGGGTCAGATTGATTCAGTCCTGGGTGTATACGAGAAAAGACAATCTCTTCATACACTGGTAAGCCCGTGAAAGCTTGGTACAGCATGTAAAGCTGTTATAGTCTTCACAAGATGTTTGTCAGGATTTCTAGAGATTCATGAGAGAAAAAAACTTTAATCTGTTCTTTGTATCTCAACGGTTCAGATCATCATGCCTGTCGATCTCGCTAAAGAGCGACAACAGCAGTTCGTGGCCCTGGGCTTAGAGGCACGAGGAGGTAAGATATACACAAAACGCTTCGGGGTTCTAGTTTTTGAATATAAAAAAAAAAAGCATTGTGATTAACCAGAAACCTGTTTCAATTGAGTCCATTCTGATTAGTACCTCTCAATAAAACTACATCAGCATTCCGTCTGGTGGGACGGCTGAAGCAGGATGACTGTCTGTAATGCAATATCACAGCAAGGGATTAAAAGCTTTCGTCTTTATTACGCATCAGCAACTGGAAGAGACTAAGAACGCACTTTAAAAGTATGCATTTAAAGATTCAGTCATTCGGTCACTCAAACTGGTGCATAGTGATTTACTCCACATGTGACCATAATCAGTGTACATTCAGGAGTATTTATAAGCTGGTGAAAAGCTTTAATGTTATAATAAACATCAAAGTAGCATCTGAAAGATCTAGGACTATATAAAGTACATATAAAACAGTGAATATCTAGTTTATTTATAGCGTTCTACTCAGACACTTTTAAGCTTCCCGAGTAATTCAAACCAACTAATAGACTGTAAAAGAGGACAAATGAGTTGTAGCCAATTTGCAGTGAGATAACAGCGGCAGTGTCCAATATTAGAACAGAATTATTCAAAGTCTGCCTCAGGAAGCACAGACAATAAAATCGCTGCCTCACTGATAGGGATGTGACGCCAAATAAACAAGCAAGCTGACAAAAAAAATGGAACACAAGGCCAAAAAATGATTTATGCCTCCCTGACTCTCATTAGCTTCACACAGCTTGTATGTATGAAAGGACTGACATTTGGTAAAACCTTGTTAAGACCCTGTGTATTTGAGCGAAGATAGCTTAGCTCCGAAAAAATAATATGCTCTTATATTTCTACTGCGTTTTCTACATGTGGGTGGATTTCCTTTCAAGCCTTCACGTCTCATTGAATGTTCCTTTGGTAAGGATGGTCCAAAAAAGAGCATTAGTTATAAAGGCATAAAAACATCATTGTGTATAGATTTACTGTATACTGCGCAATGTAACATTGATCTATGATGTATACACCACACTATGCATACATAAGTAGCGATTGAATGAGCAAAAAACACAGTAAGAAAACTCATAACATTACTGCTAATATAGTAATCATTCATTAGAACTAGTGACTGAGACTGAGTAATTACCATGTGGTGAAAATATTATGTTTTTATTCTGTTTTTAAAGAACTAACAATGTGGGCTATCCTGCTAAAGTAATGCTGAAAAAAAGGGAACATTAACTGGCTAGATAGCTTATCCAGATGGTGTCGGGGCTCCAGAAGCTTGCAAGATTATTAGTTAACAAGCTAGCTTTAACGCTTAATATTACGTTCCTTATCCATGCATCATACACTTTAATAGCAATTAGATACACTATATGTACAAATGATGGTGGACACCTGAGTATTATATTCGTATGTGCTTTTTGAACATCTTATTCCACATTTAGTTCCAATTTGCAGTTATAATAATCCTCTGAGATGTTCCACTTGATTTTGGATTTCAAATTCATCCCAAATTCAAGGTGTATAATAGGGTTGATGGACAGATCTCTATAGCAGGTCTCTCGAACCCATGTAAAGCATATCTTTATGGAGGTGGCTTTGTGTACAGGAGCATTGTCATGCTAAAACAGGTTTGCATCTCCTAGTTCAAGTGAAAGGAAAATGTATTGCTAGCACATCAAACACATCCTATCCTACATTCTAATGCCTCCACCTTTGTTATAACAGTTTGGAGAACCATATTTGGCTGAAAAGTCAGGTGTCCCAATACTTTTGTCCCTATGGTGTATGTATTTGCCCTCACAGTAGATTTCAGCCAACTCTTTTTTTTTTTTGCGTAATATTTGCCGACGTTCCTCTTACAATCCTGCATCTGCCAATCAAGTTTCTCCTCATAACTAAAACTTCAGCTCTGTGCCTGCCACGGTCTTGAAAAATCGGAGAAAAACAAATTATATGGCTCATCAATTGCCAGTCAATCATGTCAATTTTAAAACAAATCTCGAACGCTTGTACTAATATATAGCCATCCAGGTTTTTCTGGCTTGAGAAAGTGACAAAAAATGTCTGTCTTTGTTCAACTTGGGCACAAGTTTAATATAGAAAGAGTGCGCCCATATAATTATATACGAATCCTTGCACTGTAATCAGTGTTCTCATCAATTGTCATACGTGTGTGCATGACAGATTGTCTAGACCTGGGAAAGAAGATCAGCGTTCCGCAGGATGTAATGATGGAGGAGTTAAACCTGCGCTCAAACAGGGGGTCCAGAATGTTCCAAGAGAGACAAAGGAGAGTGGAAAAGTTCACGCTAGAAGGTTCCGGAAAACAGGCTGACAATGTAAGCCAACGTAGGCGTTCTGTCATTATGTTAATGTTATTACACACTTATATAATACAAACAATGAAATCTTGCGTATTCGGTTAAATTATATGGTTCCTCGCTGCCTTCGCAGTGCACAGATTCAATTCCGAATACATTATGCAGGCAGATGGAGGTGAGCTTTGGATGGTCATGTCATGCTCATGATTTATATCCTGTTTAGCAAAGCGAGACTCTTTGTCATCAGGCTACAGAAGGATTGACAGATCGAGCTCACCACAGCCCAAAGGTCAGCCCACCAGAGAGAAACAACCTGCTAGCCACACTCCATCACACCGTAGCCAAAAAGGGAAATCCAAATGTTCTTGCACCAGGTAACTGCCCCATGTTTTACTCTGCGCATGAATACGTATTGAGAAAACACTAATGATGAATCACACAATCTTATTGACGCAGGATATTCTGGACCCCTGAAAGAGATTCCTCCTGAGAAGTTCAATATTACTATCATCCCCAAGTCCTACTGCTCACCATGGGAGGAACAGAGCGACAATGAAACCTTGCTGGCTGTCATTAGTTCCCGCCTGCCTGAACCTCCTTACAAACCCGACTCTGCTAATTACAGATGCTTCAACAGGTTAGCGTTCAAAAAAAAAAAAAAAAAAAAAAAAACAACTTTGTTTATGAAATCCTTCCCAATTAATGCTGTTGCTCAGGGAAAATCATGTAACAAAGAATAGCTAGCATTAGAGCCATTTTTTTTTATGAAACCGAAGACATTATATAAGGGCAGAAGATATATATATTAAAAAATATTTCATTCCTGAGACACTCTGGAAGTCCTGGAATAGTCACTGAACATTATTCCACAGTCAAAGAAAGTAGCACAGATAAAGGCCTGCACCTAAATAGCTAGCAGACTAGCATGAGCCAGCTAGCTTACGGGTATTAGATTTCACACTCGCTGTTTCGATCTCACACAAACAATACAGACTTCAGCTCCATCAGTCATATAATATGAAGTATGAGGAGTTCACGGGCTAACTGCCTAACTTCAGCACAGCACAGATAGATGCTCTTTCTTCAGCCTCTTCAATATGAAGGAATGAAACGAGGCAGTCAAAAAAAAAGACAATGTAGTAAAGCAATCTTTCAAAACGGGATCTAACAAGTAAAATTACAGTCTTATGTCAGAAAGAATCTTTAATATTCGATGGACAAATAGAGTAAACAATTTTAGAGGAAGTAAAACCTAATATTCAGAGCTGGCTCTAATCCGCTCAGTAATATTTTTTTCAACAAAAGCTGGTTGGTCAAAGATTTTGGAATTTATTCATCTCTTTTTGGAATGAAAAAAGGCCAGCAGTGTTAAAAAGTCGCTCCCAGCTAGCAGATAAGGGTCGGGGAGGGTTGAGCCTTAATGGCATCTTTAACAGAGGTGCAAAATGTAATAGATAACGCTCATCGTCAAAGAAAATATCGAAGAGTAAAAAATAGATCTGTTGAATCAGAAATGTAGTTAAAGTTGCTTGTATGTTTGAAAGTCAGTAAAACTAGGAAGTAGACAAAAAATTACTTCAGTATTACTGAAATAGGATTCTTCCTTTCAAGCAGTGCTCTTATAATACTTCTGTATATATGTGTGTGTCTGTGTGTGTGTGTGTGTGTGTGTGTGTGTGTGTGTTTTGTGTGTTTGTGTGTGTGTCAGGCATTGAATCAGTATGCCAGCCTGGCAATTTTTTATATATTTCTATACAAACCGGGTGTCCTGGAGCCACAGGAGCCCCATGGCCTGAATAAAACCTACAATGAACTAAATCTGGATTTATTTATTTATTTTTTAGCTTTTATGCACTTTAATCAAATGTATAGATGTTCTAGCTGTTTTAAAGATCAGAGGATCGAATGGAGGAGGAAAATCCCCCCTTAAGTCAGTCACTTTCTTTCCTGTAGTCTGCTGCCACCAGCTGCAAGCATGAACCATAGCAAATATGATGAAAATACCCAATTCATATACATTAACAACTATATTTTATTGATTTCAAAATTATGGAATGGCAATTTTATTTTTAAGATGAATAGATTCAAAGCCATTAAAGCACAGTGCAGGTGACTCCCAAGTCTGATTGGTCAGAATCCAGATCTGACTATTGCATTTGTGACGGATGTTAGTAGAACTGAAAGGCTTATATTTGAGTACTAACTGAAGATATTTTAGTAAGAAATTACACAAGAGCTTGATAAATTCTCAACATCGAACAAAGGGTTAAACAATCAGGTGTGTAATCAGTGATGTAGTAAATGGCATGTTTTGGGAGTCTCCTCTCTTCAAAATAGGGAGCTGGTGGTGAGGTTGCCGTGATAAATATGGAAAGACGTTCAGAGAACGCTCTTACTGGATATTATTTAGCTTTATATGATGATGATGTAAAGACCTTTTTATTCCATTTGGACTTGACTTTTCCAGCCATATGAGGTTCTTTCTCAACCTGCAAACTTGGAGGAACATATCCAGGATGACTAAATACTAGTGAAATATTTTAAGCTTTTTTTTTTATTGACATAATTGACTGGCAATTGATGAGCCAGTTAATTAGTTTTTCCACCCATTTTTAAAGACCCAAGGTACAGAGCTGGAGCTTTAATTATGAGTAGAAACTTGATTGACAGATGCAGGATCGAAAGAGGAACATCAAATATTGTGACTTAAAAATTAGATGTTGATTAGTAGGCTGGAATCTTCTGTAAGGGGAAAAACATGCACTATATGGACAAAAGTATTGGACACCCTGCTTTTCAGCCATATGTGGTTCCTAACCAAACTGTAACCACAAAGCTGGAGACACACAATTGTGTAGGATGTCTTTGGATGCGGTAGAATTAAATTTTCTACAAGAGCTAATAGAGATGTAAATTACAAGGTTTGGCATGTAAGATCTCCTATAGAAATCTGACCTCAACCTTACTGAACACCTTTGGGATGAACACAGACACTAGATCAGTATCTGACTCTGAACATACTTTTGGATAAACATTAAGAATGTGCTATAAAATAGAAATCAGACATTTATTAGAGACATACAGCCATAGGATTGAAAAAAAAAAGGTTGTTGCTGGTAGACAGTCACACAAATCATGACTAAACTTGAATTTGACAAAGGTGGTGCAAGTCATCATGGTGTTGCAAAATTCTGATAGACATGCATGGTATAAGAAATGCTGAAGAACCTCAAAGCCCAACTAAAGTTCTGGCATGGTGTGATAGAAAATTACTCTCTGTATGAAAGAAACACTTGAAATGCACCCTGATAAGAACACATTGTTTTCACAGAGCTCCGATGCCATTTGGAGGAACAACAGGAAGCACCCGGACCTTGCCCCTGCCTGGCTTTGAATTAATGCAGGCTTACACAGAGCCCACCCTCACCTGGGAGAGAATGTGCACTCGGCCCAACTTCAACCGCATACCAAGAGGCTGGAGTGTGTAACAGACACACACACACTTGCTGTATGCACACCATCAGCATGCATTTAATTCCAAACTGCAAACTGAGCCAGCAGGCACAAATTATATAAATTCACAGATATGAATATTAAAAAGTGTACAATTAACAGTGGAAGGAGACAACAATTATAAGCAAAGCATATTTGATAAGTGATGTCTTTTATTTACTTGTTCAAATGTTTTCCTTGGGAACAAGGCCTACATGAGCAGTCAGCAACGGCCTCGTGTGGTATTTATTGGTAACTGCAAGTTATTTTGCTCGATACACAGATCAGTTTAAAAAAAAATAATAATAAAATAAAACCGAGGGAAAACAAAAAACACCTTTCTTCTTCAAAAAAATTGTTTATCATTTCTGCATTCTGAAACCTCTACTTCCAAATTTAAAAGCATCACAAATGAGACCTGTCCAATTCTCTTCATCTGGCTAGACCAATATTTATTTCTATCAGACCAGGAACACTATAACAAATTCACCAAGTTCATTAAAGTTTACTGATATAAAAAGACTCCAGAAATTGTGGTTTGGGGGAGAATAGGGGCATTGGCAAAAACAAACAAACAAATAATAATAATAAAAATAAAAAAAAAAGTCTGCTTCACACCTATACACATCAGTACGGTAGTTTTCTCCCAGTCTAGGAGCCTCCGTGGCGACTGGCGTGGGCCCCCATACGTAGAGGATCCTGGGAAGGATAATGCACCTGGCCTGGAGGCCTCATGACCATAGGGGGTGGCATAGGCGGGGCCATAGGATCCATAGAGGGGTACATAGGGGGGGCAAAACCTACAGAAACAGTAAAGTGTGTGTGAGAATACAGGCATTTAAAAACAAATTAACAATAAAATAAAAAACAAAACATGTTACCTCCTATTTCATGATTTGCAGAAAGTGCAAAGGGTGAGCAGGACATACCTGGAGGAGGAGGCATGGCTACTCCAGGGGGAGGGGGGATTCCTAAATTCATGACTGCAGGACCGGCGTTAGGTGCCAAGTTGAAATAGTTGGCCGAGATGTCATCGGTGGAGACGGGTGGTGGAGGCAATGCTGTTAAAAATTGCAGTGATTTACTCGTTACAGATCGACATTCATACAAAAAAAATCTATCATTTATTTAGGAAAAAGAGTCGCTGCTTGAAAGGAAATTGCAACAGCTCTATGCATATACAAATGACTTATGTGATATTTAAATCAGTATTATTTTCAATTATCAGATTATCATTAAAAATACTTAAGCCTCTCATGTTAGGCAGTTACACTATAATTTACTGCCATGTCAGCTACTGAGGCTATCTTCATGGCAAGAACAGTTTATAAGATCAAAAATATCCTAAAATCACAAAGAAATAGACAAATTAAATGAAATTTTGTTACATTAATAAGCCTCATGTATAAATTATACAGTACGTATGTGGCTGCAGGCAAATCTATGTACGTGGCTAATTTTGGCGTATCGCACAGTCATTGTGAGATCGAAAAAACACAAAGTGCTACGAAGTTTTTGAACTTTCTGAAATGCAGATGAAAGAGTCTGAAATATTTTGCAGTTATGGCAAAAAACTATAGCAAATCTCACACCCAGACACCAGGTACAATAAGACAGCTAAATATGTTCATATCATATTTAAAATAAATATGATTCATTGCATACACCATATGAACGAAACGGACCACTTTTGTTTTTTTTTTTTAAGTAATTTTTTCCAAAACATACCTCCAGGGAGGCCAGGGACAGGATCCAGTCGAATTCCACTCTCGGTCACTCCTTCCTTTTCTCCATCTTTTCCTCGTGCTGCCTGGGACCTAACACATTCCAAGAATACGTGATGAGCAAACAGCACACTCCCCCAAGTTATTGCTCTTAAAGACAACTCAGTGTTGTAAATTCTGTACTGTGTCTCATTTAGATTTTATTTTACTAAGAAACGCTACACACCCATATGCAAACTCTCTTACTTCATCTACATTTTACTGCTCTGCGACAAATGAATAAAGCTTTAAAAACCCTCTTACACACGACGCTCTGTGACTTACCTGCCCCACTTGACATTGAGGCGATGGCCGTGAATGATGAGCTTGTTGAAGGATTTCTCCGCGGCCATCTCAGCAGCCTGACGCGTGGCGAACTGGATGAAGGCGCACTGCTGCCTCTGCACTACGGTGATGGTACGGATCTCGCCAAACTGGTAAAAATGGTTCCTGAAGTAAAAAAATAGCCAGTCAGAACCCACGTTACAGAGCCAAGAACGCTTCAACGGCATTGCTAAGTATCAATCGTCACACGTACCTGAGCTCGGAATCCGTTATGGTGTCCGCCAGGCCTCCGATGTACAGTGTGGTTATGGACTTGTCCTCAGGTGGGTCTAATCTTGGCATTGTGGAGGCTCGCTTCAGCAGCTTATTAGCCACGGGGTCGTTAATGCCGTAGTAGCGGTCCTTAATGTTCTGATCAGCCAACGGGTCGTCGGGATCTGTGGGCTTCTCGTGCCTATAGTGTGACACCGAACCCGATCGGAGCGACAATCAGTTCAGCTGTGAGGAATTTATTTAATTTAAATTTTTTTTTTTTTAATAACTCAAAGAGCTGTAACTCACCTGTATGGACACTCTTCTCCCCTACGGCACTCTCCTTTCACCCAGAAAGAGCAGATGTGAGGTCTGTTCCTCTTGTAGTAAGGAGTGGTGCGAGCAAGCTTCAAGAGCATGTCGCTGGATCCGGGGGCTTTACCGAGCGCACCGACTGGCCGCGTTCCTTCCGAGTTCGCAATCTAGAAACAGCATTTTTTTTGGTGTTTTATAGTTTACAGTCTGCGCATGTGAAAATGTATCTTACAATGTAAAATTCTGAAGACTGCACACAGATGCACATTCAGAGCTTCAGAAGACAGATTTATTTCCGGCCCGCGGAGACCAAGGATTTTTTGCGAGGAAGCAGGTGAAATTGTAATCATGTTTTATCTGATGCTGCTTCATCCATGTCCCCATTGGAACAGACCAAAAATTATAAGTGCTGGAAAATACACCAAACAGGCATAGCATTATGACATCACATCAGAACCAGTGAGTGAATGATACTGATTATCTTTTCAGCATGGCACCTGTTAGTGGGTGGATATATTTATTAAGCAGCAAATGAACATTTTATCCTCAAAGTTGACGTGTTAAGAGAAGGAAAATGGGTGAACGTAAGGATTTGAGCGAGTTTGAAAAAATTGTGACGTCAGAGCATCTCCAAAACTGCAGCTCTTGTGGAATGTTCCTGGTCTGCAGTGGTCAGAATCTATCAAAAGTGCTCCAAGGAAGGAACAGTGGTGAACCGGCGACAGGGTCGAGGCTCACTGATGCACGTGGGGAGCAAAGGCTGGTCCGTGTGGTCCGATCCAACAGACGAGAAACTGTAGCTCAAACTGCTGAAGAAGTTCTTGCTGTTTATGATCGACAGGTCAGGACTGTTTTGGCACCAAAATGGGGACCAACACAATATTAAGGAGGTGGTGGTCATAATGTTATGTCTGATTGTGGCCATTAAGCTTTTATACACCATTATGCCTGATTAGTGTATATGCATTGAAACAACTTCTGGGTAATGAACTGAAAATATATTCCTATTACAAATGATCATTCCAGTCAGAAAGCTCTACCTGACTTCCTTCAATATTGTTTTCAATAAATAGCAATAATTTATACACCGATAGCCCAGATCGTTACCTCTCGTTCCATGTTCTGGGTGTAGTACTCTTTGTTGACGTCCGATCTCGGCATGTCATCTTTAACGGACAGCCCTGTGTCTCTGACCTGGATGGGTAAACCTAC
This sequence comes from Silurus glanis, assembly GCA_014706435.1. Taxonomy (NCBI): domain Eukaryota; kingdom Metazoa; phylum Chordata; class Actinopteri; order Siluriformes; family Siluridae; genus Silurus; species Silurus glanis. The sequence goes on from JAAIIK010000099.1 coordinate 1,940,224, forward strand.
ATTGGGTTTGATGGAAAAATAAAAATAAAAGGCGATTATAAAAAGCACTTCATTACAGTGAGTGTGTGTGTGTCGTCGGTAAGAAACCGTATAAATGTGAATCAGCTAAACAAAGAGACGTTCAGTACCGTATTCCAGATCCAGCAGGCAGGTCTGACAAACGTTTTTCATCTTACTGCAGGTCTGACACACTTCCGTCTTCTTAAAGCGCATCCTGACACCGGGACACCAGCGGAACACGGTGAAGGGACGGGCACAGATCTGGGACAGAACCAAACACACGTGAATGTGTTGAATCAATAAAGGCAAAAATAAAATGAACTCAGGGAAACTAAATCCATTCATATCTTACCTTGCACTCTTTGCCATACTTTTCTTTAGTCTGTCGGAAAAAAATAAATAAATAAATAAATAAATGACCAATCAGAAGAGTGGATAAAAGCTTCATGTTTCCTCTACACACTTGTGCTTTCATTACAGCTCAGTAGTGATATTTTAATTAGCACAAGGTCTTTTGTTCTCTGTATATACAGCACCTGTTTGGAAACACTCAAATCTTTTAAAGCTTTTGAGAAACGTTTCTTTTGTTTTTATGCAAAAACTCACAAGAATTGGACAGTAAATGACTGCACGAAAGTTTTTAGACACATGAATCCAAATTGGGCTCTAAGGGAAAAACTTAAAAGGTAAATATATGGTGGTGAAAGCTTAACGGAGCAGGGAAGGTTGGAGACTTATTCCGGGAAGTGAAAGAAATCCTGAACCAACATGGCAACCATTTCATACTTCAACACCAAGCAATTCCATCTGGACTGCAGCTGGTGTACGTCCAAACTATGCAAGCGTCATTTAAAGAGCAAACGGTCATCTGGAGTGTTATCTATAATAGAATGACCTGCCCAGTCGCTGCACCTAAATCCTATCGAACTGCTCTGGGATGAACTGGATCACAAGAAAGAAAACTTCCAACTAATGAAGAACATCTTTGGCAAAAAAAATATTTCAGCTGAACGTTTGACAAAACGAACCATCAGGATGCTGAATGTGTGTAAAGCTGTTCTTCATGCTAAGGGAGTATTTTTAGATTTGTTTGGTCAAAGCAAATCTTCATACCGTTAAATGACCGAGTTTGTTGCATAGAAACAAAAAGGAACATGCATGTGTCTCTCAAAAAACAAATTTGGTATTTCCAAACTTTTTGTGCACTGTGAATGTGCTACGAGACAAATACGACTTACAGTCTTTCCGACTACACAAAGCACATTGAAGTAAAATCCAGAACTCAATTAAAACTCATGACATTAAAGCGATATTTCCTGTTTATGTTACATGGAGTTTGCCGTGCTTAATTTTTTTATTTATTAGGAAAGAACAAAACAAAAAACTGACATTCAAATATCACAAATAAAACTGTCATGTCAGGAAAATGTTAAGCAAACATTAAGGCACTGAGGACATGCCTGTTACAGCTACATTCATTAAGTTGTGGTATTAAATCAATACAACTAAACAAAACCAAATACTTGACCCACAACTACAATCTGAAACATACACAAGTTTGTGGACACCTCACCATTAGATTTAGGCTTTTTTCAACATCCAATTCCACATTGTCTCCATTTGCTGTTATAAGAAGCTCCACTCTTGTGGATAGATGTGCAACATTGTGCACAAGGACATTATCATGCAGGAACAGGTTTGGGTTTCCTAGTTCGAGTGAAGGGAATATTCAAATGCACCCCAATGTTTTTTTTTCTTAGCGCCATCAACTTCTATGGTTATGTTTGGGTTTATTTGCTTAAACCTTTTCAAGAGTGTCGACGGAGTAAAACTAGTTTTCTCCAAAAGGCTATAAGTATTACGATCCCATCAAAACATGCTTAATGGACATCGGGATTTGACCGGTTTGGCATTTTGAGGGATAACTTCATCCCAGAGATTGTGCACTCAAAACATTCTATAAAACCGTGTGTCTCCAACTTTGTGGTAGGCAAGTTTCGCCTTCTTACGGTTGGGGGAAAAAATTTGTGCATGAAAACATGGAAAGGCGAAACTTTTCAAAAGCATCTTCATCTGGCCACTGAAATTCTTCATAAATGTGTTCAATCGGTTTGTTATAATCAGTGTTGGGTAGTAACGCGTTACTGTAAAGCAGTTACTTTGGACAGTAACTAATACTGTAACGCATTACTTTTTAAATAAAGTAACTCCGTTACCGTATGGTGCGTTGTCCATTACTTTTATAAAATGAATTAATTTTGGCTGATGTGTAGCCTACAGTCTAACCTGTTTACAGCAGCGACGCATTGTAGGATTGGTGGATGAACCACTGTAAACACGAAGAAGACGCACTGTGGGCGTGTCTCCGTTTATTCAGGTCTGTGTGGCAGTAATGGGGAGTCGAGGCGAGAGCAAGACGAGTTTCTCAAAGTGGAAATATGCTCATTATTTCACTTTAGTTGAGCATAAAGACAAAAACTTTTTAGTCAAATGTAAGCTGTGTCTTTCTGGTTTGAAGGTCGTAACTACTGCGATAGAAGCAACTCCAATCTGTCGAAGCTCCACCAGAAACCCGGTGTTCTGTTCTACATTGTTGATAGTTTTCATACTTAAGCTGTGAAAGGAACATTTTTAAGAGCTCAACACAACAGCTTTTATGATGCAGAAGCCACTTTAGTTTTTGATTGTAAATATATTATTCAGCTTGTTTTGTTATTTATTTCAGAAATCCTTGTGATATATTCAGTTTGTGCTGGTCTGACTTAAATAAAATAGTGTTTAAAAATTACTTTGTGTTTAAGTCAGTTTTGTGTTTTTATAGACCATAACGCATAAAAGGGCATTAATGGGAACGTTAAAGAACGTTCTTTAAAAAAAAGTAACTAAAAAGTTACTTTTAACAGTAACGCATTACTTTTTGGTGTAAGTAATCAACAAAGTAATTGTTACTTTTTAAATGAAGTAACGAGTAACTGTAACTAGTTACTATTTCTACGTAACTAGCACAACACTGGTTATAATACACACATGGACACTGAGCTCGTTATTAAAAGCGACATACTCACCATGCGGATGTATGGATTTTCTCCCAAGCATGTTTGACAGAGAATAGGAAAGTCCTGTTTGAGAAAAGAAAAGATGGTTACAGTTCAGTTCAGTTTATATGAATAGACTTCCATCATTTCTATCGACTATATTTACAGAACCCAGACACAGTGCCATTCGCGGCTAATCGAAATCCGGTCCTCAAACCCAAAATCTCTCTGCTTAACACGATGCTAGCGGAAATTCCTTGTGTACAACTTTGATAATGTTGCAAAAAAAACTAAAATAAGGTTATAAAACTATATATTTTTTTCTTTATGGCCCGGTAGCAAATGAACCACGGCCCAATACCATGGTTGTGGAGCTCTAATCTAATAGACCCCTCCTCAGACCAAACCCCACGTGTTTTAAAAACATTATTACGTTTAAAGTGAATTTTATTTAAGTTTTGTGGGTCTTTCTGGTGAGTTCTGAGGTAATTAGCTCGGCTAGCTTTGATTAGCAGCACGTTAGCTCGCGAGCGCGGTAGACCGTTTGCTTGCTAGCTTTAAAGAGGAATGACACCGTTTTGTTTGTTTCGTTCAATTACTTAACGATGCGCCATCAGAACCGCGATAATAAACTCCTCGATTATACTGCAGCTTTGTTTAATACTCACAGAATCCTCCCAGTTCTGTCTGTTGTACGTGTTGGAGCCCAAGGAAGTCGCCATTTTCGATCACCGCGTAATGAAAAAAAAGAAAAAAAAAAAACACCCTCTCAATCTTTTGCGTCCCGCTCCGAAGCCGTAGTATAAATCTCTAGTTCCTCCCTATAAAGGTGCACTATTACGAGAGTACAAGTCAATACTACACGCTCTACTTAGTGCACTACGTAGAAAATAAGTGGTTATTCTGGATTCTTCCTCAAACAAGTCTTTTTATCCCAAACCACTCAGTACCAAGAGTCTAAGTGCACTAGGTAGGACGCGAAACAATGGTTTGTACACCCTAAATAGTGCGCTAAACTTAAAGGTAGGTAGTTATATGAAACGCGTCCAGCGTTGCAGCGATTTAAAAACAAAAACAAAAAATGTAATCGAATGACTGTCATCTAGTGGTTTGGAGTGGAATAGCATACGTTTTGAATAGCATACGTTTTTAATCTTTCCTATAATATTGTATACAAATTTAAAAAATAGACACGAATGGGTTCATAAGTTATATTATGGTTGTTTGAACCTAATTAGGAACTTATTAAAGAGATTTTTTACACCAAAAAATATACAGAAGTCATGCATACTTTGAGTCACACTGAAATTTCTCAGTTCATGATCTGTAGAAAGTTTGTTCCTTCCAAATATCCATAGCATTGGTCAGTACAGTCTGAGTCGCAGGCCTTTAGGCGTGATTTTATTCCGGAATAAGACAGAAGGGTATCTGCGAGAGAGAAAGAGAAAGTTTATAAGACTGTGGTGAGACCTGAGATGTTGTGTGGTTTAGAGACAGTGGCATTGAGTAGAAGACAGGAGGTGGAGCTGGAGGTAGCAGAGCTGAAGATGTGGAGGTTTTCGTTGGGAGTGACGAGGATGGACAGAATTAGAAATGAGTTTATTAGAGAGATGGCGCATGTAGGACGTTTTGGAGACGAGGTGTGGGAGGTGAGATTGAGATGGTTTGGACATGTGCAGAGGAGGGACATGGGGTATATCAGTAGGAAAATGCTGAGGATGGAGCCACCAGGAAGGAGGAAAAGAGGAAGAACAAGGAGGAGATTTATGGATGTGGTGAGGGAAGACATGCCGATAGTTGGGTTGAAAGAGGCAGATGTAGAGGACAGGGTGGTATGGAGAAGGATGATCCGCTGTGGGAACCCCTAATGGGAGCAGCTGAAAGAAGAAGAAGAAAAAAAGTAACCTACAAGTTTAAAAAAAAAAAAGAACATGCTCTCTTGGATGACCTATAAGACGAAGGGATTCCGTCTTTCCGGATTCACCTCCCTCATCCCAATGGCCTCCCTCTGGATAGAGTTCTCTTTAACTGAAGACCCACTTTGTGCAGCTGGGGATGGTTCCATCCAAACACCCTAAAAATCCATGAAGTTACTGAGCAACTCAAGAACTTTAAGGATGGAATTAGACTGTAATTAAAATCAACACTATGCTACAACGGCTCAGGACCACAATTGGCATCAGCAGTTCTGCATTTAAGCGCCTATCAATAAACACCTCAACAATGAACTGTAATGAATGGATATTTGGTGTCACCCAGATGAGGACGGGTTCCCTTTGTAAAGGTGCTTTGAGACAAAGTTGACAGTTAAAAGCGCTATACAAATAAAATTGTATTTTTAACCACAATTTCCTGGGAATGCTATATTTATGGCACATGTTTTACATGTATAAAGGAGTGAATTAAAGGGAAGTCGAGGTCACTGGTTAGATCTGATACCTGAGAATCCCATCCTAATTTGACAACTCAAATCTCTTCTTTGTGCCCTTTATTTCTCCTCAGAAAGAGATTTGCTTGAAAGGCTACAACAGGGCCAAATTATTCTTGCTCTTAGACAGTCTTTGAAATCTGAAATAATCAATTGTGGAGATTTTGAACAAATCTCTACCCAAACCCTAAAATCAAATACAAAAAACCACAACGACGCTCAGTGATGTAAGTGATAGCTCATGGTTAAGGTGTTGAACTTTAAAATGGATGATCCAGTGACCAAGCTGCCACTGCGGGGCCCTTAAGCAAGGCCCCTGACCCTCAAATGCTCAGCTGTATAAATGAGGACCTCTGTTAAATGCTGTACATGTAAATCTACACTGATCAGACATAACATTATGACCACCTGCCTAATACTGTGTTGGTCCCTTTTTGCTGCCAAAACAGTCGTGATCATCAACAGCATGAACTTCTTCAGCAGTTTGAGCTACAGGAGCTCGTCTGTTGGATCGGACCACACGGACCAGCCTTCGCTCCACACGTGCATCAATGAGCCTCGGCCGCACGTGACCCAGTCGCCGGTTTTGATAGACACTGAACACTGCAGGTCTGAGAAGCTCTGCCCCAGTCGTCTAGACGTCACAATTTTCAAACTCGTTCAGATCCTTACGCCATTATGAAGAGATAATCAGTGTTATTCACTCGCCGCTCACAATCATGTGATCAGTGGAAATGCAATGAGACAATAAACACAGTGACAGTGCCATTATTTGGCCCTTGAGCAAGGCCCTTAACCGTTTTGTAGTGTGGCCGTCTTGATAGGTACAAAGCAAGCAGGAAAAGGAGCATTTTTGAGGTTACTTTAATTCTTCTTCTCAGGCCATGCACCAGACAGTGGAACAGGAATCATCCAACACGGTTCCAAAGAGAAAGGGAAAAAAAAAAACTAAGTACAAAATGAAACAAAAAAAAAAATGTCACAAACTATTAGGACAAATGCCGCACTGGCTACTGGTCCAACAAACACTCAGCTTTTCCTATTTGCGGGCCGGCCTCTCCTACTAGGAAGCTTCAGAAAGAAAAAAAAAAAGGGTCTCATTTTTAACAAAGCAACATTTGTCTCATTTTCATTTACTGTTTCTTATTTCCAAAAAAACAGACACCAAAACACCAGTTTCACTGGAATGTGCACCTTCCATGTGAATGAAAAAGGTAAAGAAGGAGAACCTCAGCTTCCTATCAAGCTGTGCGAAGAAAGAATTTCACTGTGCTCTGACGTAAATACCACAAATGAGTCACAAATAAATGCTCTCACTTACGTACTCTCACTTTCTCAGTGCAGGTGAATTGCACCAAAAGTGGTGGTTCAAATGGCTGACTTCTGATCAGAAGGTTGTGAGTTCAAATCCCACCGAGGTTCCACTGCTGAGTCCTTCGTTGCTGTATAACTGAGATAATCGTACGTGGATCTGGGTGAGGGCATCTGCCAAATGCTGTAAACGGAATAAATACTCTACATGTAGATATTGGTGATTTTGCAGCAATTATTTGTGCAAAAAGTATCAATGAAGGTGTTCATTTGTTTGTGTGGGGGTGCGTTTCTCAGTCTAAATCGATTTTTGTGAATGAACAAAGTAGGACCCATGATTACAAAGAGAACCTAAACAACCTAAAATGCTGCTTTGTGTGAAGGTGTTTTCTCCACCGGTCATTTTCTTTTCCTGGACCGGTCCAGTTTCCAAATACGAAGTGGTCTAATTAAACACTCTAAAGTTATTGGAACGTCTTGAAAACAATTAGACCTGACGTGAAATGTAGGCTGAGGCACGCAAAGCACAGTAACACGTTTCCAGACGGTGAGATTTTCCGCGTTCTTTCTCATTATCAGGATGGAGAAGATATTCGTCGTTAGTCAGGGTGAGTCTGGTGCTCAGAGAGAAATGGATAACACTTCATCGTTCATGGATTCGTGTCACAGGAAGTGTTGCGGTGATCCGTGAAACACGTTTATTCACACCGAGGAGGCAGTTTGACTAGCAAATTGTTTCCGCTGATAATTGTATGCTTGTGTGTAAATCAGTCCATATCAATCACCTCATTTCTGTGTGGGTTTCCTCTGATTTCTCAGGTTTGTTTCAACCTTTTTATGATAATCAACCATAATTATTGCCCCTATGTGTGCAAGAGGCACTGCAATAAACCCGGAATCTCAACTGGTCTAATAAATATTCCTAAAAACAAGTTTGCATAGCCGGCATAGTTTCCAGACATTAGGAGGACACCAGAGAACCCTGGGGAAACCCAGGTTAGCATAGGATAAAGATACAAGACGTCTAGACAGAATTTGACATATAGTTTAGAATTTCCTTATCGCTGTTCTAATAAGCTCCACTCTTCTGAGAGGGCTCTCCACTAGATTTTGGGGCATGGCTGTGTAGATGTATTGTTCATTCTGATGCACAGCTCCAGATGTACACAAAACAATGTCGGTGCTCCCTGTGACTGTGCTGCCATGTATGTATGTATGTATGTATGTATGTATGTATATATAAATAATTGCTGCAAAATATATATATGCGTGTGTATATGTATGTATGTATGTATGTATGTATGTATGTATGTATGTATGTATGTATTTAAATGCGCTAAGCCACATCGGCCACTAGAGGGAGACAGAGCCACTTACATTTTCTCTTACACCACGTAGCGTAAAGGTGGTGCTTGTGATCGCCCTCTAGCGGCTGTTGTTGTACACTGCGTGTGTGTGTGTGTGTGTGTGTGTGTGTGTGTGTGTGTGTGTGTGTGTGTGTGATTGAGAGAGAGAGAGAGAGAGAGAGAGAGGAGAAGGAGGAGTGAAAGACGAGTTTGTCCTGTGTTCTCCCAGCAGCAGGAGGGACGCAGCTCCACACTGGAAGCCCGGGACACTGCACTCCGGCTCGGATGGTTTCATGGTGACACGCCGCCGGTGCTCCACGAGCCATTAGATCCACTGGATCCTTGGATCGCTGCAGGATCTCTGCAGGCTCTCTGGTAAGTGCGATGTCCGGCTGTTTTTTTTTATTTTTTATTGCACATGGATTTGGGATTCTTAATGATCTTGAACGTTAGGCTAGTTTTCTTGCTAGCATTCTTCCTATGCGACCCAGCAGCTCAGATCACTCCTGGAGGAACAGATCCAGTGGATCACTAGATCACAGGATTTTACAAATACACCACAATAAACTGGCTAGGGATCTTGAATTTATTTATATATATATATATATTTTTTTCCTGCTAGCAGCTAGCAACTAGCCTCATTCACCGGAAGGAATCCATGTGGAAAGCTAGATATGTGGAGCAGTAATGCCTGGAGCGCGCGCGCACACACACACTTATTTATCTGTCTGAAACTCTTAAGTAAATAAGTAGTTAGTACCAATAATCAACTAACCAGCTGTCTGTCTCTATTTCCAGGCAGAATTGGGTCTGTTCATTGAGCTAACACTCACTCCAATTGCTATCTATTTACTTTACATTCTTCTTCTTTCTAATGTTATAACGCGACATAAAGGATGAATTCGGTTTATAACCGTGCTGTAAGAACTTCAGTCACACTCGAGTATGTGTTCCTTTGGGTTCCTGGCATGCACCTACCTCAGGACGCTAGCAGAAGGTTTCCTCATGTTGATGTGTGTTATGAAGGACCTGAGGTTACTCTAAAGCTCTTTAAAGCTCCTCAGATCGGCTTCTCGTACCAGAAACGAAGGTATCGGAGGGTCCGCTGGTCCCTGAAGTGGTACTAGAATGGCTTACCGCAGGGTTGAACCCCAGAGTTCTTTGACTTCTTGTACGTCGAGGAGCTGTTCCCCCTTTTCTGGTTCTCGATGCCACTCTTCCTATCCCTAGAACACCAGAACCAGGTTTGTAGAGAAATAAAGATCTCAGAATTTGTCACCTGAAGGACTATATAATATGTATTCTTAAAAATAGCTTACAGGACCCTAAAGTTTGCCTGAAATCCAAACAAGGGTTCTGGAGCTTCGGTGGCATGGACATCAATACAATAACGCAGAAAAGTACACAAATTAGTTTATTACTTTGCAGGGGAAAAAAAGGAACTTTTCAGTAACTTATCCTGGGTTTGTCCAATAAAACGAGCTCGAGATTGTGAATGTCCTGCCCATTTGTCTACATATACTATATACGAAAGGGGTGCACATACTTTTGAGTGTGTAGCAGTAGTATGCGAGTATGTGGATAAGTTGACTCCTCCCATAATAGTTCTGCGTTTGTCAAATAGTATTCACTCGAGATCATGAGGGTCTTATGGTGCTTGGCAATCTATCTAGATATAGTATATTCTAAAGGGGTGTACATACTTTTGAGTATGTATCAAGAGTACGTGAGTGGAGGACACGTGAACACGTGGAACAACAGAGACGGTTGTTACTCACACCAGCACCGTGATCAAACTCCTTATGGACATTTCAGCTTTTCGTATCCGTAGCGAAATTTTCCTCTACACCGCTTAACGCAGTCCTTTTTACGTGCGGAACATAATTTCAATCCGAGTTCCCTCAGGAACGTATTAAGTGGTGCACCGCAAATTTGTTCGCTCTCCGCCTCTGAGCGAATTTTCACAATGATTGTTATTAAACTTGAAAACACACACCAATGTCAGGGTTTAAAAAAAAAAAAAAGAAACGCACCGCACTGGAAATACGATTTGTTTTTCACGTGCACGAAAACGCTAAAGAATTCGTAGCACTAGCGTTAGCAGCTAACCAGGAAGTGACTAGAAGCTAATCCTAGTGCTATGGATTCTTATTCGTTTTATGTCCAGCTTTAAGAATTTCTCTTTAAATGAGAAAATCTGGACAATTCCGCATATCGAGGGAGGAGAAGAACGAAGGAGGGAAGGAATGAAGATCTTTTAGTTTGCTGAAATACGTAGAACATATCTTTTAGAAAATTTTATATTAAATGTAAAATACACACACACTTGTATACACACCTTTTATTACCTAAATGGTGACTAACAATCGATTACTTAATTTGATCAATATAATAGTTTATTGCATTAATTTTATTTATTCTATTTTATTTTTTAATATTATAAAAGGATAATTGTTTTATAATTATTTAACCACACAGGCATTTTTTTCTTCAAACTTTCTTCAAACGTTGATCACGAATGTTAATAATAAACTGCGTTAATAATTTTTTAAAAAGGCACAAAATTTTATATCAGTTTTGTATCAATAGGAATCTTGGCCAGGGTCCCAAAAGGCTTGAAACGGCCCTGTTTACGCAGGATGAGAGAGAGAGAGAGAGAGAGCGAGAGAGAGAGAGAGAGAGGGAGGATGTGTGTGGGGAAAGCTCTCTGCTCAGTGTTGGTGAACTTGTTGGCTACCAGTTCAGTGTCGTTCTGCTCAGCATCCACCTTCACCTGGTCTCTCCGGCACTGCTCAGATCGGAAAGTCACATGACCACACGTGCCACAAGTGCACAGCCTAAACTGGGACTGTTTTTTGTTTCGTTAAAATCTGCAAACTGTTTCCACAAAGTATGTGTCCACACATGCACTTATTTATTTCATTAAATCGCAGTGAACACAAACGACACTTTTATACCTTATCTGTAGATCTCTGTTACCAATGGCAACAACACAAAGATGGTTGACATCGGACCATAAGTGTACGACTTCTGCTCTTCGTGATATCTTGGAAGCAGCTTGTTGCATAGAGAGACCCTGAAGCTTCCTCTTTTTTTGGGGGGGGTGTGTTGTTGTATCGGTGAATACATACATTTTAAGCAAAATCGGATTATAAAGCCGCATGCCGTCGCAGGAAATATAATCGGCACCAACTGACCAATGAGCATTCAGCTTTTAGAAACTTGATTGTACCAAACTAAAACTTCAACATGTTTTGCTGTACTATTGAGTAAAAAAAATAAAAAAAGACCAGCAACAATAAAAACCTTTTTGTTTGCAGCTCGGATTGATTGTTACATTTTGTTAATAAAAATAAAAAGAAATTTGACCTGCAGTATGAAATATTAGATTGAACAACACGAGTTTTTCTTTTAATACAATACATGATTTTTTTTTTTTTGCTTGTAAAATGACAGTTGTGTTTTGTGTCACTACACAATAAATATAGTTTTTCATGCAAATCAACTTGGCCTGTATTTCATGCAGAAACAAGGAATAAGAGAAAAATGTGGAGAAAACATTGGTTAGGGAGACACGGACAACATCGTCTGGTGATGGTTGTCTGATGGTTGTCTGTTCTGCAAACAGAACTGGAGGTATAGGGCAGAAAAAAAACTTTTTTTGTGTGTTATTTGTATTACATTTCTTATACAAGTATTTTCTTGCTCCGACATTAAACTGGATTCAGGGATCTGCTGCGCATGACAGCAGACTCTCCATTGTTTCTTAGTGCCGTTCTTGCTGCGAATTGTGAAGGATTTGCACTAGACCATCCATCATGAGGAATTTGGACATGCTTGATAACATTCCTTGTGTAGGAATGTGTAAAAGGAAGCGCTAAAAATAGCCGGCGTCTGGGGAAATCCGGGTTAAAAATCACATATCTTGCGCTAGACTTTTTATCTTAATAAAAAATTATACATCAAGCCGTAACGTCTGGATGAGCTGCCGAGTGAAGATCTTGAATTCAGGGGAGGAGATTTATATCTATACCCAGTGGCTTTCTATTATGGTTTTATTTGTAGGATGGTACGAGGCTAATGATTTTAATGATAACCTAAATGTACATTTCGGGGCAAGACGGGGTCACAAGGTCGGGTCAGGACATGGTTTGGTGATAATGAACGATGTTGCTAGATTGTTCTGCTTACGAGGCAGCTAAGCCTAAGCTGTATTAAAGTCGAAGTGCTGATGAAGTAAGGTGAGCGTTAGGGATTCTTAAGTAGCTTATTAGACAAGTTATGGTCTATGGACACCTCAGCGTAAGGTGAGATCCCATTCCACATTTAGTCCCCATTTCCTGTTAGAATAACTTCCACTCTTCTGGGAAGATGTAGATTTTTAAGTGGAGATTTTGTGCTCGTTCAGCGACGAGTACTAAAGATCAAAAGTGGTGGATAATCGCGTTATTGGTGTCTCTATAAAGGCCGATCCAGAAGGGGTGATCAGATGGTGCAAAACTTGGGAAGCAGCCAAAACACCAATCTTATCAGACATTTGAAGGCTAGTCATGTAAAGGAATATGAGCAGTTTTCAAAGTTGGCTAGTGCTAAGACATAGCAGGACAGTTGAGCAACTCAAGTGCGACTCACTCGGCTGTTGGTAACCGAGATGTTTCAAAGACAGACAAATGCATTAACCATCAGCCGCTGTCTATTGTGGAAGACGAAGGGTTCTGGCAACTCATGTATTTTTGGATTCGCGCTACTCCAGTGGTTCTCAAAGTGTGGGGTGCGGCCCCCTAGTGGGGAATAAAGTATGAAGTTCATACACTCGAAGCAACCACAAACAAACAATTAGGTCACTAAAGCAAGTAAATGAAAACATCAGTTAGAACACCACACTTTAATTTTCTCCAGTTTTTAACTTGATACACAATAAATAACGTCAAATAGTATCATGAATAGATAAATAGATGGCTTCAAATAGAGCCTGTAATCTGTATTCGGATGATACAGCTTCCAGTGATCGGGATTTCGGGTAATCGGGAATTCGAAGATCGGGTAAAGCATATGTTCATAGAGTTGGCTTTGTGCGCAGAGGCGGTGTCAGGAACAGGTTTATGGTCTCCTAGTTCAAGTGAAGGGAAAATTTCATTCTACTACGTCGAAAAGCATCTTATACGAGGTGGTATCAAAAGGTTTAGAGTCTAGCCCTGTTTACAAAAAATGACTTCATTTATCTATGTTTACACAACGTCACCTTCAAAATAGTCCTCTTGCACAGCAGTATAGCGCTCCCAGCGTTCCTGCCACTTCTGGAATACTTCCTGGATGTCAAGCACTTTCTGGCATTCGTGCTGGATGTTGTCAAAAAAGGTGACCTTTGAGGCTCAATTTATCTTCGGGAAGAGGGCGAAGTCTGCAGGAGCTAAATCTGGTGTGGAGGGTGGGGAGTAGGGGAGTTTCGTATAAGAAGCTCGGTGACGAAGTGCGTCAGAATAGCAGACGTCTGTAACGCACGTGTTCAGAACAGCACCAGCTGCACAATGTTCACTGGACGATATCTTTTGGCACACTGACTTATGAAGGTCGGTGCTCCCTGTGACTGTTTATGCAGCCTTGTGCTGCCATCTGCTGATGTGATACAAATGACGGAAGGACAAACGCCTCTGCCTGGTTGTGTTGCTATAAATCTTCTCGGTTGGAAAGGTAAACGATAGAGAGAGCCTCGGAACGAACGGCTCGGCTCTAAGAGGGGGAAAAAAAAACAATCAAACGCGGTCATTCAATAAAGAAAGCGAAGACTTTGTCAGAAATGCCGGAGGGACCGCCGGGGAGGACCACGAGTCAATAATGTAAGCTTCCAGATAGCCTGAGGTTCGTATCCCAGGCCTGCGAGAGGTGAACTTAGAGCCTGCGTGACGCGGTTAAAATTTTTTGTTGTTATTTTCTGTTCACGGCCGATAGAGTTAGCGCTGCTGAGTTAATATGACTCGATGCAGGTCAATACTTCTGTCCTCGGCTTTTTAATCCCGTTTCAAAAGACGACAAGAACGTGTACGTGTCCGGTACAGCGCTGGGAATATTAGGATCAGGATATCCCCAGAGTAAACCAGGAGCCCCCCCCAACTCCTCCTTTCCGTCTTTTGGTAGCGTATTGAAGCCAGATGACCTCGGGCAGCCCTCCAATCTGTAGCTCTGCTAATACACTTCAGCTCGTGCTGTGCAGCACCGCAGGGTTTAGCCCTTACGATAACGGGGGGTGGGGTTGGCAGGGACGGGGGAGTCCGCCATGAGCAATCAGACAAATTGGACAGGGCAGAGGGAATCCGAGCGCTTTCTGAGACTCCCGCTGCTCTCCTTATAACTCTCGATCCGTCTCTCTCATGCTGGCTGTCTGCTCAATAAGGCGCTCAGCTTTCTGCGCCGGTGGAAGTTTATTTATAAAAGGGAAAAAAAAATGGCGTTATGTAAGAGAGAAAGGAACTCATTTTAATCAGTATGGCTCCTGTGACAATTGAGGCCCCGTGTAATGAGCTTCGGTTCAGAAAGTTTATAATCACAGATATTTTTTTCTTTAAGTAACGGTATAGACGTTAATCAACCGCTTCTAATTTGGTTTCGCAGGTTTTTTTTTTCCTTCCATTTTTCCTTCCATTGACTCTCTTAAGCATCGTAATTACTCGTATTGTTCAATCGCACAAAAGTAGCTTAATTACCGTTCACGCGTCCTGGGGATGCAGCTAATTTTCCAACGCAGCGTGATGGGGTTATATTGATATTCCTGAAATGCACTATGCCGTCTACGATAGCATGAAACGAGCAATAATTCGGTCCACTTCGATTCAGTGTGATTTTATTCAGCACTAGTTTCTGATTGGATTCCTATTCAGTCCTATTAATAGATGTATAGAGCATTGAGAAATCTTTAAGTGAGTCTTCTATTTCATTCCTCAATAAGCAGAAGCAAAGCTCTACCCCCAGACCGTGCAGGTTAGCAAAAGGAGCTTTAGCAAGGAGTTGCGTGTTGAAATGTCTGCGGTTTCGCTAGAAACGTGAAATTTTGCGAATCTCGTGCTGATTTTAGCTATCTCTTTATTCTAAACGAAAAAATATCTTTACGATTGGTTGTATTAAGACTATTTGGGCCATTTGCAGACCTGTCCAGGAGGAATGTAAGTAATTCCACATTCAACTTCATCCCTTTGTTTCTGTTGATTTGATTTTTAATGCTTTTCTTGCTTTTTTCAAACATGTTTTGTTGCCTGTAGTAAAATTGTCGGGCTGTGCTGGGAACCTGGCGTTTTTTTTCCGTCTGAGCAGAGTAAGATGGAGGAGGAGTGTTTACACCTTTTAATACTAATATTTAATTTTATATTTATTAAATTTTTTATGTCTATGCATTCGATATCAACCAGATCTAGGCTTGAAGTTGCCCTTTCTGACACGATCCTTACAATTTCGCCAGATTTGTGCAACCAGTAGCTGGGCTGGTTGCCGATTAAAAAAAAAATTTTGTGCTAGCATCTTAAGATACAGCAGCAAGTATTCGGTCTATTTGCTAGCTGTTGCATTTGATGGGTCGACCGATTCATTGTTTTTTGCCTATTAATCGCATCGATAGTTGATAGTTGCCACAAACGACTATCGGCAAAAATCCATACAGATAGTTTTTCCGGGTCGTGTCCGTTGCAGGAGCGGCTGAGAAGGTCCGCTGTCATTATGTACGATCCAACCTAGCTATCGTTTAAAATCCTCTATCGGTCGACTTCTAGTGTGTGATGTTTTCAGTGCATTCCTGTTCTCTGTTCAGAAGAACAAAGTTTACTGTAATATGATGGGTGATTCTTTAATAATGGCATTGAAAAAAGACTACTGGGGCTCTTGATCACGTATTTAAAAAAAAAACAAATGGAACGCTTAGGTGTTAATTTCCAGAAATGCATTGTTTTTCCTGACAACAATTCCGTCCAAAAAAGTCTGATCACACCCCGTGACACCATACCTTCCATGACAGTCCGCATTGAAGGGTTTTGAACCTACTTTTCCATTTGTATTTTGTTTTTTTTTCTCTGACACCTCTTCTCTTTCACAAGTCCAATAAACTAAAATTAGGTTTAGTAGTCTTCTTCTCAGTGTTGGCTGTTTCTAATTCAGTGCATTGGCCAATGCATTGGCGTTGCAAAGCTTTGTCTTCATCTCTAGAGCTGCGTCCATAAGCCTTCACATCGTCTGCTCTACTCCCTTTCGAAATGGGTACGTTGTGAGATCATCGTATGGCAGCTTCACGAGCCTTCTGGCGATCAGGTCTCATCCCCTTTGCAAGCAGACGAGCACGTTCTTCCTGGTTTCTTTTCGCTTTGCATAATTAAAACCCATGTTGGCCCATTGCATAATGCCGAGCTTTCTTCTCTAATTAATGTTTCCTTTGTACCGGCATCCTGATTAGTTGTGGCAGAATGCTGACATGATTTAATTGCTCATCAGTAATTAAAAGCATCTTTGTATGAGCAGGGACATGCAGCCAAAGCTGAGATCTAAAGTCTCACTCAAGCAGGCTAATGAATGGAACGGCTCAGATTTGTAGAACAATTGCTTTTACATCAAAACCTTCAGAGAGATTCAACAGGCACCGCAAAGGTTTCTTCATTAACTTTTTTTAAATAATTTTTTTAGCGCATTAAAGATAACTTGGGATCTCTTTTAATTGCTACCTCCGTAGTTGTTCTTTGCTGCCTTCCTTGGGACCTGAATTCTTGGAGAAATGGGGAAAAATATAATAATATTCTGCAATATTTAACATGAGAAATATTGCAGAATTTAAGCACAATTGTTTGTTATTCTACAAATGAGTTGGTGGTTGGACATACCTCGAGGACTGTGATGTCTCAAGAACCCAGGCTTTTATTCATTCAACTCTCTCAAAACACTTCTCTCTGACAAAATTAGACCTCATATGGTAAGACTGATATTTCTAGTACTGTAACTAAACTGTGTTCTAAACTGTAAAGTTTGTGTCCACTGTAGACTCGGATTCCTGCATTCTGAGACACTTTTCTGCTCACCATGCCGGTAAAAATGGCTATTTAAGGTAGCAGAGACATCCTGTCTTTGACATAAACATTAACATTTGGCAGATGCATTTATCCAGAGCGACTTATTTCATCTGTACAACTGAGCAGTTAAGGGCCTTGCTAAAGGGCCCAGCAGTGGCAGCTTTGTGGTGCTGAGATTAACCATGGGATCAACCCTTAACTTCTCAATTGTAAGTCGCTCTGGATCCGAGCGCAAGCCAAATGGTGTAAATGTAAATGTACCTTAATGTTTTTTAATTTTTTGCACCATCTGATTAAATCTAGATTTTGTTGTGGGCACAGAACCCAAGAGATCAACTGTTTCTGAAATACCCAAACTTGCCAGTCTGGCTTTCAGGAACTGTGCCAAGTCTCTGAGATGACATTTTTATTCCTTTCATTTTGTGGTTGATGTGAATGTTAACTCTGAAGCCCTAATAATGTTGTTGCCTTTCAGTTGCTTCTCTTAGGGGTTGCCACAAAGAGCTATTTGATTTGGCACAGGTTGCCCTTCCTGATGTACACCTGTTTAGTCTGTGTTTGTTATTGTTTTCAGTGCAAGGTTAGTCTATGATATTGAGTGGTCCCAGAGGGGAAACAAAAGGAAAATGAAGCACTGGGGTATAGCACTTGATCAAATATTACAACAAATTAAGCATGTAAATGGTGATTTGCTGAATATTTACTAGTTGACATACATAATCATCGGCTCGTATTCTATGACAATATATCTTTCACAAACACGAGTCCACTTGCACAGCAATACAGCGCTCCCAGCTTTCCTGCCACTTCTGGAATGTGTCCTTGAAGTCTTCTTTCCGAATTGTGTCATCGCCTTCTTCGATTCGCCCTGGATCTTCGCAACTGTGTCAAAACTGCGAGATAGATCTTCATCTTACGGAAAGAGGGCGAAGTCCGCAGGAGCCAAATCTGTCGAGTAGGGTAAGGTCATGTGACTTGCTCTCCGAGGATCATCATGCACAAGTTGCTGAAGTACAAGTTTTGACATTTTCGGGGGGGTTGAGCTCGTCTAAGGTCCTCCTGATCTCTTGTCATGTTCCAGTGATGTTCTTCCGCTCTTGAAGCACGCATGCCATGCAGGGCTCATGCATGTCATGTCAAACATCTCTGTGGCAGACTTGCCCAGTTTTACGTTTGCCCTTTGTTCTAACTTGCTGTCCATGAGGAAACTGCAAATGTGGTATCCACATAGCGCTCATCCTAAAGCATTCTCTATATCCGGTACTGCCGTGTTCATCTTCAAGCACACCTGCTTGACTTCCCGTGTCGTCTGAGAGCCCCCATAGCTCCACCTCGCATTCTGCCAAGCAAGTGGAAAGAGGAATTAATCTTCAAGAGGAGCGTGCCAAAGCGAGGGACTGCAGAACTGTGTGTTTTCATGGCGGGGACACTGCTGAATCCTGGCTGCCTTCAACGAACCCTCTCCCTCATCTTTACGTTGTCCAAATGATGCCATCTGGTCATCAGGTTTCATTCCTCTTATTTCCTGAGAACTCTTTTGAGGCTCAGCTTATGTTCATTATCTTTAGATAATATTTATAAAACCGTTCACATTACAACGGGGATGTAAACAAACTTGTAGGGAAGATCATTGTGTTGTCAACATCTCGTGAGCATCAGGGAACATTTGGGCACCAGGGCGTGACGTTTGAACTTGTTTTCTCTATCTAACCGAATAAAATGCCTCGGTTGTCTAGAAGACTGCAATCCTGTGTTTCACGGCTGAAATACGAGTCTCCTTGAGTGCATTGCTCATGCACACACATTTGGATGCAGTCAGTAGTCGTGTAGGTTCCAGGAGATACACCCTATTTACTCAGAGTCACAGTTTATGTTCAAGCATCATGCCAAAACATAATGTCCTCCTAAAAAGAGGTATTGGACCTGGTTTTATTTATTTATTTATTTTTTTGGAAATGAAACTCGCCAAGGTAGTAGACTATACAGACAAAAGTTTGTGGACACCTGACCATCTGAGCTGTACACATTCTCATCTAAAAAAAAAAAAAAAAAAAAAAAAAAAAAAAACCTTCATTATCTAGGGAAGTGGAAGTCCGTGGGCCACATAATTTTTCCTTTCTTTAATGAAGGTCTGTAACAGAAATTTCTTTGGGCCCGTGTGACTACCATTATTACTGTGCAGACTTTATTATGATTTGATTGGATAATGCTTGATTAGTATATTAATATATTGTTTTGCATCATACAGACAAATGAGCATTACTTTTCCAAGAGATATATCGCAAGAACATTATTAATAGGGCTTTCGGTTCGGTGCACACGTGAATGCAATCGAATGCAATCCTTTTTTTTTAGGTGTGGAACATAGTTAAAATCTATTAACAGTAATTAAACAATAATTAAAATCTTTTAGTGTAATGAATCAATTTAATTTATCATTTTTATATTTCTTATATATTTTTTGTATTTAAACCATGAAGGCATTTTATTCAAATAGTTACAAAATTTAGACTGTTGATGTTCACAAATGTTAATAATAATAAACTGCATTAATAAATAAATAAAAAAAAACAAGCAATTTTGTTTTGCGTTTCTTTCCCCCCCAACCCTTAGCACCACCAAGCTTTCACTTCTGGGAACCTGGGCAGTACCAGTGAGCCTTAACTGCTCAGTTGTATGTAAGTAAAGATAAGAGTTCTGGAAAATACCATAAATGTAATTGTCTTAAAGACAATTTTATTCTCCTCAAGTTAATACTCTTGCATATAACCGTACTGAATCCCAGAGGCAGTAAGAGGAAAAAAGGCTAATTCAATTTTATTAAAATTTCACAATAAATAAAGGCAGTACACACCCTTTCATTATATACCTTGCCCCCTATTTCACCCCACCGTCATCTTAACTGACAAGTGTACAATAGCTTTGCAGCGTTTTTTTTCCTCCCCCAGCCCACCGCTTCCTCAGCTCGCCTCTCTGCCCTTTCGTTCGAGCCGCTGAAGTCTTTATTCGGAGACACGTTCTGACTCGTTTTACATTTGCGCCGCGGTATTGGGTCTCGAACGAGTCGTCCATCGTAAATGGGACACAGATGAAATCCCCGTAGGTTATTTATTGGCAGCACAGTGGCTGCTTGTTTTCCCAACAAAGCTGTTGTTGCCTTTTGTCCTGTTTTTGTTTTGTCTGCAGCCGAAACATTCAAGAGAATGGCATATCAAACCCCTGTATATTGTTTCCGTCCGGCGTAGCAGGCGTGAAGGCCACTCTTGATTCTTAAGTAAAGAATACAAATCAACGAGTTTCGCTATTGTCCACGATGCAGCGCTGGAACATCGTGCTGTTTATTGGAGTTTGCCGTTTTCAAATGTTTCAAGTTTAATGTAAAATGCATTATTTAGGTTTAATGTTGTTGAGAAGTTCTCATAGTCTCTAGTTCCCTATCTTCTGGGAAGATGTGGAGGTTTGGACTCATTCAGCCACAAGGGTGTTAGTAAAGTCAGGTACTGATGTAGGTGATGTGAGGAGGCCTGGGGTGCAGTCAGCGTGGGTTGAGGTCAGAGCGCTATAGCAGCAGATGTTCCATTCCAACCCATGTAAAGCATATCTTCCATGTGCACAAAGGCATTCTTATGCTGGAATAGGTTTGGGTCTCCAAGTTAAATGGGAAATTTAACGCCACTGCATCCAAAGACGTCCTCTACAATTGTGCTGCTCCAACTTTGTGGTAATCGTTTGTTAAAGAACCACATATGGCTGGAAAAACAGAAACATTTTCTGGCAATTGTCATGGATTTCACCAAGCATTTTCCCATGAGTGAGCCGTTCCTATGGAAACACTATCATATTAGAACCAGCCTATTGATATAAATCTGTGATTTAGGATGCAGTGTTTAGAGATGCTGTTCTAGGACCTTCTGACCAATGAGACATTGATACTTGATAGTATTTTGCTATGCAGTCACATTCCTAATGCCGTGTAGTCCAGGCGTCCTTGTTTTTAAAGTCCATTCTTATTATTTATCTGACATTGCATCAGGATTCTGCAGGGTTCTGCCACGTATGATGAAATAAGTTACACAGGCCTTGACCTTGATTTGTGATCTCCGAGTGTGTGTGTGTGTGTGTGTGTGTGTGTGTGTGTGTGTGTGTGTAAACCGCTCAATAGCTGTTCGGAATGAAAGCATCTTAAGCTCCCTAGAAAAGGTCAATAGACTCGCTTGTCATTAAAGTAAGTGAATATTGAAGAGAATCGGAAGGACAATACGTCGGACCTCCAGCACCTTGTTGAAATATTTATTAACCAGATAAAGCGTAATGGGTACCGTTATTCCCATCGAGGGAGGAAATTAAGTCTTCTGTTTTCTGGGTTCATCAGCGAGGCCTCGCTTTTTTTTTTATTTTTATTCCTGGCTTCTTCTTCACTTGTCAGTCCGAGTGTCGAGACCTTTCGGCATAGACACACTTTTGATTACTTTGGCACAGGGGAAGATTGAAGTTCAGATGTCAAGAGCGGCGCCAAAACAAGTGGCTTGTTTTTCTGCCGTGGCCCCGATGTTTTGCCAGCGAGCTGACAAGTCGGTGAATTGTCACGCTGAGCCGGAGAAGGCGAGATGAAAAGCCGTTCGAGTCCACTGCACATTTCTTCAGCAGAACTCCTCGAGTGTCTCTCTCTAACCTACAGCTGTCACTTTAGCGCCGGCGCGAGGTCCCGCTAAATCGAGAGACGCGCCGGCACCGGGGCAAAAGCAAGCCGATTAAATGTATTAAAAGTAAAGTGTGCTGCAGGGTTCGGGCTTTCCAAGCTCTTCATGTAAAGTGCTGCTAAGGCCGTCTATAGCAGAACCTTCATTCCTGCCTAGCTCCTGGCTAACTTTTTCATTCAAATCGGATGCGTCATTGATCTCATTATTACCTCTCTACGGTTCTCTATGCTGCCTTCGTTGGAGATTTCCTACCTTAGACTCGGAGCAGGCAGAGGAAATATCATCTCAATTCGGAAATCCTGGAAAGGAAACATGTAACGTTTGAGAAGTAGTGACAGCATGACCCCTCCTAGAGTCAGGGTTAGGATGAAATAAAAAACAAAACAAAAACGCTAGTGTTTTGCAAAAGTAAAAAAAAAAAAAAAGGCTCTTTCATGAAGGTCATGTTTTATTCAGGATTTCTTGAGCAAAAATATGAATAAAATTGATGTCATTCCAAATCTAATGTCCTTCCAAACCAGACCTTCCCATTCTTGAGCACACAGTTTTAGCACACAGAAATTCGATGAATA
The DNA here is from genome assembly GCA_014706435.1 of Silurus glanis. Classification (NCBI taxonomy): domain Eukaryota; kingdom Metazoa; phylum Chordata; class Actinopteri; order Siluriformes; family Siluridae; genus Silurus; species Silurus glanis. The sequence continues at coordinate 1,962,654 of JAAIIK010000099.1, forward strand.
TTGTAGACAGTGGATTCTCTATATGCAGTAGCTTGATTTGTACAGGAGATTATATTAAGCTTATATTTGCATACATTTTTCTTGAAATTTTGCACTAACGTAATTTAGCAATAAATACAAAAGTTTTTAAATGTTTTAGCTCCTGTCTTGAACCGGTGCTCGTTCACATGCCGGCTGCCACATACACATCATCTGTAAATTTGATTCATTACGGTAGTGTAAATTGCTCTGTTTTGCTAATTGTCAAAATATTAACAAATTACAGTGGACTCTTTTCGGTTAGCTAGACCATGTATCGATTTTTCAAGTTATGATGGGGCCATTGCAACGCATCTCCATCGTGTTTGATTTTTTTTATTTATTTATTTTTGCTTCCTTGAAACATAGAAGTTCAGCAATAATACAAAGATTTACTTTTTTTTCTGTTCATCCACTTCACATGATGAAAATATACCAAAAACATGACTCTTATCAAATACTGATCCACGAGCTTGAGGAACTGCGAGAAAACGAAAGAACCCAGTCGTTTTCTTTATGTGCACTTCACAGTGTAGCTGTCCAAGTCACGTTTTTTTTTTTTAATCCTCCGCTATTCTAGAAAACTGCTGACGCCAGGACTGCGTGTCATTTTTCGTACCTGAGATATTTTTTGAGAGTCTCTCATCGTTGTTGTAGCTCCAGTAGTCCATCACATGAAACGGTAAATTATCCACTTTCTTTTCTGCCTCTTCTTGTTGGGGAAAGTATCAGGACAGGAGGAGAAAAGAAAAAAAAAACGCGCTTGCTGAGTTTATTTGGAAATCTAAATTCTTGCATCCAATCGTTCGGAAATGAAAAAAATGATTTGTTTCAGGAGTCGTTCTGAAGACATGTGTCTTGTGGTGTCCCGAGATACAAAATGGTCGTCTCCTGTAGCAGGGGCACGTTGGACATAGAAGACTGGGCCTGTGGGACATGTGGGAAGGAGAAAATAAAAATTATGACTCATTTGCAAGGGCAGCGATCGAGTCAGTATCTATAACATGTCCATGAAGCATTAGCTAATAGAAGGGACTTTGTCGAGCAGCGATCTTGGCTGTTCCCCAGTGTCCTGCAGTGCCGAGTTCTTAATCACACCGCGCTGCCGCGATCTGGTGGAAAAATTTCTGTGGGGACGCTAAGCGTGGGCGGCGAGTCGCTATTTTCCGAGTTCGGCGCTACTGAAAACTAATTAATTCGGGAACATGCATCCAGGCGAGTGTTTTAATTTATGCATGCTTACACGTATGTCTCGAAGACGCGTGCCAAATTGACTGTGAAAATTCCATGGCACAAAAATAGCCAGCTGGAACAATGGTTCAAAGCTAAAGACACTTCGTATTTGGATATAAGATCCAGGGGAATTCGGTGCGAAAGGAAAAGTACCTTTGGGTTTTCTGTGGTTGAGAGTAGGGCTGCGTATCGGCAAGACTCCAGCGATACGATACGTATCGCGATACAGGGGTTGCGATACTATATTTTGCTATACCGTAAGCAAGGCGATATATGGGGATGTTTCCTTTTTTAGGAATAAAATATAATTTTACAAAATCTACCATTCGGAACACAACCCCATATTCAAACCTTGGCACAAAATATTTAACCAGAACACAGCGGGATCTGCATTTGCATTAATTACATCTAAAATTACATTGAATTTACTTAATATCAGTATTGCGTTTTTGAGAATCGATACAATATCGTCGAACAAAATATCGCGATACGCGTATCGATATTTTCTTACACCCCTAGTTGGGAGGTTCTTGGTTGACGTTGTGTAGTTTTATTTGCAGAAATCATTTTTCTCTCATTCTTCAAAGGATTTTAGGATCCGTCTTGAAAAAGCATTGTTCAGCCAGAAGATGATTTTGGAATTACACAGTGACGAGAACCAAATGAATGAAGGAAACCATCCAATGGGTTGATTGAAGTTAAAGACTGATGGTCAGACTGGTTTCAGCTGGCAGGAAGGCAACCATGACTCAAATAACCACTCTTTTTAACTGGGGTGAACAGAAAAGCATCTTGTAATGCTTTGAAACTTGAAGCAGCTAGGAAAGAGTTCACACAGAACAACGCTATAGAGCTGAACTCGCCCTGAAATGAACAGCATTAGGTGAGTGAGCAGGAATTACTTAGAAAAGATTAAGGTTCAGCTTGTTTATGGTGGATTTTTCCATGTGGATTTGATCATTCCGGACATGATGGTCTAAAGGGGTACGTCATGAAGGGCGGTGAACTACTTCCCTTTTTATTATCTGGGAGTTGTCATGTCAACCAGACTCAACGTCCAGAATACTGCACCTAAATCTTATATCAGAATCTTCACAGACCCGTTTTTATTATTGTATCCTTTGTAGTTTCAAAACATGGAATTTTGAGGCCTTTGTTGACGTCTGTCACGAACGTGGCCTCTGACTGGGTGCGTGTTCATATGCGTTCATTTAAAAAAAAAAAAAACCTGGACTGGTCGCTGTGACTTGTCAATGTTCTCATACCCCAAAAGAGCTTTAGCACCTGGGTGAGGCAGCAGGCGAGTCTACATCCCCGAATTCTTACTGAATCTGAGATGAAAATCTGAAGGCACTGTCGGGGCAAACATATCCACGTCTGTCAAGGCAATGGAGCAACAGGGCCCCCCCACCCCCACCCCTCCCACAGCTGCTGATTCATCCCGACAACTGGAAGATGCATTCCAGACTGACTTTGGGGGAAGAAACCATTAGACCGACTCCTCCGCGGAGACCCGAGATTGGTATTTGCACCAGGAACGAGTTAGCGATGTTACTATATGCCTTCAATATCCATCCGTATTCCCATGCGCCTGCTTGCAGATGAGATTCACAGCAGACGAACCGCAGCAGAAAAATGAAATAAAATACCAACATATTTTGAAGCTTGCTGCCATTTTGGCCACGGTCCCTATTCGGCAGAGCAGTCCTCTGGTCATTCAGGAGGTAATGAAAAATGTGGCCCGCTGCGGCCGGAATTTCAGATTGTAGCCCGAGGACACCATTCATGACATTTTTGTGATTTTAAAAATGCCTTTCTGATGTGCGAAAGGTGCATTAAGCGTCGCTTCAGGCGACGCTTTGCTGATGCTGTTGTAAAGAATGTGCAGTTGCTTTTGCACCCAAACATCGCTCTAGGCTTGAGCCCCCCTCCGAGACCTCCACCAGAGCTCGACTAGACTGCTTTTAACCTCGGCTCTTGCACAGCAGGGGGATAGTTGGGTGTTCAAATTCCTTGTGAGTAATATGCATCCATTTTACCGAAATAATCAGGCATAATAGCGTCGACTATTTCAGTTTGGACTCCGTATTTCAACTCCTTGGTCTCAGCATCCACGAAAGCACACACAGGCAAACAATAATCCGGTCTGCCAGACAGTCGATTCTGATTCCAGCCTACTATCCTAAATTATGTCAATACCAAGCATGTTAGCTGCGTCATTGCGAGAGGTGTAACGGTACACAAAAGTCACGGTTCGGTTCGGTCAATTTCTGTACAGTTTGGGGGAAAGACGCAAAACTTAAAATTGCTTGGTTTTTTTTTTTAATTAACATTGTTTTTTATTATTAACATTTGTGAATATCGACAGTTGACATTTTAAAAAACGATTTTAACTCCAATCCCTGCTTGTTTAAAAAAATTTAATAGGTGAAAATAAAACAAGTCAAATTAATGCAATACACATTTTTTATTCTATTGATGAGATTGGATAATAAAAAATTTTAATAATTCTAAAAATAATTATTGTATTATAATTATTATAAAAAAAAAAAAAATTATTAAGTAGTTCAATTTTGTTAGACCCTTTTGGGGTAATACAGGTGTGTGTATATGTTTTTTTACTTAAAAAAAAAAATTTCTAATTTGTTTTACTTATTTCAGCTTCCTTTAACAAATATCTGCATTTTAGAAACACACAAGATGATTATTTATTTATTTATTTATTCGTTGATTCATTGTATTCACTTTTATTCCTTCTATTCATTCATTCACTCATTTGATATGCAAAATATACAGGAATTTCTGATTATAAGAGAAATTTTTAAAGCTGTAAATAAAACGCAAAAGAATCCATATCGCTAGAATGCCGTAAAATTCGTTGGCGATGACAGGAAGTCGCATGCGCAGAACGAATTCAGATTTTTCAGGTGGGAGGCAGAGACTTAACAAACTTGCTGTCTGCTACTTAATACGTTCGTGAGGAAACTCGGATTTTAATTATGTTTTGCACGTAAAAAAAAAAACAAGGATTTTATTTGGTACACGTGTGCACCGAACCGAAAGCCCTGTACTGAAACAGTTCGGTACGAATACGTGCACCACTACACCCCTAGTGAGTGCACAATTAAGGGTGGATTCTATGGTACACTCCATGTTCACGTGACCTTTCGTACCAGAAATTTGTGGCAACGGTTGAAAGAAATGGAGGCAATAAACGGAAATTTGAAACAGCGTTGTGATAAAATTTCTGAAACAGGAGCTCATGGCGGGACATATTGAGAGGCCCCTCCCCCGCTTTTAAAATAGCCACTAGCGTTTATCTTACCTCAATGCCTCAAGGTCAAATGTCTGAACTAGAGTTCTTCAATACATTCTTTTCCATCAGGATTCTCGTCCGAGATGCTTTTACGGTGATATCTTTAGAAGACGTGGATGAATGTTTGTCGGATTTGTCTAGAATTATGATTCAGTCAAGGTCGAATATCTGAAATAATTTTTCTTCTGGGACACGGCACGTCGTGCAATAGTTTCTGGTGCAGATTTTTTCAACTGCAACCATTTTGTAGTGAATGAAATTTGACTGCAAAGATTCATTTTTTTTGTCCTCAAAACTAAATTATCTAAAATAAGTCTTGTTAAACTCAGTTGATCAGCTCAAAAACTTTGCCTGTACCTTCTCTAAACTCTAAACTGAACAGCAGATGTTACATGATACTGCGTTTTCTCTAATCGTCTGCTTGTCTTTATCTCATAGCAAGCTGATAATAGCGTTAGCTGAGGAGTTGCGCATGATTTTTCTTCAGAGTTCCCTCATTTTACCAACAAAATGCAATATATGGGGGAAGAAATTATTGGGGCAACCGACTTTCCAGGCCATTCGTTAATTTTGGGGATGAACAACGGTCCTTTCCCAAATAAAAATTTCACTTCGATTAGGAGACCCAAAACTGTTCCAGTATGACAATGCCCCTGTGCACAATTCCAGCTCCATGAAGATGTACGTTACATGGGTTAGATTGGAAGATCTGCTATAGAGCTCTGACCTCAAACCTTTTGAACATCCTTGGGATGAATGTGAACACTGACAGCACCCCACGCCTCCTCACCTCACCTACATCAGTACCCGACTTTACTAAAACCCTTGTGGTCGAATAAACACACATTCCCACAATCACGCTCCAAAATCCAGTGGAACATCTCCTCAGAAGAGTGGAGGTTATCATAACAGCAAACAAGGAATGGTAGGTTTGACAAATACATAGAAATCTTATCATCAGGTCCGCAAACTTTTGTCCATGTAGCATATCATTCATTTGAAACGCCCGGTTACCTTCCATGCCTAGTTGAGGCAGTGCGTACGAACATGCTCGTATTTACAATGCTCTGTAGCGCTTTCTGAGAACTTCTTGTTTTTCATTATCCTCACTTCTCTGGGGATTGTGTATCATTTGTGTATCTCCGGTTTCTTTTCCTCCAGCTTTAATTGTTCAGCAGTATCACGAATTAACGATGCTAAGCCTAACCTTAGCAAACGAATTCTCCAGAGAAATAAAGGTTGTGTTTAAATTAAATTACATTGGCCTTTTTTTTAACTAGAAGACTAGGAAAAGAGCGAGGATTTTGCTCAGATGGCGCAAGTTTTAGAAGCAGACCTGCGTCTTTGAGCTCAAGCTGAAGCAGCTGCATTGCTGTGTGTGTGTGTGTGTGTGTGTGTGTGAAGGATGGCCTCAGCTGTTCAGACAGGCACCAGTGAAGTGTGACTCTGTTATTGTTGGCCGTCCTCCCAGCTCACCTTCGCTGTTTTCTGAAGCTATGACACATGCCAGCTGAAGATATAAGACCCTTGGGCAGCTGCAATAACCATTGACCAAACCTCTTCACTTTTATTCGAACTTCAGAAAAAAAAGAAGAGACAATCACGTCAGTCCTCCTGCATAGTATCATGTAGCTCTGAGAGCACTGGATCATCAGTCATGCTGAGTGCAAAGCGCTTCATCAAGACGGCATCGGTGTAACCGTATGCAAAATGTTTTGCATACGTTTCTGCTCGGGGTTTTGTCAGCTCTCAGTAGCTTTGTATATGGTTTCCAATTTTGCTTTTAATAGTAAGAAAAGTTGAGTCTTGTATCTGTAGTACGAACAGTCGTCATGGAGATTCTTTGAACTCGATCAAGACTTGATTTTGAAATGGTTGTGGATAGAGGTCGATCAATTTTACCGATACTGATCGCTAGGTTGGATCGTACTTGCCTATAACCAATTATTAAATCGATAGTATTAAAAATGGATACTAGATGAAAAACACTTATAACGCTTCATGTAAAATAATACTGAGCTTCATTGCGAAAACGAAAAACTGAATCACGAGTGCGCTAAATGAAATAAATATGAATATATTAATAAATATGGATTGGAATGGACGCAACCCAGAAAAACTCGGTATGGATTTTTGCCAAAAGATGATGGTTCCGGCAATCAACTATCGATGCCGATTAAAAGGCAAAACCGATGAACGTTGTTTCGGTGGCAGATTTGCCCAGTTTCACATGTTCAGTTTGCTCTTAGTTCTAACTTGCTGTCCATGATGAAATGGCAGGCGTGGTCAGAATAGCACCAGATGCACAGCTCCCGATGTACACAGGGTGATGTCTTTTGGCACACTGACTTACGAAGGCCGGTGCTCTCTGTGACTGTGGCTGCCATCTGTTGGCGTGTTCCAAAACTAGTCTCGAAAACTTTTAGATGCCACTTCGTAAATGTGTTTTGGAAGAAGCACATGGGAGCCTCCACATGACCATGATTAAGGAGCGCTGACTGGTGGGTGGGAATTGTTCAAATCTCTACCCCAGGAATGCCTAAAGTCTGCTGATCATTTCTAGTAGTTTTTGTATATTCATGGGATAAAGGAATATGTGATAGTCCTGACTTTTGGTTACTGAGGTAAAAATTTGACTTTGGCTCAGGCTGTATCATTAATGGTCAGTTGAAGGTCCTGATAGGGATAGTAAGATGTGTGTGTGGTGTTCTTATCTTACTGCCAGATTTTATGTGAGAATAGGCCTGGCTGTTCTCCAGAACCACTGATGCTAGAGTGAATCTGCCAATTCCAGTCATGGCCGTGATCCAAGCAGCTCGGATTTGGCTTTTCCCTTCACCTGAGAGTAATGTGTATCTTTTTCAAGAGAGCTGAAACGTGTACTCTCCCTGCGAAAGCGAGGAATTGACCCGTCGTCTGTCACTGCTGTTGAGCATCAAAGCGAGACACGAGATCTGAATTATTAACCGTTCCTCATGTCCCCGCTTCCTGTTTATGTAGTGCCTAGATCTCGATGAGATCCGGAGGTGCAAATCTGCCGCGTTCAGTCGGTAAATGTCAGCGTGATTCATTCGCCGCGCTGTCCGTTTCATCACCGACGGTTTCTCCGTTTCGGCTGTTAAAACAAAGATGGAACGCCTCGTAAATACATCTGTATCACTGAGCGTTCGTGCTTCGCGCAGCGAGTTTTTTGAAGCGCGTCCAGTTTAGATTTTTTTCCAACATTGTGCTGTCGTCCCTCCCTTGTTTTAAACGATGCCTTGTGATTTTTCTCTCTTGCAGGAATGCATGCGGAGGCTCTCGGGCCCTCAAGTACAGACCCAGGACTCCATGAGGAGCCACTTCTAATAAGACTGACGGAGAAGGACTTTCTAGAGGTATGCGTTAGGCCGCGTGATGCGTAGGTAAATCTCCAAGCAACAAACTAGTTTTTATTGGTTTGGGATAGTGCTGAGAGGTATGAGCATCTGAGAGTCAGATTCTTTTTATTGCAGTGACTCACGGTAACAAAAGTTCGCCCCGAACGCCCCGTCATCGGTCCTAAATATCACAGCGTGGCATAGAAGTATTGTCGGATGCTATTTTTGACGTTTTAGCCCACCTCGAGGTTATGCTCAAACTCGGAGACAAATAAATTACAGGTCGAGCAGGATGTGTATTCTCATCTTCAGCTGTCTGAGTTCAGGCTCTCTGTGGCCTCAGATTCGGATCGGATTCCGAGGTGATGTGGTGTTCCGATGTCGTAGCACGTACACTTCGAGTTTCAAAAGCGTCGCGAGATGCTTTTCTGTTTACCGCTGTTGTAAAGTTGGGTGTGTCGCTTCCAACAGCTTTTGATTTTAAGTTCTGCTCCACAAAGCATTTGGGGTGTAACGGTACACAAAATTCACGGTTTGGCACGTACCTCAGTTTTTAAGTCACCGTTCGGTTCAATTCCAGTACAGTTACGGGGAATAAATGCAAAACATAAAATCGCCTGTCGGGTTTTTTTTAATTTTTAATTTTTATTTTTTATGCGGTTTGTTGTTATTGACATTTGTGAACATCAACAGTTTTTAAAACTATTTAAAATAAAATGCCTCCTTAGTTTAATTAATATATAAAATTATATTTAATAAAAATAAAATATATAAAAATAAAGTCAATCAAATTAATGCAATAAACATTATTATTATGTTGGTTAAATTGAGTAATCCATTAAATTGGCGTTGGTAAAATAAAATGTGATCAATAGAAAAATGTAATACAATTGTTTACATTTGTTAGACCCCATTTGGGTAATACAGATGTGTATATAATTGTGTGTGTGTGTGTGTTTGTTTTACAATCAATATTTAATTTTCTAAAGATATGATCTACTTAACTGTTCTGTATACTTCAGCATACTTTAACAAATATCGTCATTCATTCACTTCCTCCATATGTGGAACTGTCAGGATCTTCTACTTTTAAGAAAAATTCTTGAAGCTGGACATAAAACTCAAAATCTGAGTTTTACAACACGCAAAAAATCTATTTTGGCGCACTACAAATCGTATTTTTGGTACGGAGGGAGTAGCCACAGTGACACTGTGCTAACTCTAGGTTTTTTTTTTTTTTTTTTTTTTTTTTTATATACCCCTGCTATTGTGTATGTTTTCAATGTTAATTAAAACAACAACAAAAAAAGAGTGACCCTGCACAAGTGTGAGGCAGAGACTAAACAAACTTGCGGTTCGCCAAAAAAATGAACGGATATGCATAGAAAAACCCCAGCGATGTCTTTCTCCTCCTCAGGGTTCCAGCAAACTGAACGTGTAACCAGGTGCTTTTAAAATTTCACACCGAGCCGTGTACTGGCGCGTCGGCTCCAGGGTCTGTACGAGGTGTTCTCTCTCCTGAAAGAGGCTTTTCAGAGATCCGAGTTATCGCTTTGGTGTGCCAGAGAGAAGGTACACAAGATGTTCTGTGCCTGAGCTGAGAGATTTAAGGCGGCGAAATTGTCAGAACATGCAGGAGGAAGATTTGCGACACTCGACGGCTGGTGTACGTGTGAAAGAAAATGCTCTTTAATATGAATTTAATGTGAAATTATGGAACACTACGTACAAGATATTATAACCCAACCAGGCGTGCTGGTGTGGGCAAGTAATCAACGACACGCCGAATGTGTTTCAATGACACAACTGCGGTTTGCTAGGAAATTTTAACTTTTTTATAGAATGACCGACTGTAACATTTTATCCATTTATAGTTACCTTTCATTTTGTGAAAAAAACGTTCACTTGGAACAGCATTCGTTCAAAATATATACCTTTATCCTGGTTAAGGGCCTTGCTCAAGGGCCCTTCAGTGGCAGCTTGGTGGTGCTGGGAATAGAACTTATGATCTTCTGATCCATAGTCCAATCACTCATGTACATTTTCTGGACCAAAGTGCCGGGACACCTGACTTTTCAAGCAAAATTTGTGTTTATTCGCCCAAACTTTTACCACAAAATCAGTCACACGTTGAAGGAAGCATATATAGAATGAATCTCGCACAGGTCTCCACGCTCCCAAAATCTGCACCTTCCCACAAGAGTGGAGGTTATTACAGCAGCAAATGGGGACCAAATGTGGAATGGGATGTTCATAAAGCACATAGGAATCATTTGGTCAGGTGTCTGCAAAATTTTGCCCTCATAGTGAACAAGATGTAAATTTTTTTTTTTTACGTTGGAACGCTTTAAAAAAAAAAAGCTTTCTGTCTAGAGTAAGGAATAAGGACCACGCTGTTAGACGGATATTATCCACTCCGGGGTGATGTTTAATTACCAATAAACCATAGCGTGTGCGTGAAGTTCCTGTTCCATCTTACATTATGGACGCTAATAAACTAGGAGCATAAACTACAGGCTTCCATGAAATAACCAGGATGCAGTATTTGATAACGTTCAGCTAGGGGTTGGCGGTATGACCAACATAGAAATGCTTATATACTTAAAAATACTTTACTTCAGAAATGAAAAGGACCTCACCTTATTTGATTACTTTCCCCCCCCCCATTTAACTCGGTGCCTCGGCACCGCATACCTCGGATCAAGGGTTTTGATCAAGTCTCGAAACGTCCTCTTTTCCACAGTGTAAACTGGTACATCATAATGGCCTGTGTTACTTCTTTCCCTCTCTTTGAGCTTTTTTTGATAAATGCTGCTCTCTGTCAGCAAACCCGAAACATGTCCACAACGCAGACGTCGCACCTCTTTTAATACCAAGTTCCTCCTCCTGTTCACGATTTCTTTCTGGGTCCTGTTTGTTTTTCTTTCTGCATGTTTTTTTGACAAACTCCTAGAGTCTCTCCTCAGTCTCACATGCAGCGTCTTGCTCAGAGCTTGACTTGAAAAAGGACACACCAAATCAAAGCTATTGAACTTCTTGATTAAAAAATGCGACCCTTCATTTTCCAGACTCTTCAGATTCCAAAATCTTGTGCGAAACTGTCTCAGAAAAATGGACGCTATTATATGGATGGATGTTGTTATAACAGCGACGTGAGAACCTGGAACAGGAAGGTCCAGCAAGGACATACAAGTTGTATCAATCAGGCGTCCACGTACTTTTGGTCCCTTGAGCGTGCTGCGAATTTAATTTTCCTTGATGAATCTTGGAAACTATGGACCACGTTGCTACCCAGAGGACTCCGAAGGCCCGCGGCTGCCTCACACCGAGCAGCCAGGTCCCGTATCACCGCTTGTAGCATTTCATCTTTCATAAACCTCTTTTTTTTATTATTATTTATTTATTCTTTTTCTTCTCTCCTGAAAATTGCGATAGAAGATGAATTATAAACTTAAATGAATAATTCAAAGCAATCGGTGCAATTTGAATTATTTATAGGCGAGAGAGGCAGTACTTATCGCCGGGGCCGGTGTGATCTGCATCTCATTCTCGTGGCTAGAGACGACATCGCAACAACAAAAATAAATATTGAGTCTAAGATTCAGGATTACAGTTGTTTTTTGTTTTTTTTTGTTTTGTTTTTTTGTACGTAATGCCATTAGAAAGAAATTGTATATATTTTTAATTTATCATGCAAAAATGCTTACAGATCAAACAAAAACACTGTTCCATAGGAAACACTTAAATACACGATATAGGCGAAAGTATTTGGATACCCGTCTTTTCCAGCCATGTGTGGTTCTTCAACAAACTGTTGTTGAAGGCACACAATTGTATGTCTTTGGATACAGTAACATGAACCTGCATGTTCTAGGAGACCCGGGAGACCCAAACCTGTTTCAGCATGACAATGCCCCTGTGCACAACGCCAGCTTCATGAAGATATTCTTTACGTGGGCCAGGAAAGCGTTATACTCTATATAACAGATAATAGATAATTAATCCACTTGCAGTCTTATTGGTTTGTTCAATCTGAAAGAAAATATACAGCCCCTTAGCCACAGCTTTTAAAATTTCAAAACTATAAGCTGTCATTTTGAAATTAATGTTTTTGAAGACTGATCTGGGCCCTGGAACGTTCAAACGAAAAAGTTTTATATATTCTAAAAATGATATAAACATAAATAAATAGACACTACAGTCCTGTGCAAAGAAGAAAATAAAATTGGCTATACACACACACACACACACACACACACACACACACACACACACACACATTACACACACACTGTAATGTTTTTGGATTCGCTGTAAAGCAGTATGGAGTTCGATTATTTATTTATACATTTATTTATATTGGCTATTTTTTTTTTTATTATTATTTTGTATTTTTTTATACAAAAAGTATAGAATTATATAGAGATAGAGAATTTAGTCTCTTTATACTTTATATATTTATATTAAGGTTTTTTTTATTTATTTATTTTTATTTTATTTTACTCACAAAGTTTTAACGCCATAAAATAAAGTTCTATCGGAACAGTTCTCTCTGAACAGTTACATCATTTGTAGGTGAAGTTTTCCGACTTGCTTGTGAAGAAGGCCTTCTGTTCACCATGTATAGTTTAAAGTAGAGCAAAGGAGCCCGGGGAGGTTTTGGACTTTGTTTTTTTGTCTCTCAGAACAAGCCGTCCATGAAAAGAATAAGATAATAATAAATAATCAGAGAATAAGATAAGAACATTCCATGTTGTGGCGCTCTGCCAGGATTACCGATGCAGCTTCGGTGGGTGTTGCCATTATTTTAGTGTAATCTTTTTCTTTTTTTAAAAATGTGTTCCAGGGCAGGGAGCAGAATGTGGTTGTGAATACTAATCCCTCAGTCCTGTCAGATAAATTGATTAGGGTTTGGTTTAGAAGAGGGCATTGCTGTTTTTTTTTTTTTTTTAACCTCCTGACACCTTTATGGTGTTTCTTTTTTTTGTGTGTGTGTGTGTGTATATATCTTCAGTTGTATAATCCACAGGCAGGTTGTACAGTATTTATGAATCGCTTCTTCTTGACCTGGCGGCTCTGGGGTCCAACAGTGGTTTTGAGGTTTGTCTGGCGTGACTCTGCGTGACTCTGCATGTCTGCCGCGTATCGTCCTGTTCATCAGACAGATGTTACCTGGCTCTTTCTCTCAGTTATGTCGTCGAGCCATGCAGATTCCTCACCCTACGCACACCACAAAAACCTCACGCATCACACACACACACACACACACACACACACACACACACACACACACACGTTCTGTACGTGCAGCATCTTGACAGGACCCAGGTGGCAACGGTTCTCTCGCTGCGTGATGGTTGTAAAGTGCAAGGCCTAGCGTGACGTTCCCGCTGACAGCCCAATACCCGAGCTGACATTACCGTCAGCGCATGAGTCTGCCACAGCGAGTAGGAGATGAAGTTCTATATCTGGACACGAACCTCGTGCTAGTTTTTTTTTTTTTTTTTTTTTTTTTTTTTTTTATGTGGTTGGACCAGATTCTGAAACCTGCATGTGCTTGTGAAACTTGGATAAAGAACACTCTTGAGAAGTAAACCGCTAGCAACGTCGAACAAACAGCGCTGTTTACCGCATTGACTATCACATCGGTGTCACCCAAACAATCTGAGGGTACAGTCGGCACGGAAAAACAGCCCTCTGTTTCCGTCGCTCGTCCAACGTGGTTCTGTGTCCTGTGATGCTTTTCTACTTAACACTAGAGGGCGACGGATTTATCGGTTTTGCCAACTAATTGGCAAAGATAGTTGATCACTGGAATTATCAGCAAAAATTCATAGCGATAGTTTTTCCGGGTTGCGTTATACCGTACAAGAGCGACCTCTAGAGGCGAGTAATCGATGCCTTGTTTTTTTATTTGAATTGTCTTTTTTTGTGTGTGTGTGTGAGACAATGTTGAGAAGTAAACAGCTAGCAACATCGAACAAACAGCACTGTTTACTGCATTGACTATTACAACGGGTCTCACTCAAACAATCGGAGGCTACAATCAGCGCGAAAAAAAGTCCTCTATTTCTTTAGCTCATCCAACAGATGCTGTTGTACTGAGATATCCTGAGGTGCTTTTCTTCTTCACACTTAAGGTCGACCAATTCAACGGTTTTGCCAATTAATCGGCACCGATAGATTGGAACTATCGGCTATGGGCAAAAATCCTTACCGGTAGTTTTTTAACACTGTGTTGTTTATTCTAAGTGTTACGTTTTAGTTCGAATTTGAATTCATGTCTTTTGTATTGATATTTATTAATATAATTTTTTTCACGCAATTTATTTAAATACATTTTTTATTGTACTAAATAATTTATTTTTTTTCCGGTTGATTAATCGGTTATCGGCAAGTACGATCCAACCTAGCTATCGGTAAAATTCACATCTTTGGATCTGTTGAGCAAATCTGAAAGAAAACTCTTTTGCCTTTGTTTTGGCCAACAAATAGCTCAGATTCTTTTACTATTCACGTCATTCTGGGCGAGTCGGAGGAACGCTTGTGTCAAATCAGGGTTAATCAAAACATGCATCCTACTATAACGGAAATGCACAGTCAATAATCCGCTGGCAAGTGGCCCGTGCTGGAGAACATGCAGATTAAAGAGATCATCTGAGAGATGGAATGGATTATAACGTTCGAAGCGTAAACCGTCCTGACAGTGGAGAAGTGTCTCGCAGTTGACTGAAGGCCATTTTGTGAAGCCCTGCTCTGAATCTGACTTACGCACCATGTTCTCTTTCACAACCGCTGACACGTGCACGAGTCCAGGCTTTCGAAAGATGGTCTGTTAATCATCACAGGTTTTTATTGCGCAGATAATATGCATGCGAGATGCACACTGTAGGACCAAAGCATTGAGACATTTCCATTCATATGTGTTTTTAGGATATCGTTTGTAGTCTTTGGATGCAGTAGCGTTACATTTTCCCTCGATTTGAATTAGAATAGCCGAACCTGTTCCACCATGACAATGTTCTTGTACATAAAGCCAGCTCCATGATGGTTTATGGCTTACATGGTTTAGACTGAAAGATCTCTTGCTATAGCGCTTTAATTAACCCTATTGAACACCTTTGGGATAAATGTGAATGCTGACTGCACTCCAGGCCTCCTCACCTCACCTTCATCAGTACCTGACTTTACTAAATTTAACAACCTTGTAGCTGAATGAGCAGAAATCGGAAAAAAAATCGAGTGGAACTTCTTCCCTGAAGAGTGGAGGTTATTATAACAACAAATGGGGACTACAAATGGGGACTACTTGTGGAATGGGATGTTCAAAAAAAAGCACATATGAGGTTTATAGTCAAGTGTCTACAAAGAAATTTTTGTCTATACGGTGGTCCCCCGGAAATCGTGGGGGTTACTGCGGATTTTGGACTCACCCAGGCAGCACCTATGGTATCTTAGTGAATTCATCTAGAGCATGGGTCACCAACCTTTTTGAAACTGAGAGCTACTTCTTGGGTACCGATTAATGTGAAGGGCTACCAGTTTGATACACACTTCTGAAATAACAAATTTGCTTAGTTTACCTTTAATTATATGTTATTATTATTAATTAATGATATTCATCTATATCTAGTCATCTATATTTTAATATTGTCATTTTCAAATTTACACCAATGCAAGTGTGATTTAAAAAAAGAATAGCAACAAAAAAATTAGATGCAGCTCACTGGTAAGTGGTGCTATGGTGAGCTATTTTTAGAAAAGGCCCGCGGGCAACTCGTGGTCCTTGCGGGCGACCTGGTGCCCGCGGGCACCATGTTGGTGACCCCTGATCTAGACGTTGTCACTTTATAAACGTAATAGCATACAGTATTTGACCAAATACATAATTTAAAATGTTATTCCTAACGTTCCTGAACATTCGGTCCCGCTGCGGATTCCTGCGAATTTGAAGATATTCCACAACTTCCGCGAGTCCCGAACTGCGAATTATCGGGGGTTGACTGTATATCAAATGATGTAGGTCGAGTAGCTGAAATGAATACATCATGCCCAAAATGCAAATTCTGTAATGTGGAACAAATATTTTGACTGGTTTCAAATAGTGTTGCAAAGTGGTGGAAATTTTCCAGCAAGTTTCCAGAAACGGGTAATTTTTTCAATATTTCAAGTTGGAAATTTACCAGGAATGTTTGTGAATTTTGTGAAATTAGACATTTTGGGAAATGTATATAAACTATCATATACAAACAAACCTTTTTATTTGGTCATACGCTAACATGCATGCAAACTACAGATTTAAGAAATTACATTTTCGACTTGGATTTAATTGTAGTATCATTTTGTTGCACAAGAGCTTACACACAGAACAAGGAGGATTTAAACATATCTCTGTAATATTTATGTAATTTACATGAATGCTCGCTAAGATAGACTTTTATTTTTTTTGCATTATTTTGTTGCAGGATTTAAGAAATGATGTGTTATGAAGGATTGCACAGTGCATGTAGGGGGCGTGGTTTCAGTGACCCTGCAGTAAGTGTGCTGTGTGCATGTGATTGATGAATGTGCAGGGTAGGAATTCAACTGAAATTGCAATAAATCTGGTTGCTTTAATGAAGATTATCCTGTTTTTTTTCACAACTAGGTTTAAGTTCCCTATTATAGGCAACCCTGCAATTTTTTAAATTCCCAGTTTTTTTCCATTACTTCCTGCTAATTCCCATGGAAAGTTTTTAGTTTTAAAAAATTCCTGGTTTCAAAACAGATAGTCATTAAAGTCGCATTGACCAATCATTATTCATTGAGGCGCAAGCGAGCGCTGCTCTTGAATAAACTAATCAGGGCTCTGTGTTTGTCGTTGTGCTGTAATTAAAGTGTCTGACAACCTCGTCAGCCGAGTATCTTAATCACACAGCTGAAGGAGTCTTGTTAGGAGTGAGAGTGTTACATGAATGGGGGAAAAAAAAGAAGGAGGGAGGAAATGAAGATCGCTCTGATCCAAGCCAGCTACTGGAGCTGCTGTGTATAAATCACAGCACCTGGTGTACAACAGACAATCATTTAAGTGGAATTTAATAGACTTTTCCACACCACATCGTTCCTTTGGACGTTAATTTAAAACAGAGAAGAGAAGCATGACGGATGAGCGAGAGTCCAGAGCTTACTTTAACCGGCAGCGCCGGTCTAGATACCCTAGCCAGCTTACTGTAGGCTGCCAGATGGTGTTCCTCCATGTGGAGCGTGGTTGTGACAGGAGGAATGCCAGCCTGCGCCCGCTGCCGTCGTCTGCCCGCTCCACTGGCCTTTGGCTCCTCCGGTGCCCACGTAATTGATCGGCTCCGTCCCGATTGGACGTGTTCTGAGCAATTCCTAAGGGACGAGGGCGACACACGTGCCAGAACGACGTACCCCCTTTTTTCCACCCCAACCGGCCAAGCTGTGCGGAGCAATGGGAGTAATCTGACCCACTTCTTTTCCAAAAGTGCTTTAACTTTGTTTTATGTCCATTTTTGGCTCCGTAAATGGAGCAAGCACCTGGTATTGATCAGCGCCCCCATTAAAATTTGTAGACCTGCCTGGTTTCTCTATGCGGCCAATTTATTATTGGCCAGTGTTACAGAAATGCTGAAATATTCACTCCAGACTCACTGAGCTACAATTATTCCAGGTCAAAATTCTGTTTTGTTTGGAAGACCATGAATGAGAGAGATTTTTTACACCCCAAATTGTCTTATGTCCAGGTCTGATTCATTTGTTCTGTAATATTCCATCCCTGTGTCGCACAGAACGTCTTTGCTCTTTCACAGAGAAATCAAAGCCAGTCTCTGGGGGTTTTCTCTCCTGTCTGAGGCCTTCTTATACACTTCAAACTAACACAGACAACAAATAAGTGAAGCTGGAACAGAAATGAAATGCAGCGGCTCGGTTCAATTGGGAAGACTTGCCATTTCGGAGTACCACTGATTAAACCCGAAATCATCAGACGCAGGCTCGGAAACCGGTGCTGATTGAAGTAAAGGACTCTTCCAGTTGTTTAGAGCAGGGGTCCCCGAACAACGGGCCCCACATTTGAAACGGCTTTTGAACAATGCCAGAGACATATTTAGAAATGTTTATTTTGATAGTTTTTTACTAATATTACATCAGTATCTGATGATAAAGGTTGGCTTGCAAACGAAAATTTCCCTTAGTTATTAACAGAGGTCAAGGTAAAAAAAATCTTTCCTCCAAGTCGCTTAGAAATTCAAATGAGACTTGTTTTGCAGTTGTATTGGCGTCTCCTGGCATCATGGACTCCAATGTGATGAACGTTTGTGATCTCAAATAACCAGTGCTTTGATGACTGTTCACTCTCTGTAACGAGTAACTAATGAAACGCTTTTTCCTTATTAAACATTGCCGCTGTAGAATATTATGTATGTTGGACAGACGGAAAGAAACAAGAAAGGAAAAGAAGAACGCAAGAAACGAATAAAACAAGAAAAGGCGTGGGAATGAAATGGGAAAAGAATAAAAAATGGGAAAGAAGGTGAAATAGTGGACGAAATAGGAAAAGAAGGAAACAATGAAAGAAAGAAACACTGCGTGAAAGAAGACAAGAATGTAAGAAGGGAATGAAATGGGGGACGGAAGGAAGGCAGGAAAGAGGGAAAGGAAAGAGTGGAGGGGTAAAAAAAAAAAAAAACACGTGGAATGAATGGAAAGAAATGAATAAGAATGAAAGAAGGCATGAGATGGGGAAGAAGGAAGGCACAAAATGAAGGAAGCAAGGAGTAAAAATGAAAAATGGTAAGAAAAAAGGACAGAATAAGCATTCAAGTAAAGAAAGAAAGAGATATGGAAAGAAGGAAAGAAGCCAACAAAGGAACATGGGAGAAAACAGGTAAAGAAACAGCGACATTTTCCATGCATTTCTTCTTGATAACAGTCTTTTGATAGTTGTATTACTAGATGAGGGCATTGAAGTGGAAATTATTGGCACCCCTTTGACACCTCTCGCCTTTATACGCCATTTGAAAAGCAGATACATCATCATACCGAATGAAATAATGACCCTCGAGCTTTCATGAGCGCTTTAACAATTAATTCCACTCCTTTCATAAATCATTGTAGCAGCTGGCAGGCCACGTGTATACGTTACGAACTGTGACATTCTTCATGTAGGGAAGAAAAGAGGCTATGGTGGGTATAGAATACCCCCCCCCCCCTTTCCCCATCCATTTTCCGGCATAGTAAGTTGGATTCGCCGCTGCTCTTTCTTTCTAACCCTCTCTGGTCTTGACTCAATCATCCGATTTGCTGAGTAACCTCTTTTCCTCTTATAATGGAGTTGCGCATTAGGTATTCTTGGCATGCTGTAGGAGAGCGAGGGCCTTGGGTCTGCTCGCCCGAGAGCCATCCTTCACCTGTGCGAACGTTGAGCATTCAGGGAAGAAACCATTAATTCAATTGAATCCTTTTTCCTCTTTCGTGCCACTTCATTCTCAGATATAGCCGGAACGCCGGGCCAGACATCACAGCGCTCTCTGCGTTAAGACCACTTAACATCTCAGTTATCACGCTCTGCTCAAATCCGGTCCTCAGGAGTCGCAGCCTGGCTTGCGAGAAGTCGCCCGTTAAGTACGCGATGTTATGATAATTGAGGTCGTGCAAATGTTCAAAGGCAGCACGCCGAGCTTCTCTGCCACGGAGTACAAAATATAAAGAGAGGCGTCGGAAAAAACGCGTTTGAGCACACGGACACCGACGAGCCTCGTTATGCAGTCAGCTGGTCATGTGAGTATTATGTGAGAACTCTCGTGGATGGATGTTTATCAGGGGGAAAAGCTTAGTTGTACAGAAAACGGCGTCTGATTAGGGGCCGCCTAATCGTAACCGATGTTAATGAGGCGATCATGCCAGAATACCACTTCTGCCAGAATGTCGCTCTGCGTACTAAGTAGGGGTGTAACGTACACAAAATTCAAGATCCGGTATGTACCGCAGTTTTTAGAGACACGTTTCGGTTCATTTTCGGTACAGTTTGGGGATAGAAATGCAAAACATATAACTGCTTGTTTTTTTTTTTTTATTATTGTTAACATTGGTGAACGCTTGACTTTTATTTTTATTTTTTTTTTTTTATCAATTTTGAAATGCAATGCCTGCTTGGTTTAAATGGAAAAAAAAAACCAATTTATTTTATATTTAATTTTATATTTTATTTATAT
>JAAIIK010000099.1:1997648-2015538 GCA_014706435.1 Silurus glanis
TGTGTGTGTGTGTGTGTGTGTGTGTGTGTGTGTGTGTGTGTGTGTGTAGGACCGAAGATTTAAAGAAAAAAAGACTGTAGAGGCAAAATCGCAAAACAAAAAGTTTCATTATGATTATGTTTTGATTAGAAAGTGAGAATAAAAGGGATTAGAAAATTTCGCCAGGGTTTCTGTTCTGGTTTCGAGCCCTACAGCAGACTCGGGTGAGGCTGAGGAACGCGTTAATGATGAAGAGAAAGCCAGTGACAGCGATACGTCACAAGCCCTTAATGGCAGCGCACTACGTTGGCTTTTCTCTCCGTCGATCGTGTCCCATCCCCGTGTCCTCTCCGAGACCTTTCAATTTCCCGACTCCGTTCTTTGTCGGTCTCGATCTTTTTACTTACCTGTGCCACGTTTTTTTTTTTTTTTTTTTTTTTGTTGTTCTTTTTTTTTGTATTCAGTGCTTCATTCGAGATGAAAAGAATGACTTTTGCACTTTGAAGTGCCTAGAGGACGAGGATCGCTCTTAAAGCCACGGCTAATCAATGCAAGCCACGGCCATTATCTCGTAATCCATTCATTGCCTTCATAGATCCTATTGCTGGTTAATGAAAGGCAGGCATTGTCTACGGCGCAGGTTATGCAGCGTGTACGAGCAAAGACTTAGCCTGATACAAAATGAAATGCTCTTTTTCTTGCTAGTAACTGTTTTCTCCAATTGTTTCTCCCCCAGAACAAATGAAGATCTCAGCTTCGTTTCTTCGGGCATGACCGTCTGGAGGTCTCATCCCAGCAAGACGAGTTTGACCTACAGAAATCTGTCTCGCCTCGTTTCCAGGCCATTCTCTTTTCCACACTGGCTCAAACGATAAGGACTTAGATAGAGGGCAGAACAGGAGGGGTGTGAGGGTGGTGGGCAGGGGGCTGCTGGTGCACGGGGACGGGCAGCACACATCTCGGGAGGTGAGTGAAAGCCCACCGTCGCCCATGCCGTCCCCTGCCCGCCCCGGTCCTCCTGCCCTCTGCAATGGTGACAGGATGGAAAATCTCTTCTCGATCCCAGCGATTTGTTAGTGACTCGAGGACGGTGCGTGTGTACTTAAACAGGTGGCATTGGGGTGACGATGCTGGTGTGTGGACGCGTGAGACGGCTCTACAGGCAGCTCACGCTGCAGACCAGCCTACTGCTGCTCTTCCTCTTCTGCATGGTCAGTGTGCTCATTTCAGCCTACTTTCTATATGGGGTCAAGCGAGAGCTGGAGCCGGCGAGCGTCGCCGGGCCCGAGAGCGCAGACACCGAAGCCGCGGACTGGGAGGATGCGCAAGTCGCCACCCCTTCCGCTCCGTCGGCCAGGATCCTTCTTGCAAGGACTGCCAAGCCGGCAGACACGTCTCGCACAGACCCTGTGGTGCTGGTTTTCGTCGAGAGCCTTTACTCGCAGTTGGGCCAGGACATCGTGGCTATCTTGGAATCGGGACGCTTCCGCTACCAGGTTGAGATCGCCCCAGGGAAAGGCGACATGCCGACTCTCACCGACAAGAACAGGGGGCGCTTCACACTGGTCATATATGAGAATATTCTCAAGTACGTCAACCTGGACGCCTGGAATAGAGAACTGCTCGATAAGTACTGTGTGGAGTACGGAGTGGGCATCATTGGCTTCTTTAAGGTGAGGATTTACTGATCATTTTAGTCAGAATTGACGTATATGATGGACAGCATTTTGCCAGATTTAATAGTTTATCATTCTGCAACTATTGTATAAAACACACAACGGTTTGTTTTGTGATATTTCTTTGTTTGTTTCTTTGTTCTGTACCAACAGACTAAATAATTTCATTTAGGAATTGCACTGGCTATAAACATTTCTTTGCAGTGTTACAGTAAGCTTTGGTTGCTAAGCAACATAACAGACAATTATTTATTCTAATCTACAAACAAAACGGATTTTGGAACGGAGATCTCTTTTATAACAAACTCCCAATCACAACAATGGCTACAACAGATGGTGACTAAATGTATGAAATTAGGTCCAGTATGAAAATGTATGAAATCACTGGGGCCAGAATGTAACTGATTAATTATAATTCAACTAGAAAGCTATTACAGTTAATGTAAGAATTATACACACACGGTCACATATTTTAACGAATAATTTATCGACCCACAGGGAAATTATTTCTTCGCATATTCCAGTGATGTTAGGAAGCTGGGGTCAGAGTGTAGAGTCAGCCATGATACAGCACTCCTGGAGGGTTAAGGTCCTTGTTCAAGGGCCCTAAGAGCGATTTTTGTGGAGATTCGTGCTCATTCAGTCACAAGGGTGTTAGTAAATATATAATGTGTGTGTGGTTTCTATGATTGAACCCACGTAACGTTTCATCTTCAATCGATCAGCTGCAGGACCAGATAATGTACAGCATATTGCCCTTGTCTACCAGATCTCTGCAGGTTGACCATTTCTCCTGTCTTTTTTTTTTTTTTCCTGAGAACTTTCTCTTCCCCGTTCTGTTTCGCTTCAATGCCTTTAGCTCCGAGCACTTCTAATGTTACATCCTAGAGAAACACGCCTCCGAAAAAACCCAACCAGTTTCCCATGAGGGAAGCAGCGACTGCAGCCAGCACTTGGCTCGGTGTAATCTCCCGAGGCTATATTAAGCACAGCCTTCTCGCCATCTTCCTCCTTCCACTCGCTCTTGTCACCTTTGGACCATTTATGAAACATTTTTCATGCGTTTTCTGTGTGATGTACGGAGGTTAATGGAGTTGGGAATTTCAAGTGGAGGAGTAGAGTTGGAATGTTAGTGGTTTGATAGAAGGAATGTTCAGAGAGTGAAGAGAATTGCTCTGTTCTCTTTTTTTTTTTTTTTTTTGCTGATTATTTGCCTTCTGTTGTAAATAATCTGGTGGACGTACCAAGAAAGCTTTGTTTAGAAAGAATTCTTCTTTTGATTGGAGTTTAAATCCCAGCACCACCAAGCTTCCACTGCTGGGTCCTTGAGCAAGGTCCTTGACCCCTCAACTGCTCAGTAAATCGTATTCTTTGTATAAGCGTGTCTCCCAAATGCCATAAATATAAATGTACTGCTATTTCATGTCATTGGCAACAAGACAATTTCATTCAAATGTCAGTTGTGCAGTAGGTGTCCAGTAGACCAGCGGTCCCCAACCTTTTTTGCGCCACGGACCGGTTTAATGTCGGACAATATTTTCACGGACCGGCCTTTAAGGTGTGGCGCATAAATACAACAAAATAAAATGATACGACCGTAAAAACTATTATTTTCTAAATCTAATAATAAACGTGAATCCACTGTGTTGTTTGTTTGTTCATTTTGCTGGCTTGGGGGTTTCAATTTAGCAGTAATGTATTATGTATTAGCGGCCGGAGCAGCCCCTTTAAGAAGGTAGCAGATGGAGGTAAGACATGTGACTGAGGCATCATGACATGCATCATAGACAGATGTGGAGGAGAAAATCCGGTCATTTTCCAAAATAAAACATCGTTCAGAATCAGATAATAAATAAAAAACGGAAATAATGTAATTTATATATTCTTTCTGTGCGGCCCGGTACCAATTGACCCATGGACCGGTGCCGGTCTGCGGCCCCCGAGGGTTGGGGACCACTGCAGTAGACCTACCCTGAGATGTTTCTATATGTACACCACTCTGTGCATCATTAACCGTTTCTAGCAACGCTAAGCTGAAATAATTAGTAAATAGTACATTTTTCTTCACTATAATATTTATATTAAAATATGAACTTGGGACCGATAATGGAAAAGAAGAACTCTAGCAGACACACCTTTAACAGGAATGATAAAATCAGTGTGACCCAATGAGCACCAAGCTCACCAGCTAGGTAATGAATGGTTTTGGCCATATTGTCAGTTTCTCAACAGTAATTTAATGATTAAAAATAAATAAATATTGTTCTTAATGCCATGCTGATAGTTGGTATAACCAGCCTGGTTCTCTGGGTTTTTTTTATTATTATTATTATTATTATTATTGTTATTATTTAGCATTCATTTTATTTATTATTATTATAGTTTTTTTGTACATACATGCCATTCTAAACAATGAACCAGTGGTCTCAAAGAAGGTCTTCCCTACATTTACGGCATTTGTCAGAAGCCCTTATCCAGAGTGTCTCACAGTTATCTCAGTTATACAGCCGAGCAATTGAGAGTTAAGGGCCTTGCTACAGGGCCCCAGCAATGGCAGCTTGGTGGTGCTGAGATTGAAAACCATGACCTTAAAACCAAGACTTTCAACTTCGACTTGTTCAACTGCACCAAGCTGAATAATTATTTTCAAGGTGTTACTGATTCCAAGGCTTTGCCGGGACTCTTAACGTTTGATGCCTGAAATCAGCGTTGGTGTTTGCTTCCAGCACCTTTAATGTGAACTGCAGCAAAAACAAATTTACTCACAAGGTAGATAAAAAAGATATTCTACATCAGCTTTATTATTAAAATCTTCTACTGCCAACTCTAGTCAAAGTTTCAGCTCTACTTGATTATTTGAAGCATAATGAAATAAACTTGTTCAAATCAAATAATAATTGAAGTGTCATCCTTCGTGTCAAAAGCGCCTGGGTTCAACCAATACCCAGATTCATTCTTCCGTTTGTTTGCATTGGAACGGTCCTAGTGCCAGATGGGTTCTATTACGTTTGCTGTTATTTGAACGATAACATTGAGCAAAGTTATTTTATTGCGCTGTATTTTTCCAAACACAAGGCAAGCTCTCGTAGGGTTTAATTAACCGCTCATTTGTCACGTGTGCGAGATTTCTATCGCTAAATATGATCAATGTCATGTCTTAAACCACTTATGACCAAAAATAAAGCTTTAAATGTTGAAATGATAAATTTTAGTTACACTGGAATGCCAAGAAATGAGCGACTGATCAGGTCGAAGTTTACAGATGACGGAGAGCCGGTTGCAAAAGTTTGTCCTAGATTTTACAAACTGGCCCAGGAAACCACAGGTTTTTGTTTTCATGCCATAAAAAAAAAAACATTTTATTATCATTTGACTCTGTCTTTAAAGCCAAAGAAGGGTGGAATGTGAATGGATTGAACCGGTTGAATTACTCAAGCCTTCGTCCTTAGGGATTCCCGGAAAGTACCTCGTAGCAGTTTAGTCATTACGATTGTCAGTGAAAGTTCTCAGGTCAGTCTTGTGCTTTCACTCAAGGCTTAAAATGTACAAATGAAACAATGTCTTGTCCTTTGCTGTCTCTTTACTGTAATGAAGGCGAACGAGAACAGTTTACAGAGTGCCCAGCTGAAGGGATTCCCCCTCTTCCTACACTCGAACCTCGGCTTAAGGGACTGCAGCGTCAATCCTAAATCGCCGCTCTTGCTCATCACCAAGGCGCGCGAGGTGGAGCGAGGACCATTGCCCGGGGACGACTGGACCGTCTTCCAGTCCAACCACTCCACCTACGAGCCTGTACTGCTTGCCCGGGGCAGGACCACTGAACCCGGAGGTCCTCCAGCACCCCTGCATGCAGCGGTGGTCCAGGACCTGGGGCTTCATGACGGTATCCAGCGGGTCCTCTTCGGTAACAACCTCAACTTCTGGCTGCACAAGCTGGTGCTGGTGGACGCCGTGAGCTTCTTGACAAGCAAACGGTTGTCGCTCGCTCTGGAGCGCTACATCCTAGTGGACATCGATGACATCTTTGTGGGAAAAGAAGGCACACGGATGAAAGTCACCGACGTCAAGGTGGGTGGACCGTTCGATTCTGTCTGTAGCTACCTGGGTAATAACACGCTGTAACGAGTGTGAAGCAATGTGGCAGATATTGCAGCGATTTCAGTTAGGAGAAGCCAGGATGTTGGCTGTGGAGGGTAGAAACGACAGTGGTACCTGGAACCTTACAGATCTGTACAGTAGTGAGCCTGTGGTAGAAATATGCCATTGTGCTTTATTTTATTACTATTACAGGTAACCCCTGAGTTACAATGGTTCGACTTTTCTATCTTATGACGTAGATACCAAAATATTGAAAAAATATACAAATCTTTGCACTACATTTGAATTTTCGTACAATACGTTGCGACTCCCACCTTGTGAGATGCGCTTATCCTCACCAGAGGTCGAAAGAGTTCAGTTGTCTCAGTGTTAGAACGCATCTTCATCATTAATCGGTTAACTACTTACCGTAATTTCCGGACTATTAAGCGCACCCAAATATAAGCCGCAGTCACTGAATTTGACAAAGATTTTTATTTTGAACATAAATACGCCGCACCTGTCTATAAGCCGCACACTGAAACTAATGAACTTTACACAGGCTTTAACGAAAGACAGTGGCTGTTACACGAATTGTATCTAAACAGTAGCCTACCAAGAAAGTCATTGTTCACTGTCTTCCTCCTTCCTTTCACAACAATTTCTCTCGAGAGTTTATCTTTTGGCATCGTCGTGCGTTTAAAAATCGTCATCGGTGAATCTTTTCTCCCGATGCCGTGCAGCTCAGAACACAGGTGAAGTGCGTTTTTTCATGCCCGGTTGTTTTCAGCGTGACGAAAATCCATAAATTAGCCGCTTCGTTGTTTAAGCCGCGAGGTTCAAAGCGTGGGAAAAAAGTAGCGGCTTATAGTCCGGAAAATACGGTAGTTAACTGGTGTCCCATTTTTCCTCATCTTGGGCCGATATTTCAGAAAAATCACTAAATGAAATTTATAGCTGGCCTGAAATGATCCTTTGCTTACTCAAAGGCTTGCTTAAAAGAAAACATAGAGCCTTCGATGGAATTTTCCATTAGGCAGGAAATCTGCATTTGCATCAGATTTTGCAGATAAAAAGCGTTTTTTTTTTTTTTTTTTTTTTTTTTTTGGGGTAGGGGGGGGGTTTGATCTGATTTCACGATTGTGAAAAACCTACCAAGATGTTTTTCCATCCCTGATTAGCTCATGACACATAAATTGCATACATTTCATCTCACCCAAAAAAAAAAATAATAAAATGCTGAGTCGGCTCATGCATTGGATTTCGGGGGGTCGTTGCTAGCTGTTCATTGCTGGAGCGTGAAAACTGACATCAAAGCAATGTAGTTGGGGGGGGGGGGGGTATAGATGTACTTGAGTCTATGTTCATTCCTTCTCTTTTGTGACTGGGCATCTCGTCTTCTTTTTCACACTTTTTTTTGCGGGGATTTTTTCACAGTACGTTTTCTCATTCCTTGTTTTTTTCTTTTTTTTTTGTTTTTTTTTTTTGCTTTCTTCCTCACTCTTTCATGGCCTTCTAGCTCTGATCCTGCTGCACACACAAATAGAGACGGGTACGCAGGGGAGAATTATAAACAATTTTCAGAGAGAAATATGGATGGAGATGGGGGGCAAAAAAGAAGGGAAAAAAAGAAACCTGAGACAGCCAAGCGGCAGGAGCATGAGTCTCTCTTCTGCTTGAAAAGAAACTCAAAGAGCAGCATCGAGACATGGAGCGCTCAACCTGGCATCGCCATCGATCAGCCGCTGCCATCAAATGACAGCTCGTGCTGCCGTCTCTGCTCCAACTAGTTCGCAAACCCAAAGCCTCTCTCTTGATGACTCTTAGTTCAAAGGGACTACAAAACCGTAGTCCCTGTTCATGTGCGTGTTTCCTGTTTTGTTTGTTGTTTGTTTATTTCTCTCTTCTCCTCCCTTCCCACCCTCAAACTTGCTCTCAGCTTTTTCAAAGAATCACTGCGAAAACGGAGCAGACGTAATCAAAGATTTTTTTATTTATTTTTTTTTTTTTTAAGAAAAATAACCGCTATCTGTTATGTGACATGAAGAGTAAATAAGAGAAAATGGTGAGGGAATAATTGGTCAAAAAGATGCAGGTTTTGCGGATCCTGTTCTGCCAAGAGAACTGGAAATATAGTGATACAAAAAATATTTTTGGCACTTTTCATGTATTTTTGAATGAATGAATTTTCTAATAAAGTTATGATATCCTGAGCAATTTCCGATACAAACAGTATTATTGTGCTTACATTTTGCCCTCACTTTATAAAGTACTATAGCAGTGATGAAACCGGATTCAGGGATCTCCCGCAAGTGGTGGCAAATCAATTCGATTTCCTATTGAGAACTTATCAGCTATTTGTCCTCAGTTGTTCTGGCTCCTCGCTGTTAAATAGTACACGTTAAGCCCCAAAATCCGATTTCGTCTGCGACGTTGGTGCTACAAATCCAGTAGGGCGCACAAGGCTTAAGATACTACATTCTCATTACACTCCTTTTTGCCATTTCGATTTTCAATTAATCCGATTCTGTTCGGTGTTTAAGCAGCGTTGTGACTAAAGGTTGACCGATAAACGATTAATAAGCCGTAGTTTTTATAAAATAGAAACTGGATTAAAAAACCAAACATGACACACCATGTGTCACAATAGTGCTGGACTTTATTACAAAAAAAAAAAATACTGAATCATGAAAATGTGCTAAATGAAATAAATATTAATATATAAATGAATAAATCTAAATTTATAATGAATAAATAAAATGAACATATAGCGCTCTCCGTGCAGCGCGCAGTCTCGTGTAAAAACAAACAGCAGGTGGCTTCAGTTATTCGCCTTTATAGGCTAGAGTGGTGTTTTTCTCTGCTTTTTTTTTGACCCAGTATCCATTTAAAAAAATATCGGTTGATTAATCGGTTATCTGCAAATACGATCCAACCTGGCTATTGGTAAAATCAGTCGCCGTCTAGACGCAACCCAGAAAAACGGTATGGATCTTGCCGATAACCAATAGCAAACAACTACCGGTGCCATTAATCAGCAAAAGGGTGTATCGTTTTGTGACCAACAAACGTCCTAGAACTGGGCTTTTTTTGGCACCAGGTATCCCTTTAACTCCAACATAAATACAAGGGTCTTTCATTACAGATTTCCGAGATGATCTGTTCAAGTATCACTCGCATTATTCTGGCAAATTGATTGAATTCTGTGAGCTTTTTTGTTGCTGAACACAAGTACTTGTTCCTGGGGTTTGCATTAAACCCTCTCAGTTGAAGTGACCATTGAATCCGGCTAATTGCAGGAACGACTCGATTTATACATTTATATTGACGTGTTCAGTCGCTTGTAACTTGATCCCTGAGGGAACGCCGCTTTTCGATCCACTAGCCTAGAAAGCACAAGAATTTGTCTCATAGACGATTTTTCTCATCGAGGTTCACTGACAGTGCGTCAGCTGTTAATGATTAGGGTGAGAAGGGGGGAAAGCCAGGTCTTTTTGTTTGTGCAGACGGTTCCCATATTTTTCCCCCCACTCAGAGTGAGCTGCTGTCGGCTTGCTGCTGACGCGAGATAATGATGACAGTGATGTGTGCATGTGTCAGGAAGTAATATACGTGTATTCAGGACCTTCGGTCATGCTGGATGTATGAGTTTAAGGTCTGTGTGTGAGATCTTGGACATGGACCATTGGTAAGCTTGTGGTTTGACAGTTGTATATGGGACCACCCTGATAAAAAAAAAAAAAATAAAATAAAAGGCTAGATTGCAAGTAAATGCGTGTGTTTATCTTCAGGGTTCTGGAAGAGTGTACATGTTAGATGATTGTAAATTCTTTTTCATGTATCCCTTTAGGCCCTGCTGGAGACGCAGAACGAGCTCCGGACTCATGTACCCAACTTCACCTTCAACTTGGGCTTCTCTGGAAAATTCTTTCATGCTGGTGAGATCAGTCATCTCAGCTCCTAATGGCCTTCACCATGATTAAGGATAAATGCTCTGTAATTTGGCTCTTATAGCTAGGGTTCATCGCTTTATCAGACTCGCTCGTTTTCAATACGCTGCCATTTCTTTCGATTAGAAACAATTCCATAATGATGTCACCTCTCGCAGCTGCCTGCTTTCGCCAAAGTTTGCTACGTCTTAACCATAAAGACAGTCACCTCAAAGTGCAGTTAGATTCTTCATTATAATACAGTGATATAATACAGACTGTGAACGACGCTGTGCCTGAATTTTCCTTCCTATGTGACAATCTGGTTAAAATTAACATTTTGTAGGCCGGAGGCATGTGGACACTTGAGAATTTATCTTTCAGGGTGGATTTGGACTGTAGTTCGGGATAAACGTACAATTATAAGGAACAATCTACATACATTCTTTTATAACAGTGTCCATTAGTAAAAGCACAATTGTCCCATATGTGCGTGTTAAACATCCTCCGTCCAGCTTTCTTTCCAATAGATTTTGGAAGTATGGCTGAGGTGACTTGTGTTTTTTCATCTACAAGAACGTTAGTGAGATAAGACGGTGTTGGACGAGGAGGTCTGGGCGTTCATTCGATTTTGGGAAGCACGCGGGGACATTGTCACGCTGGAACAGGTTTGGCCCTCTTGGTTCCAGTGAGGGGGAATTGTAGAAAATTCAGCGGTTTCACTTTACTTATAAATAAATCGGTCAGGTGTCCACATATTTTTGACCAGGGATTCGCTAAGCAGTACATTATTTAAAACCTAAACCTTTTGGAAGGTTTTTCGTTTCCCTCTTTCAAACCTCGCTCGGATGGAAGTCGTGCTCGCGTGTAACATGTTTTCTCTTCCTCAGGCACCGATGAGGAAGATCTGGGAGATGACCTGCTCCTGTCCTACAGTAAGGAATTCTGGTGGTTTCCGCACATGTGGAGCCACATGCAGCCTCATCTCTTCCACAACCAGTCGGTGCTGGCCGAACAGATGCTGCTTAACCGCAAGTTTGCAGAGGTAAGGCTGAAAATAGGAAGCCTTCAATGTAGGCAATACATTAGGGCTTTTTTTTTTTTTCTTCTTCTAAGTGTACGACACCTTTGATCAGTTCAGATCAAATGAACATCTGTTGTTGATCATATTAAGTTATTTTTTTTTTAGTTCCCCCATTTTTTTAGGATTGTAACATTTGTATTTCTAAAAGCCATATTTCTGCTTAAAATCAAATATAATTTTTTTTAAATTAGAGCATAAGATCTCGAATAATTTCCTCATACGTCTTCTCTCTGGCTCCTCCTTTTCTCTCTCAGGAACACGGCATCCCCACAAACATGGGTTACGCGGTGGCTCCGCATCACTCTGGCGTCTACCCCATCCACATGCAGCTCTACGAGGCCTGGAAGAAGGTGTGGGGCATCAAGGTGACCAGCACAGAGGAATACCCTCATCTCAAACCTGCACGCTTCCGTAGAGGCTTCATGCACAGCGGCATCAGCGTAAGTGCACAAGCCTGCTCAAGTCCCTCGCACACCTTTGTAGTACCAGGTTGCACCTTCACCGGGTCGTGCAGTCTTCATCACTCAGGAAGTGCATGCGGATGGCATCTCTTCGGTTGTACGCAGTCTCTACAAACGACCTCTATACTATTATACATATCGCCATGAACAGTAATATAACACGAATAGGACTAATGTACAGTTTATGTGTGTATATGTTGTATGCGATAGAGCTATAAACCATGTTGAACACCTAATGGCATACGTTATATGCTACAGCTACTGTTGAATTTGTTTAGATTGGACGATGGTGTGGTCAAGCACTTCATGTGGTTATTCTTGGTCCATTTCCTGTCCTTAAAACATAACGATTGAGACGAACTAGGCTGTGACGCATTTCCTTAAAATTTTATCAGCATTTTTATTTCCTTGTTTATAAACCCAAAAAAAACCACTTTAATTAAGAACTAAAAATGACCCAGCAGTGAGAGAAGGAAGTGAGGGAAAAAAATATGCGACTATGAGATTAAGGCGGTCGGTTTCCTGTGAATATTTCACACCAGCACATTAAGCTCAGCATTACCCTTTCTGTGGGAACATCACACTCAAGTGCCACATATAAAAAGGAATCAACAGAGTCGTTGACTATAGTACGGGTGAACACAGTGCTCTAAAAGGAAATACTACACCGGTATAAGTCTGGTTTACGGAAATACACCGATATTGTTTCTGGTCCGGTGCAGAATAATGAGACATTTTGAGACGCGTCGTGGTACGAAAGATCACGACTCTGGCAACCGTCTAATTCTTCAGCGCTACAATGGACAGCGAGCTGCTTCATATTTGACTTGCAGATTAGTTGAGTAACCTTTCAGAGAATGTTCTGGGGAGACGCTCCACTTTGTTTGGGAAAAGGGTTTTTGAAAATATTATGTCTGTCGCTCGCTCTGTGTTTAGACCCGCGTTCAGATGCAGCCATTTCTCACAGACTTCCTTTAATCCCTAGATTCTGTTTTAACCGCTCTGGTCTGCCAACACACACAACCACACACACAACCACACACACTCTTACTTCCTCTGAGGTAATTTCATTGACTTGCGTTTATGCTAGAATCTGTATTTAAAAAAAAATACAAAATTATCAAGTATAAAATATAAAAAAATATATATATATTCAATAAACCAAAACCTGTCTGTTATCAACTTGATATTTGATCCCTGGAAAAAGAAAATCCTACACCCAAACACAGTCTTGGGGGAAGTAATATTCTGCGATATATAATATTTTGTATATTATTGCTTAAAGCAGAGAAAAAAAAAATCATTGCACAACCTTCTTCCCCTCAACTTCCTCTCGGGATTCCAACATCAGACAGTTAAAGAAAGAAGTAGATTTTTTTTTTTGTACGAGTGTGTGTGAGTGTGTACATCACTGCCTGAGCCAGATAACAAGGTCCTGCTTCTAAGAAAGGAAAAAGTGCACAGTGGGCAACAGTTATAGCGAGTCTGGATCTTCAAAGCGAGAGGCAGATGAACATAATTATAGAAACTTTTAGATTTTTACTCGGGGCTACTGTGCTTTTTGTTTCGTAATGTGTTTTAACTTTGTGCTTCTAGTCGTCCTCGTGTAAGTCTTGGATTTGAAATCCAATCATTATGAATTTTAAAAAGTTACTGATGTAATTTGCGCTTCTCTTTTTAATCTATAGTCTTTTTTTTTTTTTTTTTTTTTTTCTTTTCTTCTCACATCGGAAAATCTTTAGCCATGTACATGCAAAAATTGTTGGTTTTCTAGTTGGTAAGAGATGACATTCGAGTTTCTCTTCCCTTCTCAATCTCAGTTACACTAGGCGTAGTGTGTAGAAGAGAGCAGATGGCATTTTCATCCGATTGGGACCCGAAAAAAGATATTTGTGGTTGGCTGTTGAGTCTCAAAGAAATCCTTATCTCTTGTGTACAAATTTGGTGGGAACTGTTTTTTTTTTGGATTTTGGACTGGCAAATCATCAAATCTGGATTGTCGCCACTTCCCTTTAACAAACCATGGAACTTTAGCCAACATGGTGGAAAGATCTCGATCTTCCAATTCCCACCCATCGGTTACTTCTCACCTATTACAACCCCAGTTCCAAAAATGGTGGGACACTTTGTAAAATGTAAAAAAAAAATAAATAAATAAATAAAACAGAATGCAATCATTTGCGAATCTCATAAACCCACATTTTATTCGCAATAGAACTTATATATATAAATATACCAAACGTTTAACCGGAGGAAATGTATGTTTTAAGTGGGGGGAAAAAAGGTCATTTTAAATTTGATGGCTGCAACACGTCTCAAAAAAGCAGTATCTCTGTTGGTGTGGAAGTTATTCAGTACCTGTGGAATGGGCAGCTTGCACATTTGGAAAGGCTCCATCAATGCTGAACAGTCTATACAGGTTTTAGTGCAACAAATGCGCAATGCTACTTGCATGCTGCATATATTAATATAGAATGACTTAGTAGTAGAAGAGTCCGGGTACCGAACTGACCTGCCTGTCTGCAGTCCAGACCGTTTGAAACATTTGCCACTTCATGAAATGAAAAACACAATAAAGGACACCCAGAACTGTTGAGAGGCTAGAATCCTGTATCAGACACACATTCCTCTCCCAAAACTTCAGCAACTGGTCTCCTCAGTTCCCGGATGTATATGGAAGGAAGTCATGATGCTTCACAGTGGTAAACATGGTCCTGTTTCAACTTTGATACATTTTGCAGCCATCAAATTCACAATGACGTTAACTAGTCCTTAAAATGGGATATAAATGTTTTTTTTATATATTTTTTTTTGTTTTACTGTGACTAGAATGTAAATTTATGAGATATGCAAACAATTTCATTCTGTTTTTATGTACATTTTGCACATTGTCCCAACTTTTTGCGAATTGGGATTGTAATAGGTGAGAAGTAAATATGGGGTGGGAATTGGTAGGTGACCAAAATGATTAAATGGTCAATGTATACAGTTCTCCTTGAAGTTGTGGGGAAGAAGGGAACTGCAGCAATTCCATATCATGTTCCTTCTACCATGTTGGCTAAAGTTCTATGGTTTGTTAAAGGGCAACAGTCCAGAATAGATTATTTGCCAGTCCAAATTCCAGTTGGCCAACAAACTTGTGTGATGAAACCTGTTCTAATAAAAGCGAATGGAGACGTGTGCTAGAGAACAGTTGCAGGAGCCAACATGTTTCGACCAGATTTGCACATAAAAGCACCGATAGTTAACAAAATAGTATAGAATATAGATGTGCAGAGGGTAATGGAATATTTATTTTGAATTGTTGACCGAATTTGGCATTCTGGCTGACATTTGTTTAACTCTGGTCTCGCTAGATTATTACTAATGGAGTGGTTTCTGCTCCTTTTATTGTACTAAGGATACATTTTTCTAGGCTGAGGTCACACAGTTTCCATTTGGTTTCCAGTGCAGCGCAGTGTTTAAACGCTACTGCACGTTGTGGCTAACCAAGTGCGTTTTTCCACTCTAATTTGTCATGATGAATATAGAATACAGAAGTTTCTTATGGCTCCAGTTTCAAACGTTTGCTTGAATGCCTTCTGAACTGGAGTGTTCGAGCTGAATATGAGCTCTATTAAGTTTCCACTCACTCATGGTTCGTTGTGTTGATCCACTCTCAGGTGTTGCCCAGGCAGACGTGCGGTCTCTTTACGCACACCATTTTCTACAACGAGTATCCCGGAAGCCCTAAGGAGCTGGACAAACTCATCAACGGAGGAGAGCTGTTCCTCACCGTGCTCCTCAACCCTGTAAGCCACGTTCAGTGTTTCTAATAAAGTACATAATTTCGAGGTTTGTGTTAGAAATTGTCATTTCTGAAAATCCAGATCAGCATCTTCATGACCCACCTGTCGAACTACGGCAACGACCGCCTGGGCCTTTACACATTTAAAAACCTAGTGAAGTTCTCCCAGACATGGACCAACCTGAAGCTGCAGACACTCCCACCAGTGCAGCTGGCGCAGAAATACTTCCAGATCTTTCCAGAGGAAAGGGATCCAATCTGGCAGGTGAGAGAGCGACACGCCTACAAGAAAACGCGAGTGTGTTAATGATGCAGAGATTCTTTCCGAAGACATCCAGGCATGCAGGTGTTCTCGCATAACAGAGCTTGGAATGTAACGGTACAGGTCTCACCTCAACTCTTAAATTCTGTAAAGCTGCTTTGAGACAACGCCGTTGCGAAAAATGCTATAAAAATAAACTTGACTTGACTATTCGTACGAACTGTTTCGGCGCAGTGCCACTGTGGCTCCTCTCTCCGTACTGGAGATACGATTTGTAGTTCACCAAAATACAGATTTTGTTTTGCGCATGCGCCACTTCCGCGACAGTTTAGCGATATTCTTTAGCGTTTTTATGTCCAGCTTCAAGAATTTCTTTTAATGAAGATTGTATAAGTATGGTGAAATAAGAAGAACAGTTTAGTAGATCATATCTTTAGACAATTTGGTTTTAAATGTAAAACATATTTATATTTTATATTTTTTATTTTATTTTATTTAATGAATTTAATTTGTGAAATTGTATCTTCGGTGCTGCCAGGAGAATTCTCGAACCCACACTCGTATCTTTTTCCTTCCTTTACCACTTCTTCTGTCGTTCAGTTTATCCTCCTCTTTATTTCTGCTTGACTCCTCCTGTCGGACTGTCAAGGTTTTTTTTTTTCACCCTCTGAGAAATATAGAGACTGTGATTTTAGAGCCTTAAATCCTTTTTTGATCCTCCTTGTTTCCTGTCAAGGTTGAGATCCTGTCCTTTCACTCCAGGCTCAGGCGTTCCGGAGATATCCTTCGGCTGTGAATAATGTCTTTTCATGTGTACTTGCTCTCCCAGAAAGTCCTCACAATACTTTTTGTTCTTCAGCTGTTAAGATTTGTTTCTTCCCTGCACTTTATATTACAGCACTACGAAACAGGAGCATTTCATTTGATTGGAAAATCTCTCTTAAAAATAAAAAAAAAAGAAAAGAAAAATCTAATAATCATACATAATCAAATTGCACTATTAAGATCATGCAAATGGGGAGACCAAATGGTATCAACCTGATGTTAAGGGTCTTACTCAAGGGCCCAGCAGTGGCCACAGGTTCTAGGTAAGGCAGAGATTTGAACTCCCGACCATCTGATCAGAATTCCAATGTCATAACGACCGGGCTACCCCGTTCTTCAGTCCAATTAAATGTGTACGCTGCAGTGAAGCGTCAGTACGCACTGATAGCGCTCGCTCTATCTCGTAAGATCCGACAGATGCTGACCGTAAAGGAGGCCACAGAAGCAGGGCGCATTGCTCTTTGTTAATCTGCACAACTCGATCCAGATGTGCCCACCTCAGCTGTAGTAGAGTCGGTGTCGGTTCAGGTCAAGCCGGCGGATCATTAGAGATTACGACTCCTGTCCACCTGTGATTAATGAGCTCCTCAAAACCACTGGGTAAATACAGGCATCCTAAATATAAGATGATTTGATTAGTCTTATATGCTTAGAAGAAAAGTGTGGCATTTATTTATATAACGGTCAAGTTATTTTTTTTCCCCCTCAAGTATATCAATCGTAAATGAATTCACTCAACGATTTGAAAGCCATTGTGTCTCACATACACCAGTGCTGTCTGGAAGCATTTTTCCCTAATTGTTAAACTGGTCTTTGTTTCTGCGCCTGTTAAATGTTATATTCATATAGACGTTTTTAATTAGATGTTATTTCAGACCACAGTCAAACCACTGCCCAGTTTTTTCCCCTCGCTTGCTGGCTGTGAGTGCTCTATTAGCTCGGGGACTTTGGTTCGAGGGACCGGTTTTATTTAGCGTAATGGAGTAAGACGGTCTGTTTAACAGTTAGAACTCCGTAGGCCCACTCTGTGATTTATAGACACTTAATAGCAGTCCGTCCCGTGCCAGAAACTGTATGCCAAGCAAAGGGCTTAAATAGCACCGTTCGCAATTGCGCCTGCGTGAGCACGAGTTACCTCACGTGACGTGCCTCTGTAACTGTAAATCCGAATCTCTCCAACAGGACCCCTGTGAGGACAAACGTCATAAAGACATTTGGTCAAAGGAGAAAACCTGCGACCGCTTCCCTAAGCTGCTCATCATAGGCCCGCAGAAGACAGGTGAGTTTAGTTTCACCTTCTTATAAGCAGCATACACTAGCGCCATCTAGCTGTCATGGATGTCTAAGCGGCAGACTATAAAACCATGCTTGAATGCTTTTATATTTTTTTTTTTTTACAACCCTGCAGCTGTAAATCAGCCAAAATAACCTCTTCTGATTGGTTTAGTGTGTCAAACAGCAGTTGTGTTTCATGTACCGGATTAGTACAGGCAGTCAGTTTTAAGCCTTTTTTTTTAAATGCAGTTTTCACTTGACATCATTAAGTCTGAATTCCAGGTTTACTGCATCGACTAATTAAACTTTTAACCTGTCTTAAGGGAGCAATAGCCCAGTCTTGCTGTATGTTGTAAAATAGCATTGTTAACCTTGTTAGTAAATGCTTGATTAAGGGATTAACAGCTTTTTAAACACATGTAATTACCACAGATCTTGGGCCTGTCCATTACTAAGCAGCTCAGTAGAAAAAAATATATATATGTACGTACATACATACATACATACATACATACATACATACATACATACATAC
>JAAIIK010000099.1:2015638-2030254 GCA_014706435.1 Silurus glanis
AAAAATGCATACATACATACATACATACATACATACATACATACATACATACATACATACATACATATATCTAGGGTCTCTGTAGTGTTGATACGGCAAATTCAAGTAGCAGCAGCGGTGCTGAGAGAACACGCTCGAGAAACAGTTTAAACCTAAAATGCTGGTCACAAATTATTGGCCACTTCTAAATAATAAAAGTAAAGCACATCTACTAATAATTAAATATAAATAAATCAGTTTTCACCGATGTTAAAGAAATATTAAAAAAAAAAAAAAAAAAACGATGCTTCACGAAACAAATGTCAACTTTTATCCGATGCACAATTGTTGTTGCAAATCTGTGAATCTTATCATCCCCAATACACAGAGTATATATACTGCAGTATAAACTGTACACCTGCAGCTCTGAGCTTCCTTTGGAGCTCTGAAGTCTGCTTAATATGGTGTATTGTATAGCTAAATATGAAAAGAATCTAAATTGGCTTTTACGGTTACTTCTGACCATAAAGAAGAAGTAAATAAATGAAGAAATCTTCCAAAACCTGGCCATGAACTCTTCTTATCTGACTCCCTTCCAGGAACGACAGCGCTCTATCTGTTTCTGGGAATGCATCCTGATCTGACCAGTAATTATCCCAGCAAGGAGACTTTTGAGGAGATCCAGTTCTTCAACGGTCGTAATTATCACAAGGGCATTGACTGGTATGTTTCTATCTTGTTCTGTTTCTCTCTCTCTCTCTCTCTCTCTCTCTCTCTCTCACACACTCTCACTCTCACTCTCTCTCACTCTTTTATTACCACAGAATGTTTCTGCACCCCCACCCCCCCTTTTTTTTAACAGCATTTCTGCCTGCGCTTTTTGAGGCCGCATGCTTGAGTTAAGTTCAATAGTCCCTGTAAACCACTAGGAGATGCATCGATAGGGAAAGGCTTGGCATGCTGTGAAGTCTGGCACATTAACCACAATGGATTCTGATGTTACCCTAAATTGTGAAGAGATTCTATTTTTGAAAAAACATTTACAAACGTACACATTCCCAGCTATGAAAGTGTAACTAATGAGCGAGAAGCGGGAGTGTAAGATTGGAGGTCGACCGATAGTGGATTTTACCGATACCAATAGCTAGGTTGGTTCGTACTCGCCCATAACTAATTAATCAACCGATTAGTTTTTAAAATAGATACTGGATAAAAATAAACAAACATAAATGTGAATAAATATGAATATATTCATTGTTAATACATTTTGAGGACAATAAAACACATGCATTCAAACTGAAACAAAAAGTAACACTCCAAATAAATAAAAACAGTTATTTCCAAAATAAATAAAGACACAACAAATAAACAGGACAGGACATTAGTGATTCGCCTCTAGAGGCTGCTCTCGTACTGTATAACGCAACCCGGAAAAACTAACTATCGGTGCTGATTAATCAGCACAACCAATGAATCGTTAGACCTCTATATAAGATCATGCTGCCTTTCTGACAGTTTTGTTTGTGGTGTCGAAGAATATCGTTGTAAGACCCGAGGCTCCTAGATTGCTTTTGGTACACACAGTTTTTGAATCCGCTGCTGTTCTACTTTAACAGGCTTCTATTTTCATCATGTCTTACGTCTTTCCCTCGTAGGTATATGGAGTATTTCCCTTTGCCTTCCAACACTAGCTCAGATTTCTACTTTGAGAAAAGTGCCAACTACTTCGACTCGGAGGTAGCGGCCCGCCGAGCTGCCGCGCTGCTTCCTAAAGCCAAGATCATCACCATCCTCATTAATCCTGCTGACAGAGCCTACTCCTGGTACCAGGTCAGTCTCTTAGCAGACGGAGAACAATAACACGGCACCGTCTGTAATGTCCTGTTTTAAAAGATACGATTTTCCCACAAGGTTGGGAAAAAAAAAGAAAAAAAGCTCAGAGCGCAATTACATCACCATAAGAACAACTTTTTTCTTTTTCTTTTTTTTTTTTTTGTTTGCCGTTAGCTTTATTATCGCGGGTGCAGCACTGAGCGCTATTTTGGCAGCTGAAACACTAAACAGGAAGCAGAAGCTTCTATTATTTTCCCTCATGATTATGAGTAAGTTCTCAGTGACGTTTCCTGATTTGTTGTTTCTGCTCTGCTCCAGCACCAGAGAGCACACGATGACCCTGTGGCCCAGAAATACACGTTCCATGATGTCATCACTGCAGGCTATGATGTGCCGATCAAACTAAAGGTGCTGCAGAATCGCTGTCTCGTGCCCGGGCTGTACGCAACGCACCTGCAGAGATGGCTCAGCCACTACCATCCCAGCCAGGTGAGTGTGTTTGGGGGAGGAGGCATGGTGGGATGGGATGGAAGGGAGGAAACAGTGTTGAATGGGATAGGAAGGGATGGTTGGATGGATGTGTGGATGGATGTATGAATGGATGGATGGATGGATGGATGGATGGATGGATGGAGGGTTGGGAAAGATAGATTAGATCACTGCAGGGGTGTGGACATGGCCCAGGGTGTATATTCGTGTGAACGAGAACTTGTACCCTCTCCCTTTGCTCAGATCCTGGTTTTGGATGGTCAGATGCTGAGGACGGAGCCGGCTGCAGTCATGGATAAAATCCAGAAGTTTCTTGGCCTCACAAACACTCTTAATTACCACAAGATCCTCGCGTGAGTGTCTTCATTTCTCTGACAGATTCTTTCTGAACATTCTCCTGTTTCTTTTCTGCTTTTCCTCTGTAATGAAGCACAGGTAGAGAGACTGGAGGCAGGTGATTACTGGCTGATTGATCACTGATCACTGTGTGTGTGTGTGTGTGTGTGTGTGTGCGCTCACAAGAGATGTTTGGGTTTGATGTGTTGCGTGGAGTCACGTTTCAGATGGATTCATTTACCTGTCTGTCTATCATTTATAATCCCTTGTGACTTTGTTGGGTTCCATTTTTTTCATCACCCGTCTACTCTATTCATATACTGGATATATATAGTTAAAATTTTCTATATCTTTCTTCCTTTTCTCGTTTTTTCTTTCTTTCCTCTAGATTTTGTTTATGTAGCTCACTTTGGATGGTTTGTGTGTCTGTTTCTTTCTTTTTCTTCTGATTTTTTTCCCCCTGTCTACCTGTCAAAATGTTTGTCTGCCTGTTTTTTTTCCTTTCCTTTCATTTTTTCCTTTTTTTTCTACCATTTCTTCCACCCACCCCACTTTTTGTTAGTTTCTTTAAAATCTTAGTTTTTTCCCTTTCATTTTTCCATATTTATTTTCTTTATTCTTTCTTTCTTTTCCATGTTTTATTTAATTGAATTGTTTTTTTTTTTTTTTTTTTTAT
Organism: Silurus glanis; assembly: GCA_014706435.1. Classification (NCBI taxonomy): domain Eukaryota; kingdom Metazoa; phylum Chordata; class Actinopteri; order Siluriformes; family Siluridae; genus Silurus; species Silurus glanis. Next base: position 2,018,952 of record JAAIIK010000099.1, read on the forward strand.
GATTTTCCTTTTTTTTTTTATTTTAATTTTTTTTTTTTTTTTTTTTTTTACGATCTGCCTGTCATTACATATGTCTGTTTTTTCTTAGTTTTCTTGCTTTTTTCCCCCCTTTGCCTTTCTGTTTCCATGTAAATCTGCTAGTCTTTTCTCCTTTGCCTTGTCTTTCTGTCTTATTTTCTTTCCTCTGGTTTTCTTTTGTCTTTTTCCCCCACTCTAATTTCTCTTTACTACCTCGTCTCTGAGTCACTCTCTCATCTCCTGCTTTGCCGTTTTCATTCTTTCATGCCTGACCACATAATCACTGCAGCAGACTCATAAGCAGCAACATCTGTTCGTCCCATCCCCCAGTGGACAATAGGCCTGGTTTGTCCCCGTGTTTGTTTCTGCAAACAGACCTGGCTGCACACCATCTGTCTGCCATATTTGTTTCTCTCAGACTGATGTGGAAATCTGGAATTCCTGTTGACCCACCTCCGTTTTGTTTCCTCCTGCAGGTTTGATCCTAAAAAGGGATTCTGGTGCCAGCTGCTGGACGGGGGGAAGACGAAATGCCTGGGGAAGAGCAAAGGGAGGAAGTATCCTGACATGGATGTAGATGTGAGTGTTAGATGTGAAACAGAACACTGAATTACTTCAGAATGTTTCATGATGTCTGGATGAATCGGTCACATGATTGCTGAGTCTGATCGTTTGGGTGAGGACTGAAAGAGACAGTGTAGTGCACAGAGCGGTGCATGTCCTTGATGTCACCTTGAGGTATCTTGGCAGACACATTGGAGTTAATGAGGGGTGGAAGGACAGTCTGATGTGTCCTGAATGTGCTGCAGTGCTGTGAATGGCAGCAATCTTTCGATCCAATGCTGCATACGATCTCGTTCAAAAACACAGCCACCGTCACACAGCTGGCTTCATCTCCACCTTCTGAAATGAAGTCATCAAAAATGTGTGTGCAGTGAAGATTTGGCAGGGGAAAAAATAACCCAGATCGTTCCTTATGGTTAATGACCCTACAGAATGGGGAGTAAATCTCGGGAAAATTTCAGAAACTGCTGATTAGCGTATATTTCATGACCAGGCCTTCAGTGATGTCCTGCCTGAATCGGTCCACAATCATTATGACGCCACGGCTATAAAAACCATCAATATTATAGAGAATCGCATTATACCAGAGCGCTGCATCACAGACAGGAATCTCATACAGCGAGAATGAATGTTATTACGAAAAGAAAGAAACCCGACAAACACAATTCAACACGTCTCCTTTCACTGTAGCCACAACTGCACCTCCCAAATAAATCATCTTTAGTGGAAGCATCGATATTAACCTCGTAACATAACATGGCCTTTTTGTGCATTTTTTGTGCGTTACGGTTTTCCTGGGGATCCGAATAAGTTCAGGAAAGAAAACTAAAACAATAAATGAAAAAGCCTTACAGCTGGTGCCAAAACGCCGACCACTGAGCTGGAGCTTCATCTTCAGGAAGAGGGCGAAGTCCACAGGAGCCGAATCTGCCGAGTAGGGTGGGTGGGTGCGCGAGTGAGATCATGTGGCTCGTTCGCCGATGATCATCATGCACGAGCTGGGGAACGGTTTTCAGGTGTTGAGCTCTTTTAAAGGTCTTTCTGATCTCTTGTCATTTTCAAGCGATGTTCTTTCGCTCTAGAAGCCACTCAAAACATCTCGAACAACTCGCTGCAGCATCGCCGTATGTCATGTCAAACGTCTCTGTTGCAGATTTGGCCAGTTTCACGTTGGAATTTTTTACGTTTGCGCTTTGTTCTAACTTACTTTTCCATAATGTGGCAACGCGCGTGGTGAGAATAGCACCGGTTGGCACCATTCAAAAGTTTTTTGATACCACCTCGTAAGCATTGGACATTATGTATATATTTACTTACTGTATATGCTAGTTTATTTATGTTTGTTTATTTCTTTTTATGTCCACTGAACTACAGAAGTCCTAAGAGGCCATGCATTATAATATTTATTCTAGATTTTTCCTCCTGATCTCGACATAAGTTGACATAAGATTTTGACACAAACATCGTTTCATTCACGATGCTGCGATGACGCTGCCTCTAGGGCGTGCTCTTTTGCCGAATGCACGGAACAATTAAGTGCTGATCACTGGGAAATAAGGAGAAAACATTTATGTCGAGAAAACAATATCGTAATTCACGGCCTCTCAGGACTTCCGTAGTTTGCAGTGGAATGCAGTGGGGAAAAAACTTCCTGGAAAAAAGGATCCTGCAACCTAAAGTTTGTCTTTAGCAGATATGTAGATGTGGACAAGATGCTTCCTGTCATCTTAATACATGGCCTCTTAGGACTACCGTAGCACACTGAGCTTCTGAGTGCAGTTTGTGGGCGTGGCTATTGTTCTAAATCTGCATCGTCAGTATGGCGTAAAATCTCACTTCCTTTCCCTCCTCCTCCGACAGTCACGACGCTTCCTTCGAGAACACTACCGCGAGCACAACATCGAGCTGTCCAAGCTGCTGTATAAGATGGGACAGCCGCTGCCGAGCTGGCTGCGCGAAGAGCTGCTCCACAGCAGGTAGCCGGAAACTGGTGCTGGGGAGCCACAAAAACGAAGGCGACACACTCGCACTCCTCTACGTGCTCCTGAGGAGATTCTACCTCTCCGATATCCTCCGAGTCAGCTACATGCAGCTGGATACGGCACAACAGAGGCTTCGTTCTGGAGGTCTTGGCTGTAAGAGGAAAAGAAACGGAGAGGGAAGGGGGAAAAGGCAAGGTGCGGAAATGGAGACGTTGACATTCCCTCGCTTTTTCATTTGAAAGAGCATGGGTACCTTGGGATGTCTGTCAGTACCTTCACACACACACACACACACACACACATAAACTAAATGTTTGGTCTGCTGAGACACCTATAAAAACTTATTATTTTTGTTGTTTTTTTTGGAGAGCCCTTTTTTCAGCACAGAGGCCAACGAATGAACCAGGAAGGAACTTTCAACTCCGGTTTTGCTCATTCATTCATTCAACCATCCATCTTTTCATTTGCATATGTCACGTTTGAGGTCTGAAACAGGAGCCAGTCTCGCCCTGAAGTCTATTTTTGTACAAATTGTTTTTCTTTTTTTATTAGACCGCTCATTACGTTTTCCCACTCGAACAAAATGTGACATTTACAACAAAGAAAAAAAAAAATCACATCTACGTATTTATGGTGTACTTTACAAGTAATAAGCTACATCCGGAAATAAATGTGAGTGTATATATGGACATGTACAGAACTCTGGGATCCTGGCGCGCGTCGTATATCGCTCATAAAATGAATTATCGCCTTAAGCCGGATGCTGTTCGTCAGAATGACGAACGAAAAGTGTTCATTAGCATAGAAATGATTCCAGGATGAACCAGTGTTTCCCAAAGTGAGTATCGACCGGAGGGTTGATATTAAATGACCACATTTTCATATTTTGTTCTTTTATTCGACCCCCTTTAGCTTTTTTTTTTCCTTTTGGTCACATGATTCGTGTGCGTACGGCTCGAGTCGGCCCTATCGGAGAATGTATCGCTTCCTTTGGCACATAATGACCGTCTGGACTATATTACAGCCCTGAATGTAAGCGCAGACCTCAACGTGCCCTTCATCGGTGAGCAGAACACACGGTGGAAACGTACGGTAGGTTCCTCGTAATGAAGTCGAGTAAGCAGTTCTTCCAGCTGCGATTCAAATAACGAACAAAACCTCAACCCACCCCCACCCCCCCACACTTCTTCCTGCCCCTCTTTTATTTGGTGCTTGTGGTATCAGTAATGTATTTTCAACCCCCTTCTAGTCTCGAGGACATTATTTAACTATTCCACTCACAGCTGGATGATCATGTCTTTCCATATGCCTTCTGGTGTAAAGGAACTCTTGGTTCCATAGGCTGTTTGGATATGGTCCAGATTGAAGTGATTTCCGACGATGTGCATGGATGGACATGGTATAAATCTCCGGTGTTCTGCCCTCGTCAGTGTTTCATTGGAACAGAGGGTGGAAAAACGTCTACCATATATCCTATAAAACTAAAAGTATATTGTCGCACTCATGTACTTGTTGAACATCTCATTCCAGTCCCTTTTCTAGTATAATAACCTCCACTCTTCTTTTCTACTAGATTTTGGGCTGCGTCTGTTGGGGTTTCAGCTACATTAGCGTTAGTGAGCTCAGATCTGATGGTGCAGTTGGTGTTCCAGTTTGTCTAAAAGGTGTTCATTGGGGTTGAGGAGGTCAGGGCTTTGTGCAGGACATTCAAGTTCTTTCTCTTCGACCTCAAAACGGCATGTGTTGATGGAACTTGCTTTGTACAATGAGCATCATCATACTGGAACAGTGTTTGAGCCTCTTAGTTAAAATTGGCATAACACAAAGACATTTTATACAAGGAAACTCGGGCGCAGGAAAAGGGGAGATTTTGGAACCAGGAGTTCTCGAACCTTGGGGCAACAGCGATTAAACGCCTTACCATTGCCATTCCGTTAGAATGGAGCAGTGGATCGGTGTGCAACGAACATTCGCTGTTAAGCCTTTTATTAGAATGGTGATCATGTGAGGGCTGCACAAAAGGAATTTCGGTGTCATTACTAGTTTTGGACGCCACGATCGTGTCCTCATTTCAAAGAGTTCAGTTTTAAAAAACAAAACAAAAAAGAAGTCCACAGGTGGTGCACACCTGAGAATATCGAGGCTGTTCGAGCTGCTCGTCATGAGGAGCCCTTTTCCCCTGCTGTTTCTTCAGAATGACGCAGCCGTGTTGTAATCGCGTGGGTATGCGGGACACGATCGTGACGTCCTACCTGGTCATGATGCCAAAACTCTCTTTGTGCTGCACTCACACGATCACTATTCTTACAAAAGATTTTTCAGTGTACGTGAATTGTGCACTATTCCACTGCTCCATCATAACTAACGGCAAAGGGTTTGAAACAATCGCAGACGGCCCAGGGTCTGAACTCCTAGTTCCAAAATATCCGTTTCCATGCGCCTCCCTGTATAAAAGGGGGGAAAAATAGTGGTAACACTTTAAGGAAGAAGCGCATATGGGTGTGATGGGCAGGGGTGCACATACTTTTGGCCACACCAAATGCAAATATATTAAACTTGCACGCTGAACTATGGATTAAATAAAACATTAAGCAAGTGCCGATAAGATCAAAAACATCACAGAGTACCGATTGAAGTTGAAGGCCAGGAAGCCTGACAAGTTCACCATCTTGATTTTGTTAGATTTTTTACTCGAATTGTATTATTTTTTTTAAAACACTCTTGATCGTGGAGGAGGGCTGATCATAGAGCTGAGCTCAAAATTAATTCCCGCCCTCATTTCACATTTTTTTTTACTTCTGAAATACATCGAATTTGAACTGACAGTATTGATTTCTCTCGTATCGCAAACCAAACGGTGTGAAAACGGTTCGGAGGAAACGGTCCCTGATAAGCACAACGTTCTTTTGTTTTTCCCTTTTAACCAAGAACCAGCGTTCCATCATAAAGGCTCGTGTACTAAGGAACGGTTGAAAGCGTTCAATGAAGATTTGTGTTCTTCGGTTAAACGCTTTTTCGAAGTGCTCCCGTGGAAGCGCACACGGTCTGTAATGCTGACCCTCGCACCTTATACACACGATCCAGTTCTCAGCCTGGAAAGCAAAAAAAGAAAAAAAATCTGGAAAAAAAAAAAAACCATACAACCACCACCATGCTGCTCAGATCTTCATCATGATGTGGAGAACGGTCTGATTTGTTTTTTTTTCTTTTTGTCCTGATGTATTTCTAACTATAATAATAATGCAATAATATATTTTCCTGACAAAGTCGGAAGTTTTGCACCAAGCACAAACCATGTGTTCTCATGTGTGTACAGAAAGAAAGAACGAGAGGAAAGAGAGACGTTTTCCTCTTGTTGGGTTCCACAACTCTAAACTCCCCCAACACACACACACACACACACACACACACACACACAAAGTGGTTCCCATGAACTTCACACTGCCAATCCTGTGCTTTCTGTATTATAATGTAGGATATCAGTAGATAGTGATGTAAATGAAATCGATTGTAAGGTAATCATCTGGACTGTACAATCAAACCTATCATTGTTAATATTTTTTATTGTTGGTAGCCAATATTTTTGTGATTAATTTGCAAATAAAGAAACCACTGTCTTTTTACATATTCGATGTGGTTATTTTTTACGTTTACATTTACGCCGTTCGGCCAAATGTGATTTGGTTTTTAATCAATAAATACAGATTATGGGGTCAATAGGAGGCAGAATAAGAATATCACTATCACTACTCTGGAGTATTTTTTTTTTAACTGTAGTCTCTCCCAGAATTTACAATCAGGCATAAGATTAAGAGATAATCAATGTCATTATAATCAGGGCACCTGTTAGTGGGTGGAGATATTTATTAGGCAGCAAGTGAACATTTCATCTTCAAAGTTGACGTGTTAGAATCAGGAAAAAATGGGCGTAAGGATTTGAGCGAGTTCGACAAAAACTGCAGCTCTTGTGGGATGCTCCTGGTCTGCGGTGGTCAGTATCTATCAAAAGTGCTCCAAGGAAGGAACAGTGGTGAACCGGTGGCTGAAACTCATTGATGCACGTGAGGAGCGAAGGCTGGTACTTGTGGTTCGATCCAACAGACGAGCTCCTGTAGCTCAGATTGCTGAAGAAGTTCATGCTGTTGATGCTCAGTGGATCGGGACTGTTTTAGCAGCAAAAGGGGACCAGCACAATATTAGGCAGGTGGTTATAATGTTGTGCCTGATCAGTGTATATTTCTTTAATAGAAGTGCTCATTTAAGTACTGCTGTAGGTATAGATGTAGGTATTTGGGTGTTTTTTGAAAATAGTGACATCAAGCAGACGTCTGTTCCACCACCAGCGCAGAAAAGGAGTCTCAAACCATTGCTTCCTGTTACCCTGAGAGATGGCGGGATCTCAGAAGTGTTAGAAGATGGAGAGATGAATGAAGCAGCGGTTGAGGATGGGAGGAAGTGTGGTGCAGTATGGGGTAAAATAAAGTAGAGATGATGGTCCATTTTTAGCTTTGTAGGTGAGCGTCAGTCTTTTAAATCTGATGCAGTAGCTACAGCAAGCCGGTAGAGGGAGCACATGCAATCCCACAGTTTTATTCATTTTATTTTCCAAAGGAAACTTTCCCATGAAGACCAAATCTCCATCATCCAGGTTACATAATTACACTTTTTGACTATAAAGTACACAGTTTTTATTTATCATATGTAATATATTTGCTATCATCTCTTCTGGAATACTGATTAATAATAAAAGTGTTAATTGACCATTAACATCATGAACCTTTGTATTTTTCAAACACTGCTTTGTGACATTGTCCACTGTAAAAAAAAAAGTTGAATACAAATAAAATTGGATTGGATTGGATTGAATTGGAAATTTCAGATTGCAAAAGTCAATGCAATGCATTTATAGATTATGATTTCCAGCATTCAGAAACTCCTGTGTCCATGCACACCACTTTGAGAAGCACAATCTAAACTACACTTTAATTAGAAAATTTTATTGTCAATAACCTAGTCAATAAAATATATACAGTAAATTAAAAGTCATGAATAGTACAATAATTATGGAAACATATGAATAGATAGATAATAGCATAGTATATAATATGATATAGTGCAGCACATAATGTGTGATTATAGCATGTAATTTACCATAATAATAATAATTCATGAATAATAACATAGAATATGGAATATCAATATATCAATAATATGACAGAGTAACAATAATAGATTAATCAAACAATAACCCTACAAAGGATTAGTGATTAGTGAGACAATACCAAAAGAAAGGCTATTTTATGTTTTGTAAATAGGGAAAAGCTCAATGTGTTCTTTCGCAGGAAACTTATTCAAGTTGCACTGATCGTACCTTTTGGATTAATCAGTGGGGTGAACCGATTTTATTTGCTCAGGTGGTGTTGCTTTTCTTTTTAACAATTTCCCAGGGAAACTTATTGAGTCAAGATCCAGTTTGGATAGACATTGGTTATTTTGTATTCAAAATGTTTAGGAAATGTGTATGGTTACAACAATGCATCCCAAAACAAACTTGTATTTCATTTATATTAGAGTAAATTAAAACAATGTATGTTTGTGTGGATTTTAAAATAGTGTATGATTAGTGGTTAGATAGGTCACCAACTGAATATGATGTACATCATTAGAATTAATATTGCTAGACTTTTGTAATAAACAACAATAAAAAAAAAGATTGCTAACAAATTATATTCGCTTTCCAAAGCAAATGAAACCCATTTTTAAATATTCAATGGTATACATTCCTCATCTGAGTTTTTGAGACACCGATTTAGTTTTGAAGAAAATGCCCGTATTTTCTGTCAAGTTGACATAGAGACAACTGATCATCTTTTATTTTTTGTTTGTATTCCAGAGTTCCATCGTCGTCACTCCCAACAAAAACCTCAACATCTTCAGCTCTGCTACCTCCAGCTCCACCTCCTGTCTTTTATTCAATGCCACTGTCTCTAAACCACACAACATCTCAGGTCTCACCACAGTCCTATAAACTTTCCCTTGCACTCTCGCAGATACTCTTCTATCACAAATCACTCCTGCTATCACTCTTCTCCACCCACTTCACCCTGCCTGCACTCTTTTCTTCACTTCTCTAACACACTCTCCATTACTTTGCACTGTTGACCCCAGATACCTGAACTCCTCCACCTTCTCCACCTCTTCTCCCTGCAACCGCACCACTCCACTGCCCTCCCTCTCATTCACACACATGTACTCTGTCTTACTCCTACTGACTTTCATTCCTCTTCTCTCCAGTGTGTACCTCCACCTCTCCAGGATCTTCTCAACCTGCTCCCTACTCTCACCACAAATCACAATATCATCCTCAAACATCATAGTCCATGGAGACTCCTTTCTGACCTCGTCCGTCAACCTGTCCATCACCACTGCAAACAGGAAAGGGCTCAGAGCCGATCCTTGATGCAGTACAACCTCTACCTTAAACCAGTCTGTCGTTCCTACTGCACACTTCACTGCTGTCACACTGTCCTCATACATGTCCTGCACCACCCTCACATACTTCTCTGACACACCAGACTTCCTCATACAATACCACATCTCCTCTCTCGGCACCCTGTCGTACGCTTTCTCTAAATCCACAAACACACAATGCTCCTTCTGTCCTTCTCTATACTTCTCTATCAACATTCCCAAAGCAAACACTGCATCTGTGGTGCTCTTCCTCGGCATGAAACCATACTGCTGCTCACAGATGGACACCTCCTCTCTCAGCCTGGCTTCCACTACTCTTTCCCATAACTTCATGGTGTGACTGATCAACTTTATTCCCCTGTAGTTACTGCAGGTCTGCACATCTCCCTTATTCTTAAAGATCGGTACCAGCACACTCCTTCTCCATTCCTCAGGCATCCTCTCAGCTTCCAGAGTCTTGTTAAACAATCTTATTAAAAACTCCACTGTCATCTCTCCTAAACATCTCCATGCGTCTACTGGAATGTCATCTGGTCCAAACGACTTTCCACTCTTCATCCTCTTAATCGCTGCTCTCACTTCCTCCTTACTAATCCTATCCACTTCCTGCTTCACCATCTCCACACCATCCAACCTTCTCTCTCTCTCTCATTTTCCTCGTTCATCAGCTGCTCAAAATATTCCATCTTCTCAACACACTCAGCACATCCTTCCCAGCTCGGTCCCTCTGCCTGGCCAATTCTCCTTCCTTAGTGTCCAACTTCTCCTACAGCTCCTCATATGCTTTTTCCTTGGCTTTCGCCACATCCCCATTTACCTGCTGCCACATCTCCTTGTACTACTGCCTACTTTTCTCATCACTCTGTCGATTACTCTGTTTGCCAACCGCTTTCTCCTTATGCTCTCCTGCACTTCCTCATTCCACCACGTCTCTTTGTCTTCCTTTCTATTTCCTGATGTCACACCAAGTACTTTTCTAGCTGTCTCCCTTATAAAAAAAATTAAAACGGTCTAATATGTCTATGGCGCTCCCCATCAGCGACTAATAGGGTTGGGCGGGACTTCAATTTGTGCGGGACAATCAATTTACTGACATAAAATGTATTCTTATTTTATGATTTTCCTCTTATATACTCAGTTCAGATTTGTACATTGCTTTAACAAACCGTTTAATCATTACATAATTAATAATTAATTGTGTAAATTACTCAGGGTTACAGAGAATCAATGAAAGCATTTTAAATAGACTGTTTTGCCTCACCGCCACATGTAGGATTCAGTGCGTTTTCTTACACATTGATATTATAATGTTTTTTTGTAGTAAAATAATGTTTTGTAGTGTGTTTGTGCTTCACGTCCTGAGGGAGTCATGTGACCAGAGCGATGCGCACAGAATACAGTTATGTGAAGTTGGAACGTGCAAATGAGCTCCTTCTATGACCTCACAGAACCTATACATAAACATTTCTCCTGCAAAATAGAAATACAATCAGTTCATCATCAACGCCAGAGGTGTGCAGTAGCAAGAAGGGATTAGCAGTAGATAAAAGTTTTATTTCCTTGTTTCACATTAATATCTGGTAAGTAGCCTTAAACATACACACAGTCTGTTTAAAACTCTATAAATCACGTGTCAAACTCAAACTCTATAAATCACGTGTCAAACTCAAGATGATTTTATAACGATCTATTATTATTGTTAATGATGATGTATATAATGATGTGATATAAGCCCTGATAACACAAACTTTGGAGTCTTAACTGGGATTCTTGCTTTAAAAAAAATATGTGAAATGTCTCTTCTCTCTGTAATGCCACGCGGTGTTATATTGCGTTTGGTATTGAATTCATAGTTTCTATAATTGCGACGTGATAGTGGTTGTATTAAGAGGTGAATACAGTCGGGTAAGTCCTCACTGAAGGTCCAGGTACCAAATGCACCGCCCACTGGTATATACCGGTACTGTATATTTCCGTGCACACACACAAAGAAAACCGACAGGGGGCGCTCTCTGCCTTCTCTCCTCGCAGACACATAAATAAATCAACCTGGATCTCAGTGAATACTTGCCTCACAGACATCATAATATATATATATATATATATATATATATATATATATATATATATATATATATATATATATAAAGCTTAAAATATCTATTTTAAATAAACCAACTCACAACCAATTCAAACTAATAATCTCTGATTATTGAATCCGAATGAATGTATTGAAATATAATATTAATAAATATATAATATATAAAT
>JAAIIK010000099.1:2030654-2043462 GCA_014706435.1 Silurus glanis
TGTGTGTGTGTGTGTGTATGTAAGTGTGTCTGCGCTTGTGTGTGTATGTAAGTGTGTCTGCGCTTGTGTGTGTGTAATTCATGTTAAAGTTTGAAAGTATTTATAGCACATGTGTCAAACTCAAGGCCCGCGAGATGATTTTATAACGATCTATTATTATTGTTATGTTATTTGCAAACTACAGATCCCATAATGCAGCGCTTCAGCTGCGTCACCGAACGCTAGACTACCTGAGAACATTCCAGCGTCAATCAAGTCGAGCTTCTGCTGATGTATATAACCCTATTGTACAGTTATTGTGAAACAGCGCCTCACAGTGGTGAAGAGAAAAGTGTATTCTGAAAACAGAGCCTTTTAAAACCGATGGGATTCTGAGTAGATGTTTACTGACACTGCTGGTAAACACGTGTGTCTTATTAGTGGAGCGAATGTGGCTGTAATTAAGGAATAGAATCTAAGACGGAACTACGAGACAAAACATCAGGAGAAGCTGAAAAACCTGAATGCAGAGCAGAAGAAACAGAAAGGAGAAGAGTTAAAGAAGAATTAGAGGATGAAAAAATGCTGACGCTATTCTGGGCCAGCTAGCTGCCATGTGAGGCAAATATGAAATCTGATTGGTAAAAAGAAACAGACCCATTGCTAATATTCTCTAGGATAAAAAGGCCAGCAGAATAGACTTTGCAGACCCTGGGCAGATTAGATTGACATGGCAGCACATAGAGGCTGAAATCTGATTGGACAAAAAATCTAACGTCCACATACACGTACTGGAAGCAGTGCAGCCAAGAGAAACACTACGAAATGAAGAGAATAAACTGTTGAGAATAAATTAATAAAATTTAATAGAACAAATATTAGAATTTGGTTTGTAAATGTAGGTCAATGCTTCTGATAGTGTTTAGGCCAGCAGAGAAGGCTTTGCTGGCTCTGACGGCCCACCACCGATATATACTGATATATATATATATATATATATATACACCGTAATTTCCGGACTATAAAGCGCACCCATATATAAGCCGCACCCACTGAATTTTACAAATATTTTTATTTTTAACATAAATAAGCCGCACCTGTCTATAAGCCGCAGGTGTCTACACTGAAACTAATGAACTTTACACAGGCTTTAACGAAAGACACGTTACGAAATATGTTGCGCTTCCTTTAGGAGCATAGCGGTATTTTGGGAATAGCCTGGCACTTCATTTTTCCGCTATTACTGCGTGTGTGCAAGACGAGGAATATGTCCTTATTATTTTCTGATGCTCATTTCTAAGTTTCTTTGACTAACCCGTAACGCTGTTGCCAAGAATAATAAAAAAGCACGAGTTTTGGAAACCTGTCTGTGCTTATATGATTTCTGTTGCAACTGGAGTTAGTGAGCTCTCCCTTCACCCAGACTCAATGTGTTACAACGGCTTGTATCTAAACAGTAGCCTACCAAGAAAGTCATTGTTCACTGTCTTCCTCCTTCCTTTCACAACTATTTCTCTCGGGAGTTTATCTTTTGGCATCGTCGTGCGTTTAAAAAAAAAAGTTTTTTCTCCCGATGCCATGCAGCTCAGAACACAGGTGAGGTGCGTTTTTTCGTTTCCGTTCGGAAATTTCATTGGTCTAATGTTATGGGGCTCAGTTTTTTGGCTTGAAGTTTGTGAACCCGGGAAAAACAAAGGAAAAATTCATAAATAAGCCGCTTCGTTGTTTTAGCCGCGGGGTTCAAAACGTGGGAAAAAAGTAGCGGCTTATAGTCCGAAAAATACGGTATATATATATATATATATATATATATATATACACACACAGAGAAATATAAGATCCTTTGGGCTTTAATGGTTTACAATCCTTCCACATTTCAGAGTTATACATTTTCACAATTCCTACTGATGTTTATATGTTACAAACTGTAGGTTTGGTGTTTTTGCTTTTCTTCAACATTGAGAGTTTGACTAATATTTTTTAGGTTAAATGGATTGCAAACTTTCATCACTCTATGTGGGTGATTTGCACCCTGAAGTGACGGAGCATATGCTGGAAGAGAAATTTAGTTCTGCAGGCCAAATTCACTCTGTCTGGGTCTGCAAGAACCGGAACAATGGTGCTTCATTTGGCTATGCATATGTAAACTTTTACCACCAGGCCGATGGTAATTCAAACCACACCAAACATGATACACTATTTCAACATTTTATAGCACTTTATAGCCTACTTAATGCTCAGGTGTCAATTTTGTATTATTTTAATGCTTTATTGCATGGATATAATCAGGTTATGTGCTATTAATACTATTTTAAGAGTAATTTTTTTTTTTTTTTTTTTTTTTACCAGTCTGTACCAAAGTTTTGTGCAATAATTCTGAATATGACTTTACACAGTTTTTTTTTTTTTTTTTTTTTTTACTGTAATGAATGACCTGTTTTGACCCCTCAGCTGCACGAGCATTGGAAACACTTAATTATGATCTCCTTATGGGGAAGCCCATGAGAATCATGTGGTCTCAGAGGGATTCTACCATAAGAAAGAGCGGCATTGGAAACTTGTTCATCAAGAACTTGGATTTGTTGACAATTGACAGCATGGCCCTTTTTGACCTTTTTTCAGTCTTTGGGAAAGTCCTGTCATGCAAGGTTTGTTTTGATCTGAATAAAGTCCTGTTTGATATTAATTGTGTGTGTTAACATTGTGTGCTTCTCCTGAAGATTGTAGCTTACAAGACAGGGACAAAAGGGTACGGCTATGTCCAATTTGAGACTCAAGAGGCAGCGAATTTGGCAAAGGAAAGACTCCATGGCAAACTCTTCAACAACCATAAAGTGTAAGCTATTGATAGAAAGGGTTGGTTTGGTCATATGTGGGTATTACATTCAACATCAGATGGTAATTTTATTATAAAGATGAACAGCAGTGTCTCTGTTGTGTTACAGCTCTGTTGAACACTTTAAATCGCGTGAGGCGCGTGAGGAGCATGAGGCTCCACCTAAGGTTCCAGCTGTAGAACAAAGTCCAGCTCCACCTCAGGTTACAGCTGTAAAACAGAGTCCAGTTCCACCTCAAGTTCCAGCTGTACAATGGAGTCCAGCTCTACCTCAAGTTCCAACTGTAGAACGAAGTCTTGCTCCAGCTCAAGTTCCAGCTGTAGAACAGAGTCAAGCTGCTACTCAAGTTTCAACTGTAGAACTGAGTCCAGCTCCACCTCAAGTTCCAGCTGTAGAAGAGAGTCCAGCTTCACCGCAAGTTCCAGCTATGGAAGAGAGTCCAGCTCCACCTCAAGTTCCAGCTATGGAAGAGAGTCCAGCTCCAGCTCAAGTTACAGCTGTGGATGAGAGTCCAGTTCCAGCTCAAGTTTCAGCTGTAGAACAGAGTCCATCTCCACCTCCAGTTCCAGCTGTAAAACAGAGTCCAGCTCCACCTCAAGTTCCAGCTGTAGAAGAGACGCCAGCCCCACCTCAGGTTCCAACAGTAGAACCGAGTCCAGCTCCACCTCAGGTTCCAGCAGTGGAAGAGAGTCCAGCTCCACCTCAAGTTCCAGCTGTAAAACAGAGTCCAGCTCAAGTTCTAGCTGTAGAACAGAGTCAAGCTGCAGCTCAAGTTCCAACTGTAGAACCGAGTCCATCTCCACCACAAGTTCCAGCTGTAGAAGAAAGTCCAATTCCACCTCAAGTTTCAGCTATGGAAGAGAGTCCAGCTCCACAAGTTCCAGCTGTGGAAGAGAGTCCAGCACCAGCTCGAATTCCAGCTGTGGAAGAGAGTCCAGTTTCAGCTGTAGAACAGAGTCCAGCTCCACCTCAGGTTCCAGCTGTAAAACAAAGTCCAGCTCCACCTCAAGTTCCAGCTGTAAAACAGAGTCCAGCTCCACCTCAAGTTCCAGCTGTAAAACAGAGTCAAGTTGCAGCTCAAGTTCCAACTGTAGAAGAGAGTCCAGCTTTATCTCAAGTTCCAGATATGGAAAAGAGTCCAGCTCCATCTCAAGTTACAGCTGTAGAACAGAGTCCAGCTGTAGAACCGAGTCCAGCTCCACCTCAAGTTCCAGCTGTAGAACAGAGTCAAGCTGCAGCTCAAGTTCCAGCTGTACAATGGAGTCCAGCTCTACCTCAAGTTCCAGCTATGGAAGAGAGTCCAGCTCCAGCTCAAGTTACAGCTGTGAATGAGAGTCCAGTTCCAGCTCAAGTTTCAGCTGTAGAACAGAGTCCATCTCCACCTCCAGTTACAGCTGTAAAACAGAGTCCAGCTCCACCTCAAGTTCCAGCTGTAGAAGAGACGCCAACCCCACCTCAGGTTCCAACAGTAGAACCGTGTCCAGCTCCACCTCAGGTTCCAGCTGTGGATGAGAGTCCAGCTCCACCTCAAGTTCCAGCTATAAAACAGAGTCCAGCTCAAGTTCCAGCTGTAGAACAGGGTCCAACTCCACCTCAAGTTCCAGCTGTGGATAAGAGTCCAGCTCCAGCTAGAGTTCCAGGTGTAGAAATGAGTCCAGCTCAAGTTCCAGCTGTAGAAATGAGTCCAGCTTTAGCTAAAGTTTCAGCTGTAGAAGAGAAACCAGATCCACCTCAAATTCAATCTGTGGAAGACAGTCCATCTCCACCTCAAGGCCAAAATGCAGTTAAAGTGCCTTCAGCATCTGTGAGTGAAATCTAGATGGACATGGACACAACATTAAGGGCAAAACACACATACACAAAATTATACATTTCAAATTTAGGACTGATTTGTAAAATGTGGTTGAAGTAACAAGAATATATTTTAATAATATTCCAAGTGTTTTGCTTCTGATGAACTACAGATCTTAAAATGACGATTTCACTTTGTCCTTGTGGAAACAAAACCCCACTCACCAATTTCTCGTTTACATCTATTTATAATCACACAGATCGCTCCTCTATTCACTCTTTATATGAACATGGTGGGGGGGCACTCAAATGTGAGTTATGCACTTTCGCAAAAAAAAAAAAAAAAAAAAAAAGGAAATCTACTGTTATAATGGTATTTATGATAATGAGAGTAATCACAAATGCAGATTCACACAATGACGAATCAAAAGACTTTGATTAGACACAGCATTCTCAAGAAAAGTGTGTCATTGGTTATACAGTAATGCTCGGGTCCAATGCAACATCAGCAGATCTACTCTAAAATATACAATTCCATTCATTTCACAAGACACTGGTAATAGAGGCAGCTTAATTGTGCATTGGCGATTTTAAAAGGAAAATTACAGATAAAAAAAAAAAAATACTTTAAACAGTAGTAAACAAAAAACGATTCATTTACAGTAACATGAGTAAATGTAATTTATTACTTTCCACCTCTGCACACATGTGATGGAAGCATAGACTAAAACCCCTCTGCATTTCTCTTTCAGGAAACTCTGACGACAAAGTAGCAGAGAAAGAAGAAGAAGAAGAAGAAGAAGAAGAAGAGGAAGAAAATAAATGAATAATAATTATTATTCCTTTTGATTGTTTCTTATTTTAAATGTTTTGTTTTAGACAGTGGTGGGCCGTCAGGGCCAGCAAAGCCTTCTCTACTGGCCTAAACACTATCAGAAGCACTGACGTACATTTACAACCTAAATTCCAATATTTGTTCCATAAAATGTAATTATTTACTCTCAACAGTTTATTCTCTACATTTCGTAGCGTTTCTCTTGGCTGCACTGCTTCCAGTACGTGTATTTCAAGTCAAGTCAAGTCAAGTTTATTTCTATAGCGCTTTTCACAACAGACATTGTCTCAAAGCAGATTTACAGAATTTAACAGTTAAGGTGAATTGTGTGAATTTATCCCTGATGAGCAGCCATGGTGACTGTGGCAAGGAAAAACTCCCTTAGATGTTATGAGGAAGAAACCTTGAGAGGAACCAGACTCAAAAGGGGAACCCATCCTCATTTGGGTGACATCAAGAGTGTGATCATAAATCTTTCAACAATACAGAACACTGGAGAATGAGAACTAACATGAGCACTGGAATGTAAGATTATAAGTTATGTTCTTTCTACAGTCATTATGGTTATAAAACTAGGAGCTACTGAGCAACTCATAAAATAGCTCAACATTTGCGATCATCACAGATCCAGCACCAGCTTCTCCATGCCAGAGCCTTTAAACACTCCAGTCATGTGGTCTCAGAGGGATTCTACCATAAGAAAGAGCGGCATTGGAAACATGTTCATCTAAAACTTGGATTTGTTGAAAATTGACAGCACGGCCTTTTTTGACCTCTTTTCAGTCTTTGGGAAAGTCCTGTCATGCAAGGTTTGAGCTTTGTTTTGATCCGAATAACATAAATAAAGTCCTGTTTGATATAAATTGTGTGAGTTAACATTGTGTGTCTCTCCTGAAGACTGTAGCTTACAAGACAGGAACAGGGAGAAACCAGCAAACCTCAAATTTAAGCTGTAGAACCGAGTCCAGCTCCAGCTAAAGTTCCAGCTGTGGAAGAGAGTCCAGCTCCAGCTCAAGCTCCAGCTGTAGTACCGAATCCAGCTCAAGTTCCAGCTGTGGAACAGAGACCAGCTCTAACTTAATTTCCAGCTGTGGAAGAGAAACCAGCAAACCTCAAATTTCAGCTGTGGAAGAGAGTCCAGCTCCAGCTCAAGTTCCAGCTGTGAAAGAGAAACCAGCGCTCTGTGAGTGAAATCTAGATAGACATGGACACAACATTAAGGGCAAAACACACAAACAAAATTATTAATATCAAATTTAGGAATGATTTGTAATATGTAGTTGAAATAATAAGTGTATATTCTAATAATATTCGAAGTGATTTGTTACTTTGGCTACATGGAAACAAAACCCCACTCACAGATTCCTCATTTCCTTTATGGAGGAGTTGGTGTTATGAGTTTCTCAGGAGCTCCTGGTTCCACAACTCCGAACGACTATTAGACTGTAGAAAGGTCATTACTCAGAATCACACACACTGGTGCTCATGATGTTTCTCACTCTTTATTGTTTATAACGTTTTAATGATTTATAATCACACTCTTGATATCACCCAAATTAATTCAGGGGAACCTTTTGAGTCTGGTTCATCTGAAGCTTTCTTCCTCAAACCATCTAAGGGAGTTTTCCTTGCCACAGGCTGCTCATCAGGGATTAATGCACATATAAAAGTGAATTTTGTTCTATAATTTGTACATTCTGTAAAGCTACTAGAGCAGTGAACGAATTTGGAACAATTCTCTAAACAATGCCAGAGACATATTTTAAATTTTTTTATTTAAAATATGTTTTACCAATATTATATCTGTATTTAAAATGTTCCTTAGTTAGTCAAGTATCTTAATTATTTGTTAGATTCTCCCCGAGATAACAGAATGGTTTATTCTGTATAACATAAATGTAATGTTTTATTTCAATAGCAATGAATATGAAAAAATGTCATCATGATATAATATCATTATAATGATATCTGATGGGCAAAATAAAAAATTAATCTACAATTATTTGGCGTAATAAATACATTTAAAATCATAATAAAATCTCATGTTTTAAAGTTCTCATGTAATAAAGTTCATGTTTTTGTCCGCTTGACAGGACCATACAGATGTGTGTATCTTGTATTAGCGCGGTCAAAATGTGGCGCTTTAAGTCCAATTCTCTCATACTGACCACTGGATGTTTAACACGGCACCTCATGGTAAAGACTCTCTGAGTGTGAGAATTAGAACTGTTGCCCTACACAAAGATGCCGAGGCTATGAGAAGATCGATAACACCCCAAAACTGAGTTGCACTACAGTGGCCGGGGTCATACAGAGGTTTTCCAAGACAAGTTCCACTCAGAACAGACCTCACAAGGGTCCTTCAAAGAAGTTGAGACAACGTGCTGTGCGTCAGGTGCAGAAGCTGCTTCAAAAAACAGATGCATGACATTCACATTTGTCATTTGGCAGACGCCCTTATCCAGAGCGACTTACATTTGATCTCATTTATACAACTGAGCAGCTATGGGGTTAAGGGCCTTGCTCAGGGGCCCAACAGTGGCAGCTTGGTGTGGCTGGGATTTGAACTCATGACCTTCAGATCAAAAGTAAAATGACATAACCACTAAGCTACCACCTTCTACCTCTCTCATGCCGCAGCATTGCTTTAGAGGTTTCAGAAGCGGATTGTCTGCTTATCAGTGCTCGGCCTATACGCCACACACTGTGGCTGAAGACAACCTGTCCACAACTTGTGGTCTGATGAGACTAAACTAAGATAAACGTGTTTGGCTCAGCTCTATATATCAAGCAATTATATATAATTGCTTTATTGCTTTGTATCCTGGGTAAATATCATCACAAAGCCAGAACTGTTCATTGTATACCCAATTTTAGATTATTCTCCTCTAGTCCCTATTTACTTCCTTCAAGAACATGTTAAACTTATTATTGAATCCGTTGTAAAAGTTAGTTATGACGACAAAGACTTTTCTTTCTTTATTTTATATCTTCATTGTGATTCATTGCAATTAATCATTGCGAATTCTTGTTTACAACAAAAACAATATATGCAGTATTTTAATCCACGATTGCGCCCGCCATTTTGTTTTGGGGCTGCGACTTTTATTCTATGAAGCCGCCCCGCGCTTTCACAATCACTTCCGTGTTTCCAGCTTGATTTTTCAACCCGGAAGTGGTCTCTCCTTCCTTTCCTGCTTCGGCCTCGATTGAAGACATACAGAGGTACAGAATCCGCGGTTTGGAATCTTCACTAATCCGCGTTATTCTCAGTAAATGTGTGTTGAATTGCAGTTTGGATTTGTTTATTCGGATAAAAGAAGCCGTGGTCGCGGTGTATTGATGAGAAAAAGCGAGTTATATTGGGGGAGTTTAGACCGAGCGTTGGTGTGGAGCTCTACGGGGGTTTAGCGGCTCAGGGCCGGACAGTGTGGCTCTCAGCTCGCTGCTGGTTCAAATATAAAGCAGAAAATGTGGAAATTAGGGGTTTAATTCCTGTTATAAGCTCGTATTTAGTCTGGTTTTAGTGCTGGGTGTGTGGTGGTGTGGTGTTTGGACGTGTAGTGATGGTAATGTTTGGTTAAATCACCAGCACAGAATGAGGTTTAATACGGAATACTGTTTACATTATAAACACGAGTTAAACTGTGGAATATTAAATCGGGCCTGAATTAAACTCAGTCTGGTTTCTATCTAGTAGGTTTATCCAGTGCACAGTTTCTAGTCACATTTTTAGGACTTTAGGCAGCGATGTCTCAACCCAACCACCAGGTCAGATATTAGTGCTAATGAATCCCTCAAAATGGGAGTCACAGACTGTAAAATCCCACAATCAGACCAATACAGTGGGGAACCAGTGCAGAGATACCAAACTACATCCAATCATAAATTCCATTCTGAATCCAGACATGACCAGGTCATGTACATGAGATAATACACGTGAAAACCCAACACGTGACTCCTGCAAAACAAACTTTGATTAAAAAAGTATGTAGTTTTCCGAAAAGTATGGTTTTGAAAAGAGCAACTGATGCTGGCATAGTTTAAAGGACACTAAACAAACCGAGAAACCACCTGGACCTGGTTGCATCTGTGATTTACAAAATGTTGATGTGATCCAATCCACCATTTTTTTTGTAAAAAAAATAAAATGGAAACTGCTTATCGGTCTAATTAAAGGTAGCGTGTATTTTAGGTTTGTTTACCTGATTAGATACCAGAATTTGTGTCTAGGGCATGATGCACAAATTGTCCTTCACACCTGCAAAGAAATGCTAAGAGGATTAATCTGATTATAGATTGATTTGTTTTTATTTCCCCCCCCCAAGCAATGGCACCACGCAAGGGTAAAGAAAAGAAGGAAGAGCAGGTGATCAGCCTGGGACCGCAGGTCGCTGAAGGCGAGAATGTCTTCGGAGTCTGCCACATCTTTGCCTCCTTCAACGACACCTTCGTGCATGTCACCGATCTCTCCGGCAAGTAAGTTGCAGGTGGTCGAGTCGCGGGTATTGCTGATTTGGAGGACATTAACCACTTTATACGTTAACTGTAAAGCATTCCGGGTGACGGGTAGAAAGGAGATAAAATCCCACCATCAGAACGCAATCCAATAATATTCCGAAATTTACACCAAATCAACTCTGCTATAAACGAAAGGCAATTCCTCGACTTAACATCCAGACGCAGATCATATTCACAAGACACCATATTGTACTTGTACTTTCTGTGAAGAGCCACTCGAAGTTTGATTCCTAGAACACACACATGCCCATCAAACATGTATTAATAGACTGTTTTGCAATTAATATATTAGTAGACGACTCTAACGCAGAAAATACGTATTTCGGAGTCTTCCAAAATGTCTCACCAGGGACAATCCTGGAGTTCTTGATGAGTTTTAAAGTGCAGGATCTCATACAGCTTTTATTTACTTTTTATAAAACACTAAGACTATTATATATTTCTTATATTTCCTTTTTTGCACAACTGACACTGCCACGGACCGGCACACGCCAGTGACACTAATACAGCACATGCACACTTCAGTCAGTCACATCTGGACTACTGTCAATACCTCCGTCATATCCATACCCATCCCTTTCTCTCTTAGTCTATATAATTTTATAGTACCTTTTTTATACTTATTTTAAACTTGTACTTTATATTTTTTTAATGTATACTTAGACAATTGTTTTTTTTCTGACAGACGTAATCAGCATTTCACTGCATGTTGTACTCTGTATGAATGGGTATGAGACAAATAAAATTATTTGTTGTAATACTATAAAAACTAGTGAAATGTCTCATGTTACTGCCAGTCATGAATATAGCCAGAGATCACATCACCTGCTGACAATAAGATATTGTCGAACAAAATAACAAAGAAAATTGTGGTTTGGAGATAAAATAAATACGTTTAAAAAAGTGACGAGGTAGAAAAAAACAGCCTGGCCATGTTTTCATGGTAATGTGGAGATCAGGTGATGCACACCTTGGTGCATTTATATTTGCAGTATTTCTGAATGAAAATGAAAAGGTTTTCGTTTTCCTTTAATAAAAGCGGAAAGAAAACGTGTTCATTGAGCGGTTCAGGCTGAAGAGCCTTAGTTTCTAAATTAGTGTCTTTATTCACTGGAAAAACTAAAGCCATATCTAGAATACCTTAACTATGATGGAGTTCAGTATTATGGTGTATACATTTTCAGCAAACCAATTCACCCCTCCCCTCTTGCTTGCAGAGAAACGATCTGTCGCGTGACTGGTGGAATGAAGGTGAAGGCCGACAGAGACGAGTCCTCTCCCTATGCTGCCATGTTGGCTGCTCAGGATGTGGCTCAGAGGTGCAAGGAGCTGGGCATCACCGCACTGCACATCAAACTGAGAGCCACCGGCGGGAACAGGTGAGAAGTGCTGTCGAGCGATTGTTTATCTTCTCAGTCTGCATGTTTCCATTAATGCTGTGTGTTAATCATTTATAGGACTGAAAAAGGCACTGAAGCACCAAAATATAGTGATCTATCAGGCTGGATTCAGACATAAGGGCCAGCAGCCTGATAAACGTCCTTCAGATAATTAGAGAAAAAAAATTGAAGCCATTCATAGTCCTTAATTGAATTTTAATTACAGATAGTCCCTGAGTTACAATGGTTTGACTTAAGATTTTTCGATCTCACGATGACAATAGCGATACGTCAAAATTGTAAAAAATACTAAAAAATTTGTATAACGCAGCAGCGTACGATACGTTGGACTCACAGCTGGGATGCCCTGTGAGATGCCCCACTATCGCTAGCAGTTGGTGGAGTAAAGTTGTCTATTATTTTTTTCCTGTTTCAAACAGCAATTTTAGTGATAAAAGCATGTCTTCCAAGCACCCAAGTATGTCTCCAGCTTGTGGTGAAAAAAAGAGGAAAGCCATCAGTTTAGAGCAGAAAATAACAATTATAAATCAGCATAAAGCAGGAAAGACCGTCAGTCATTGCACCATCTTCGACATGATATTTTTGACTTATGAAGGGGTCGTTGCAACGTATCTCAATCATAAGTAGAGAACTACCTGTATTGGGTCTTTTCTATTCCTCTAGGGGGCAGTATAAAGCGGTAAGCAGTAAACGTCATTCTAAAAGCGCTAATGTAGGGGTTTCATAGCATTTGGGTAAATTTCATGAAGTGAACTTACCATTTCCAAGCTAAATAAGTTCCAACTTCTGTATTTTGGATTATTTTGTAGTAGATTTATGGCTTAATATTGAGCTGAATATTAATATTGTGCAAGATAAACCGTAATTAGATTTTTTTTGAAGTGTTTCTAATGCATCCTATGCAAGATCTGGTATAGAGGTCTCAACCTTTTTCTTTTTTTTTTCTTTTTTTTTTTTATTTAATAAACACTGCAGGTTTTTAGAGATATGGTATTAAATAATGTGTGGGTTGAATTATGATTTCAATTTTATTTTTTTACTTTTTACAATTTTTTCGTTTAGAACCAAGACTCCAGGACCAGGTGCTCAGTCTGCTCTCAGGGCTCTGGCTCGTTCCGGCATGAAGATCGGCCGTATCGGTAGGTTTACGGGACATTTGTACAAATGAATTCCCAACATTCATGGCCTGATTAATCTATATAGATAAATTATATGGGTCTCTGAGGAGGAAAACTTGGCAAAAATATTAGATACTTAATGTGTAGCGTTGATATTTAGTTTTGCTGTATAAGGTGAGACTATTAAAGCTACAATATCATGATATAAAGAAAAGTCTAGTGATTTTAACAACTTAAATCATCCCTACTCTCAATGTCCAGTGTGTATGTATGTGTGTGTGTGTATGTATGTATGTATATATATATATATATATATATATATATATA
>JAAIIK010000099.1:2043562-2053656 GCA_014706435.1 Silurus glanis
TATATATATATATATATATATATATATAAAACCACTTTAATTTTGGTAACTTTTGCCGCAGTCAGCGTATAAGATCAGTGAATTTCAATGCAGTAAATCATATGATGCCTTTTTAGAGTGTATATAAGTTTAAAATGCTGGATGGTTGCTAATAGTCTATGAAGATGTCTGCACTTTAAGTGTCAGCTTGGCGTGGCTGGGATTTGACCTTATAACCTACGGGATACAAAGTCCAATGCCATTGATTTCATTGATCAGGGTCAGGTACAGACCTGACTCTGATCTGTACCAAGCTGTCACTTGCACATGAGCAAGGCCCTTAACCCTGTAGATGCTCAGTTGTATGAATGAAATAAATGTAAGTCGCTCTGGACAAGGGCGTGTGCCAAAATACCATTAATGTTAAAAAAAAAAAAAAGAAAAAAAAAAAAAGATAAAAACCATGTACATGTTGTCCAGCCTGTAAATGACAACCGCCATCCCCTGGTCTGTTTTGATCAGGTCAGACTCTATTCCTTGGACATTTTGTTCTGCAGAGAAGGGGTATTAAAAGTTCCATGTAACTTATTAGGGAAAGACAACGGACATGGACGTAAATTTTCAGTGCAGTGTAGGTGAGAGATCACGTTTTGTATGTTTACACCAAACACACCAGCAGGTTGCAGCCACTGGAACGTTTCAAAATCTTTTCCTGTTTTGTGGCTATTAGAAGTGTGTGTGTGTGTGTGTGTTTGGCATTGGTCCTGTGTATAAACAAATATCGATTATGGATAATATATTGAATTTTTGTTTTCCCTTTCCTTTTTCCAGAGGATGTCACCCCAATTCCATCAGACAGCACCCGCAGAAAGGGAGGTCGCCGTGGGCGTCGTCTGTAAACTTATGGATTTTTTTCAAAATAAAAAGTCAAATAGTGCTTTCTGACTCCTGTCTCTTCTGTTCATGCGTTCCTCATTTCCAGCGCCACAATTGTCATTATGTCGATATGGAAGTGAAAATGACATCGACTGCATTATGATTTCACGGTGTTCAAAATTAACTAAACCTCAACAAATAACTTAGGAATTGCATCTCTATTTACTCCTGCTTTTATGTTAAATGTAGGGATGTCGTCCCATCCCTTCCCACCCGTGCAGCATTGTATTTTCATTGCTCACACATTCATATGGTAGACAGAGTGCTTCTTGGCCTGAGACTGGCATTATGGGAAATCTATGTGGAACGGGGATTAAGGACGAGCCACAGATATGCGGGTTAGAGAGTTTTACTTCCTCTAGTGGTTTTGCCACTTCTTCTATCATAGATGTTGAAAAAACTATGCATTTGGTTTTAGCACGACTCGTACTAATGAACGTGGTTTGAGAGCAATTTCTAGAAAATGCTGGAATACTGTGTACACTGGTTTCACGGTTGCACTGAATGACATTCCCCGAGTGGCCCCAAATATTTTTTTACCTAAAGTGTTTCCTGTTTAAATGCAAGACTGTACTGATTGTATCGGTTACAATAAGAGCAGTGTTTCACTTTTGTTTCAATGTCGCATAGACGTTTTAATACACAAGGAAACTAAACTAATTAACTATTTAAAACAATTCCCCTCTAGCTGTTAAGATCTAATCTTCTGTGAAGGCTTTACACTACATTTTGGGGCAATGCTATTATGGTATTTATTTTTTTTCCAGCTCCAAGCACATTTATGATATCAGGCACCGAAGACTGAAATGGATTCTGTGTTTCAGTTTATTCCAAAAGTTTCCTGTGGGTTTGAGAAGGTCACTCAAATACTTTTAATCCAACCTCAACAGTGTGTCTTCATGGAGCGCACTTTGTACACAAGAGCCATCGCAGTGCTGGAACAGGTTTGGGTTATAATGCTGAAGACATTTTGTACAATTGTGTTTTTCTAACTTTGTGGGAACACGTGAGGGAAGAACCAGAGATGGGTGTGATCATGTATCAAATAATGTACCTGGTACCTGTGGATGCAGGGGGTGTAACCAACCTGAAACAAAGAAAGGTACTCTTGTACCTGTGCATGTTCCCCAAAAATACAAGTACAGGTGGTTTTCAAGGGATCAGTCACCACCTCAACTGTGGTAAAAGTCCTCAGGATGTACGACCACCATCATCCACCTTCCTTTCTACTACTGGAACTTTCTATACCAGCTAAAATGTTCCTCTTTCAGTTAAAAAAAATATCGTATTTCTCAGAGCTGAACTGTTACACAAACCTCAACTCAAGTCACATTTTATGATCATTTATTTATTTTTATTTCACTTTCACATATCACAGGTACTTCAGGAGCGCTGTTAAACGTCTAGAAGCTCCAAAGTTTAGTGGCAGGTCAGGCAGCTGCTCCTGATTCAATCAAGACTGCGCCTAGCAACTGATGATGTCACACCGTACAGCCAATCAGAAAAAAGAACGGCTCATGCATATTCATCTTTTTTTCTGATTTGGGATTTTTTCTTCTTTGTGTTGCTCAGTTCTGCTTCAGTTCTGTTAAATTCCGAGCTGAGGAAAGTTTCTGTCTTTCCTGAACTTTTCTGAGATGTCTGAGGAACAACTTGTTTCTGCTCCAAATGAGCAACCAACCATTGGGATGATGCCTTCAGGAAGGTGAGAAAATTAATTTCTATAATTTCTATATATACTATATTTACATATATATGTGTGTGTGTGTGTGTGTGTGTGTGTGTGTGTGTGTGTGTGTATATATAAATATATATATATATATATATATACCCCAGAAAGCTCAAGCAAATGAACACAAGTTTGCATGTTTTTCTGAATTCATATATAGATAAAAAAAAAAGAATAAATAAAATAAAAAAATATATATAAATCAATCATATAAAAATACACAATATATATAATCTTACTAGCATAATTGCATAAACAAATATTTAGTAATATTTTGGTTACACATCACCGCAGCTTCCTGTCTCAGACAGCATAAAATACATGAAACATCTTGGGCCTTGAACCTTATACTTTGGCATGTATAAAACACTAACCTACAGTGAGATGGATCCAAGACACTGCCTTGGAACCAACATTTTTTATCTATAAATTAAGTTGTTACACAGATATGATGCAACTACACAAGTAGATACACTGAGCTGGTTATACAACATGTTTGTGGAAGTGAAAAAAAAAAAAAAACATTTCCGGTATACTCGGAAAGACTATATTTATTGTTGTGACCATTTTTACAATTCAGTATAGAAGTGAGACTGAGATGCTCCTTGTTCCCGTTTCCTGTTTCAGGGGTTCTAACAAGAAGGCGCTGATGGTGGCAGGACTGACGGTGTTGGCCACTCTGCTGATCGCAGGTCAGGCCTTCACTGCCTACTCTGTGTACCAGCATAGCGAGAAGCTCAGCATGCTGGAGAGACGCTCAGAACATCTGCAGGAGATAACCGTCAAAGCCAGGGGTGAGTCTGGGCATGTGGGACACACTGGATATGGACATGAGGTTTTTCCGGCTCCTTTGGTTCAGATTGAAGGAGGTGTTGAAGGATCAATATTCAACGTTTCCCAAATAACTCATATTTTGGTTTATTCGGTGCTAAATGTTTTTTTAAAAGGCCAAAGAAGGCTTCATTAATAGTCAACACTTAAACAATCTTGGAAGTATTAATCCTTTCACTTCCTTTTCCCTGTTCAGCTAATCGCACTCCAATGAAGATGGCCGTCCCCATGAGCTCCTTGCACCTGATGGCTATTGACACCTCAGACAAGGTAAAAGGCTTCACCTTTAATGTGCAGTGAGAACATCTGTCCACCATGTGGCAGGATTGAACTAAACATTTCTCTACACTTATACACAAAAGCTTTCAGGTTTAAGGTTTAAGATGGCAGAAACGTTCCCATGTTATATTGCATTAGATTCCATTTGATATTCTTCATTGATTGTGTTTTCCAGGTGCAGTCCACTCCTAAGCCTGAAGGTAGGTTAGACTAGACTACATTCCCTCCATCCATCCTTCTACTCGTCCGGATCTTTTTACCCCACAATAAAACGACGCAATGAAAATCCTCAAATGTAATGGCTTTCCCTTTAACACTCGGTCATGTGACCAGAATCGTTCAGGTATTGGGAAGTATTGGGTTCTCAGGTTATATAATTATGAACCGCTCTCCCATAATATAGAGTTTAATCCGTTTAGATTGGATATATTAAAACATTTATTTATTGATTCTCTCTTTTCCCCTGTTTGAATACCGAATTATATCATGGAGACTTTATTTTTTCTGATATTCCAGATTTTTCAATATTTCTGACATACTGCTTAGATAGAATAATTTTACTTGGGGAAAAAAAATTCATCAAAAAGGATCAGTTAATTAAAAACAATATTAAAATAAATGAATACACAAAAGAATCGTAAAACGTCTTATGTACGGTTAAAACGCTCTGTTTAAAAAAAGTCAACGTTCATTACTTTAGTACTAAAACATACCCAAAAAACATGAATCCTACGTCTTTATTTATTTATTTATTTATTTTTTTGGACTTCTATCCATATGTTACACAAACATAAATGTCCCATTAATGTTTTATTTTCTTTTTTCAGTACCTATCACTAAGTGCCAGAAGGAGGCTGCAGGTCTGATCCCCATCCCTGTGCCATTCTACAAGCCCAAGTGTGATGCACTCGGGGCCTACGTGCCTGAGCAGTGCTTCAATGGGATCAAATGCTGGTGTGTGGACCAGAACGGAGATCCAAAGTCTGACACTTTGGTGGAGGGACGTGCCAACTGCGGCTAGATAAAGGTAAATTCACTGATCTTTCAACATGACTTTCAACATGAACAACGGTATATAAATGTAAATGGTTTTTCTTGCCACTTTTTGTTTCAGAATCTGCAATATACGGATATACGAGGGATGAATCTGCATCCGCGTGAAGATCCTTTTCCATTCGCTTCTTTTCTGCCTTTCAGAAATTAAAGTAGTGTAATACTTTAAATATTAGGAGCAGACTTTAAGAGCATTATTAATGCAGATATTTGGGGAATCAAATTTAAGCTTCATGTATATCATTTGAATTATAAGGCTAATGCGCTGTCGGTTACTCTGGGTAACTTGTTACTTCTCATCATCATTATTGGTATCGTATATATTTTTTAACTGAATTTTCTTTACTATTCATTCACATTTTATTATGCTGCACTGTGTGATAAGACAACGAGTAGCAGATGAGATTAATAAGGATATTAATGAAGAATTGGAAAACTCAAATTAGTGGAAATAAATAAGTACTAACAAAATGTGTGCGAGTTTTTATTTTGGACAAATAAGAGGATTACTGGAGTCCATGATAATGAAAAAATGAATCATATTTTTCACAGCAAATCATTATTTATGCTGAATGAGACTGCAATGGGATTGCAATTAATACAGTCCTTTGCACTCAAGCACTGAGGAAACACCACCTTGTTTAGCATACGCTAATATTTGTTTAGACTCGATTTATATTTACCATTAGTGCTAAACATGTCTTCAGCTTTATGCCACTGTAAAATATTATGTTGGTCTGTAGTCTGCATTAAACAATATATTTAACGATCATATATGTGTCAAGCTGAGATATGAAGTTAGTGTTCATCTGATGGCTTCAGTAGATTATATGATACGTGCATCTCTGCAGCAGAAACCAAAGCCTCATCACAGTGTATCTGTTTCACTGCTTGCTTTGCAGAACGCGCTGTGCTGCACAGCAGTGCTAGAGACACTAAAGAGACGTTTCAGCTCAGTGTTAAAACTCAAACATTCAAACCTTAACTGCCCGAGGCTGATCAGGTTATAGAGAGAAAATAAATGTCAGTAATTTGATCTTCCGCGGTGTGCCAGCTCAACCTTTAGCGTGCACACACATAAGAGGAACCAAAACAGGAGGAACTGATGATTCTGTTCAGACTCTTGGATGCGTATCGCCAAAACAAAGCTGTGCATTCGATTGTATCAAATTAAACATTAGCTTCATGGTGTTAGAAAGTATGTTTTAGCAAAATGTCACTCCAAATACAGATTACAAAAAGCTGGGAATGAGCCAAATACAAGCAATGGGAATTGGGAAAAAGATAAATGCAATTTTTAAGTCTTTTCTAAAATAATTCACCTCAGCGAACACATTTCCGCCTGCCCTGAAACCACTGTGATGTAAGGGAGTAATGCACACAGAAATGGTGCATAACATGGTGACTGTGATTCCTATACGCCATAGAAAATATCTACTTGAAGGCGAAATTAAAACCTTTTACCGCAACACACATTTATTCACGACGTCCTTTCTTCACTCAGATATTTACAAAAAAATGAATAAACTCCAACGGAAAAATTATTATTAATCACTAAACATTTGTTTTACTGATGCACCAAGTCTGAAATGAAGCACCAAAATCGGCCATGATGCACATGCCGCCAATTAAAACCGTCCGTGTGGAAACATGGCAAAAAATCCATTTAGTGACTTACGTGATTTAAAAGACCATAATTACTTTCAAACATTTACAATAATATTTTGCCTTCATGCTCTATGTTGAGTTTGGTTTTACTAATAATAAACATTTGAAACAATAAATACATTTTCATTAAGCATCCATATTTGTCCATGCACATTTTGAGTAGAGTATTAAAAACTTGAAAAGTATTTATTTAAGGTACAATTAGAACAGATCTTCGTTGGGAGTGACGACGATGGACAAGATTAGAAATGAGTTTATTAGAGGAACAGTGCATGTAGGACGATTTGAAGACAAGGTGAGGGAGGTGAGATTGAGATGGTTTGGACATGTGCAGAGGAGGGACATGAGGTGTATCGGTAGGAGAATGCTGAGGATGGAGCCACCAGGAAGGAGGAAAAGAGGAAGACCAAGGAGGAGGTTTATGGATGTGGTGAAGGAAGACATGCAGGTAGTTGGTTTGAAAAAGGCAGATTTAGAGGACAGAGGAGTATGGAGATGGATGATCCGCTGTGGCGCCCCCTAATGGGAGCAGCCGAAAGATGAATTAGAACAGATAAAAATGTGTGAGTTGCAATTAATCACAAGTTAACTCATGACAATTATGCAATTCAATATTTTAATCGATAGACAGCCCTTATACATACATACATTTTTTATATATATATATATATATATATATAAAGATATTAGAAGGTAAGTGAGTGTATATTCATATATAAGAGAGAGAGAGAGAGAGAGAGCGAGAGAGAGAGAGAGAGTCCCCAACACTAAATGGATGGAGTTGTGTTCTGATGACCCCATTGTAACATGAAAATATTGTAAGTATGAAGAATGGTGATCAGTATGGGACAGTATCCTGGAATTAGTTGATAATTGAAAAAGTTACATTTCATAATTTAGCAAGAGCGCAATGTACTGTACCATAATGTATAAATATATATATATATATATATATATATATGGCAGTGTGCTCTGGACGAGCGTCGGTTCCTGAATAGAAGATGGAGCTGGACGTGCCCTGTTTCAGTGTCAGGCGACGCCAATAAAAAGGAGAGAGACGAGAGCTAAAATTGGGCTTTGAAACACCAGAAACGCGGAACAAAAAAATACACTAAGAGAACTGAACTCTGGAGAGAGGAAGGCGTTTCACAAGGCGGCAGATATGCACATCCTACCAGCTTCCCAACGTATCGTACGAAAATGGCGCATGAAAATTGTTATATTTTTACAATGTTTTCGTATCGCTATTGCAAGAAAAATCGCACGTCGAACCATTGTAACTCGGGAACTACATATCTATTTATAAACACTATAAATATCCAGAAGAATCATTTCTAAATGTCAATGACATCTTTTTATTAACTACAGGCATTAGAAAAAAAGCTCACTAAAATTCCTACAGGATGTAATTATTATAATTTGTGAAGCATTTGAGGGATTTTTTTAATACATTTTGATGCAGATTTTAAGTGAGGTGTATAAAACAAGTCAGCATTACACAATTACCACCGATATGGGCATTCAGGAACCAACCTAAAAAACACCTCACCAACAACAAGTATTTAAATGAATTTATTTATATGAATAAGGTCAAATTACAAAAAAAAAATTATAATAATGTATAAAAAAAAAAAAAACAATGTAACAGAAATTACATGCCTGAAAAGTTTGTAACACAATTTGGCAAAAAGAACAATACATTCACAACAGGGCAGAACATCCGAAATGTGTTCACATTTGGTCTATAAAACAGAAAAAGAAAAAAAAGAGATGAAATGGCACTGAAAATCAGAACACTTTTTTTTTGCACTGGATAAAACGTATACATTGTCAGCGATTTGAATCCAACTGCATAGCAGTCAACCGCTTCGAACCCTGATGAGATTTTCAAAAAAACGTTTATTTATCTCCCATTTATTAATACAACATATCCACCCAGTAGGTCTAATGTGCAAATGTGCTTCCAGCATCAGAAAGGCAGGAATGCTTGTGCACAGCACCAAGTGCCTGGTCATCACCCGCATCGGCTACACGGAGAGGCTCGAATCAGTGCCGACTGGGCTGTAATTGGACACTAGTGACACGGAAGATGCTGTGAATAATTCAACCAGCCTGCAGTGCGAATTTCAACAGAGAATGACTGGAATGTTAGAAAATCTTGAGAATCATAAAATGATAAACTATATTTATTATATAAACTGATGATTATTGTGCGACACCTATTTAGGAAAACTCAGCCCTGAGTTCAAGTGTATGTTCCTTTCATAATGGCAACCTGGTAACGTCTCTTTAAAAGGTTTTACACATTGAAAACCGTACATTTGTGCCAGATGCAGTACTTCCAGGAAGGAATTTTCAGACTGCCCATTCTTTATTTGCTTTTCGTAAAAGAGTTGAAAAAGCCCTTGATCGTCTGCTCGACGTTGGGCATGTTATAGTTCTGCACAGCGTAGACGCCCGTGCAAGTTCCCACGAGGACGCCCATGATGGCTGACGAACGCAGTTTCGCTACGAAATATCCAGCCAGGAAGCCCTTGAGCAAGGGAGAGCCCAGAACCCTCCCATTCTAAATCAAAACAAACAGGTAGGTTATGAAAAGGTTCAGCGTTTGTAATGATCCAAAATCAGCAAATCAGCTTTCATTCATTTCTTCCTGTGCTCGTTAACACAAACTTTTATTTTACTGACCCACATCATGCAACGTTCACAACTCTTTGATGTACAGATTTACTTTCCATTGCAGTTCCTCCTTAAAAAAAACATATAAGTACTCTTTTCTGTTCCAATAAACCTGGAAGACTCTCTGCTATCAGAACCTTGACTGATTCTTTTGGCAAACTCTCTTCCCGGGTACTTGTTCAGACGCAGCAGCAGCAGCTACGGATCCCGTACGGAAACCCTAGATTCTGACGTACCTGGGAAACTCCATCCTGCACCTCACTCTCCACTCGCCTCCGAATGTCCTCCAGCTGACCTTTAAGCAGAGTTAGATCCTTCAGCGGTCTAAAAGGGTCCTAAAACACAAATGACACAAATAAACAGGGGAAGTCCCTTAAATAATCTAAAAGAACCGCTCAAGACCAAGAAATGTTGCAGATTTAAAACATACAGAGACAAGTAGAAAAATGACTGGGTTTATCGAGTCACTGCAGCTCTCAGTGTGACAAGAATACTCACAAAGATAGTGTAAAGAAAAAGACCCTTGAGGTGACATAGAACGTTTTAGATGGAGCAACAGAACCTACTGACCAACAGGTTCAACTAACCAACAGGGACATACAGGTACCAAGATCCTACTGATCAACAGGATCTACTGACCAACATGATCCTACTGACCAACTGGGACCTTCTGAACAACAAGACCCTAATGATCAACAGGGACCTAATGCCCAAAAGGACCTACTGGCCAACAGGACTGACTGATCAACAGGGACTTACTAAACAACAGGGTCTACTGACCAACAGGAACATACGACCAACAGGATCTACTGACCAACAGGGACATACGGGCAACAAGATCTACTGACCAACAGGATCCTACTGACCAACAGGGAACTTTTAAACAACAAGATCCTACTGATCAACAGGATCTACTGACCAACAGGGACTATCTGAACAA
>JAAIIK010000099.1:2053666-2070822 GCA_014706435.1 Silurus glanis
CAACAGGGACATATGACCAGCAGGATCTACTGACCAACAGGGACATACGACCAGCAGGATCTACTGACCAACAGGATCCTACTGACCAACAGAGAACTTTTAAACAACAAGATCCTACTTGATACTTTCATAATCAAGTTTATACGCCACAAAAACCTCTTAGCGCCCTCACACACGTTCCTCTGTGGGAAAAAGTTCATTATAACTGGTGAAAGAAACATGTACAAACCTTATCGTCCGCCATATTTGCGTGTAGGAGGCAGTCAGGGTTGCCAGATGTGCGCCACCTAAATGCGCATTTCATTCACCATTCAATATAATGGAACTGAAATTAGGTTTGTGTATGCGGCCAAAAGTGTGTGGACACCTCACCTTCTCACCCAGATGTGTTTGTTGAACATCTCACTCCAGATTTATTTATTTGATTCAATTCAATTCATTTGTATTTATATATAACTTTTAGCAACGGACATTGTCCCAAAGCAGCTTTACAGAAATAAAGAATTTATACGTTAATGCCTATATGTTTGTCCCTAATGAGCGAGCAAGTGGTGTCAAGGAAAAACTCTCTAAGATGATGTAAAGAAGAGACCTTGAGAGGAACCAGATTAAAAAATACCCCCATCTTCATCTGGGTGTCACCGAATGTCTATTTACTATTCAACCCAATTATCCAAAAAAGTTGAATAAAACCAGAATGCATTGATTTGCAAATCTCATAAACCCATATGCAATAGACCTTAGAAAACATATCAAATGTTAAAACCGAGGAAATGTACCATTTCAAGGAAAAAAACAAGGTCATTTTGAATTTGAAGGCTGCAGCACGTCTTAAAAACATTGGAATGGGTTCCGCAAAAGTCTGAAAAAAAAGTAAGTGTCATTAAAATGTAAAAAAAACAGCTGGAGAAACATTTTGAAACTAATTCGGTTGATTAACAGCAGGTCAGTAAGATGATTGGGCATAAATGGATGTCTTAGAGAGTCTCTCAGAAGTAAAGATGTGCAGAGCCTCACCAATCTGTGAAAGACTGTGTCTACAAATTGTGGAACAATTTTAGAATAATGTTCCTGTATATAAAATTGAAAAACGGTAAAATGTCTCATCATTTTCAGTACATAATATCATCAAACGTTTCAAAGAATTTGAAGAAATCTCCAATATTGGATCCCACACTACATCAGTAGGACAATGGAGGCTCACTGATGCTCTACTGATTCTAGTGCCAGTGATCCTCATGCAGTTCTAATCCACTCTATACTATATTCTGTATCATTACTGGATGATTATAACTATATATAATTGAGAATTTATTGTATATTATAGTTTTAATATATATATATATATATATATATATATATATATATATATATATATACATATATAAAACATTTTGAGCTACAGTAACTCATTTGTTGATTCGCTCCCAGCCTTCACTTCCTACGTGCACCACTGTTCCTTCCATTGAGCACTTTTGCTTTTTTTTTGCTCTGACCCAGTCGTCTAGACATCACAATTTGTCCAAACTCGCTCAAATCCTTACATTAGCCCATTTTTCTTGCTTCAACACATAAACTTCGAAGACTAAATGTTCACTTGCTGCCTAATGTATCCCACCCACTAACTGGTGCCATGATGAAGAGATAATCAGTGTTATTCACTTCACCGCTCATAATGTTATAACGTCATAATGTTATGCCTGGTCGGTGTACATTTAGTGTAAATGCTCATCAACTTCTGCACATTTCTGCACTGCCTGCAGTCTTTATATTTATTTGTTTTATTTACTCATAGCCTGTGTATTTATCTGCTGTACATATATTTACATATATACATTACATTTACAATTGTACACTGTACATATATTGACATATTTTTCGGTACTTCTCAGTTTGCACAATTGCTACTATTTGCACTTCTGGTAGGTGCTAACCTGCATTTTATTGCTGTGTACCTTTACTATGCAATAACAACAAAGTTGTAGCTATCTTTATAACTATAAAAGCACAACCCAACTGAATCACTTGAAAGCTTGAAAAACAGAGATCTGGCAACACTGCTCCAGTCAGGGCTGGAGAGTGAACCACTCTGGGTTTGATTCAGATGGTCTGGGATGAGTATTTGAAACACAGCCATCCTGATCTCAGCCATCCTGATCTTCTATATTTAATTATACATTAAAAATCAAAAGCTTAACCTAGGTAAATTCATATATTCGATGACCTTTTGATATCATGTTCAATCATTGTGATTCATTTGATCCTCTTTCTAATGAAATAATTGAATTAATACTAATTGAATATAGAATAGCTTCAGAATGTAAGATGATCTGATCTAGCAAAAAAAGAGCTACTGGTGCTGCTGTGTGTCTTCTACAATGTCAGAAAAAAAAAACACAGACGCCAGAGATGGAGCCCTCGTTGCTACGGCAACCTTGTGACGATGGCCTTGATGACGCAAACGGAGGCTGGTGCATGTCGGACCTTAGATGGTGTGACGAGTTAAGGTGGACCAGGGTGTACACACACACACACACACACACACACACACACACACACACACACACAAACATAGGCCCTGATATTTGATTACTGTTTATCTTGTGGGGTGTCCAGGTTCTAGGATATGGAGGGTGAACGGAAATGGCTCCATCTTGTACAGTTTAGAATAAAATAGCATTAATATAATATGTGATACACTCATTAGTGCACAAATCAATAACGTCATTACTCGGTTGGCCTCAAAGTTGCTCTACTTTGTATTTGTTCAAATTTACAGCCACAGTAATGATTGTGTCAATCGATACAAGTCTTCTTTAATTGAATAAGCTGTAATCATCTTTTAAAAAATGTGATTTGAGGTCAGAGTGTGTCAGAGTGACCACATGTGACCATACCCATGATTTCTGCATGTTTCACAAATTCATCTGGTTCTCCATGTGCAGTGTGTGTGTGTGTGTGTGTGTGTGTGTGTGTGTGTGTGTGTGTGTGTAGGGGGGGTCAGTTCCCACCATGCACAATCTGACAGATAGAGGTTACTCTTTGTCGCTGTGCCTCTGTGTGTGTCAGATATGAAGTCATTAATCCCCATAACTGAGAAGATTAATGACATCAAACCTTAACTCAATCCCAATGACTTTTTTTCTCTCTTTACTGACTACAAGAAGGTACATACAGTATCTGTCTAACCTAAATATCAAATATTTATAGGTATTTACTCAGGGTCTCGTTCACAGTGAGCTTTTCGGGTGAGCTTTTCCTCTGAGTGATGCTCAGCCATCCTTAAGGCATCCCCATGACCACCATGGTGACTGGAATTGAGGGAGGAAGAGAGAGAGAGAGAGAGAGAGAGAGAGAGAAAGAGAGAGAGAGAGAGAGAGAGAGAGAGAGAGAGAGAGAGAGAGAGAGAGAGAGCGATGGGAAAGGGGAATGCTGTTGCTGCAGGCTTTAATGAACACAATCGCGATAAGGAGAAATAGAGGAGGGGCAGGAGCATCTCAGGATCTCACCAACAGCATCACTTTAATCTCAACCAGAGAGAGAACGAGAGACAGAGAGAGAGAGAGAGAGAGAGAGAGAGAGAGAGAGGGGGAGGAGTCAGTCAGACAATGCTGAAGCTGGTGTGGTTTTGATTGCTGTTTCTGAGCCAGTGAAGGTGTTTGAGGAACAAAATGTTAAATAAAGCGTAAAAGAAAGAAAAAGGGAAGAGGGGGGGAAAAAAGAGGGTGAAGAAAAGGAGTCCTGTAGTCTGCTTGGCATGCGACTATGTCCCTGGTGTGTGTGTGAGATGTGTCTGCAGATGAACGGGGAATTTTGGTCTGGAATGTGTCTCAGCTAACCTAGGGCACCTCCAAGAACATATACCTCACCATGCTGGGAAAGGACTACATGCTCGCCATCATCATAGTCAATTATGAAGGTGAGTCCATGACTCTTTTCTCTCTCTCTACCTCTCGGTTTCTCTTTGATCTCATCCTGGACCAAGAGATGAGTGGAAAATGACTCTGTTTGGGATTTCTGTGTGATTACCTTTGCTTGGTAGTCTGCACTGGATCCTGATGCAACCAGTAATACCTGGCAAGTTGTGCTAAGTGAGAGTGTGGTCATCTGGTGACATTTTTCTTTAACTCTGGTTTAAAATAAGTGCATGTTCTGAGTTCTGAGAGTCAGCTTGTTCACTGAAACGTATCTGTGTAAAACTCTCATGGGACATTAAGCAGTAATGTACGAGTAATGTACGAATGCAATTTTCTGACTCTACACACAGCCCTCCTGGAAGTGTATGTGCATTAGACCACAGTAATAAACCCCTCATCACACACACACACACACACACACACACACACACACACACACACACCAGACAATGCAAAATGTCAGGAGACTCATTCATGGGTGTGCTCGAAGACCTAGAGACATGTGAGCATTCGGTTGCCACATTGTAGGCGGGTTGTCTAGGAAACTGTTGCCTCAAGTTAAATTAACCAAGAGTTTCCATTTACCTGACAAACCCTTGGATGATCTGAGTGCTGTGGACAAAAATATACATGTAGAGTCAGGACAGAGGTTAGCAGGGATGGGAAAAGAAAGAAACTTAAGTGAAAATATAAATAATGTGTCCAAAAATAAGTTACGTTTAAATGTACCCAAGTATTAAAAGGTATAAAGTATATTTTTTTTAACTGGGGAAGTTAAGTTAATGCAGTGTCTTTATTTGCAAACTAACTTTAATTAACTGAACAAAGAATTAGCAAAAAAAAAACAGCTAACACTTAAATATAGCAAAAATAAAATTAGCAAAACTTTCGCCAAAATGCTTTTCAGATCAGATTGACTTCATAAAATTTATGGAGATAAAGGAGATGCTTTATTTAATACGAGTCCGTGCTTACTCTAGCATATTTACATTTTTTACTGAGATAAGGCTGCAAATTTCACTCTGCAGTACTGAATAGCTTTAGCATTAACTGTGTTTAGTAGCTCATGTTCAGCAGATGATAAATCACAGTGGTGGGCCGTCAGAGCCAGCAAAGCCTTCTCTGCTTGGTCTAAACACTATCAGAAGCACTGGCCTACATTTACAACCTAAATTCTAATATTTGTTCTATGAAATTGTATTAATTTATTCTCAACAGTTTATTCTCTTCATTTCGTAGTGTTTCTCTTGGCTGCACTGCTTCCAGTACGTGTATGTGGATGTTAGATTTTTTGTCCAATCAGATTTCAGCCTCTATGTGCTGCCATGTCAATCTAATCTGCCCAGGGCCTTCAATGTCTGTTCTGCTGGCCTTTTTTTACCATAGTCTCCTTAATAAATAGCTCTGTTTCTTTAACCAATCAGATTTCATATTCGCCTCATAGGGCCAGCTACCTGGCCCAGAATGGCGTCAGATAGTGATAGTGATAGTGATAGTGGTGGTATTAAGAGGTGGATTAAGTTGGGTAAGTCACCCAGGTACCAAATGCACGACCTGCCGCTGATAAATAATCATGTTTTTTTCTACACTGATGATTTTATTTCGATAGGGAGATTATTTTACAGTCATTTGGTAGATGAAAGAAGAAAACGACCTTCAAGATTCATGACAGTCCATGAAGGTCATCCTTTAAAAACACATGGAAATGTAATTAAGTTAGTCCTCACA
Organism: Silurus glanis; assembly: GCA_014706435.1. NCBI lineage: Eukaryota > Metazoa > Chordata > Actinopteri > Siluriformes > Siluridae > Silurus > Silurus glanis. The sequence continues at coordinate 2,059,312 of JAAIIK010000099.1, forward strand.
TTAAATTATCTAATCTAAACCATATACAAATCGCATCCAATAATACTTAAGTTTAAGTTTAAATATCATAAAATAATACTTATAGTCACATAAGTGTAGTAACAACAATTTGTATAGTAACAACATTTTCAATGTCTGAATATTTTCCAACACTGGAGGTTGAAGCAAGATGAGACTTTATGGACAAAAAAGTCAAGCCAGTGCTCGTTAGTTAGAATTTCTAGTGCTACTTTTTTCTTAATCTTAAGTACATTTTTTAAAATTATGTGTACTTTATCAATTGATTTTCATTTGGGGAATCTTTTACTTCACTACATTTTTCTGTCTAACATTTTAATTTTTACTCCACTACATTCCAATAAATTATGTCTACCCTTGAAAATCTGAGCTCAAACTGTGAGTGAAAAGCTGTGGTGAGAGTACAAGTGTAACCCCACGGTTCTAGTGAGAGAGTGTGCGTGTGTGTGTGTGTGTGTGTGTGTGTGTGTATGTGTGTGTGGAGTAAGACTTCCCTCACTGTGTGTCTCTTACTATAGAAAATTCTCTCTCCTGGAAAAGATCTGATGTACAGGAAAATGGAACATTGAACTGCATCAATTATTAAAATCTTGTTCACATAGATCAGTACCTTTACTTTTCATACTTAAGTCCATTCAAAAACAAGTCATTTTGATGTATTACTAAAGTAGAAATGTCAAAGGAGTTGTTTTACTTTTACTGGAGTCATATTTAAGCAGGGGATTGGAATTTTTCTCAAGTACAGGAACTGTGCACGTCATGCAGTTTCTAATTATCTTATTCAAATAGGCTGTGTGGAGAAACCGGATAATGTTATACAACATTATACAATATCATATAAAATAATAATGTATGTTTACAGATCATATCCGGGCTTCATATATCTTCACTTTTTTGGAAAAAAGTTACATAAATATAAAGTAGCTCTTAAAAGTTTGGAAACATCTAGTCTTTACTGTTTTTTCTTTTTGTTTTTATGCAACTAATTAGGTCATTTAATAGTATGCAGATTTATTTTGACCAAACAAATAAATGTTCAGATGTCCAGATGGCATCCAGACAGTTTGTTTGTCCAAACATTCAGCTGAAATACTTGTCTCTTGTAAAACCTGCCAAAGATGTTCTTCACTAGTTGAAGATTTCTTTCTGACCTTGCGATCCAGTTCATCCCAGAGCAGCTCGATAGGATTTAGGTTCGGTGACTGGGCATGCCATTCCATGATAGATGATTGGACGATTAGAGAGCTTGGATGTACGCTTCCAGTCACTGTCCTGTTATACGGTGAAATTAGATCCAATAAACCGCAATCCTGACTGAATTGGATGGTGCTGAAGTACGGAATGGTCGTCACGTTGGTTCAGGATTCCTTTCACTTTCACATAAGTCTCCAACCTTCCCTGCTCCAAAACAAACTCATACCATACCAAGTTCATAATCCTAAAATAATGTTTCATAATCATCATCTTACATAAGTTCTTTTCTTAGGTCCAAAATCGTCAAATTTGGACCTACCTGTCCAAAGAACTTTCTTCCAGTCAGACTAGTTTGTTGCAGATAAACAAAATATGTCCAATTATATTTTAATTCCTACAGTATTTTGCAAATTCTAAAATATTTGAGCTTTTAAATATACCCACTTATAACATTAAACTGTTTATTTTTGTTAAAAACCCTGTTTTTTTTTTTTTTTTACACCCTACGATGTATTTTATAGACGTTAAACCTTGAATTTCTTTAACATGAAAAATATTACTATTTACAGTATATCATGATGCTATTGTTATCTGTATAGCTATCATATTAAAGGTATTTTACATGTTCACATTATACCGCTGTACCAGCATATCATAACGCTTTAGTAGTCATTGAGAAGCAAAGCTCCTAAAAATAACTTCTATTACATGCACTGAGAGTACAGACAGCTACTGAGTGACCTAGGATGGCACCACCTCAGGGTATTGAAAGGGTTTTTTTTAGGAAGAATACCGGTTTTCAAGGTTAAATGCTGACACCACTGGAGTCGTCAATTAAAGAGCTTTTTGTGACGTTCGTACAGCAAATTTTGAATGAATGCCTGACACACAGTATAGAAGAATTCCACAACTTTCGTCACTAAATAAAAGCAGATTCGATTCTGACCCTTAATCCCTTTAATCAGACCAGCTCCCGTGACCGACACAGGGCTTAAATTCTTCTCCAGATACACTCATTCATATCAAGCAGCCAAAAAGCACTTATCTGATTCTTCTACAACTTATGCATTTATATTTTTATGGATTTATTTCTCTATCACAGGTTGCCTTCCAACCCCTACCTTCACCTCTGTCAGGTTTTGGCAGTGCAAGAACAGAACAGAAAGCAGAACAAGGATAAACTCTTGCCCCAGAAACAGCCCGATTAAACTCAGTCTCAGTAGACCCACTGAACACCACGTAGCAAGCACCGATTAGTCACTTAAGAGCCATCTTTGGGATATTTTGTTCTTCTGATTGAGCGCTTGATTGAGCTTAAGCTGAAAGGGAATGAGATACAACATTCTCCTCTATCATGGTGTCTTCTAGCTAACAAACTAGAAATAATGATTATCCTGCGTCTTGCATAAATTCCCTCAATAGTCACTCACATCACATCCAAGTATTGGGACAACTGACTTTTCCAGCCATATGTGGTTTTTCCCCAAACTGTTACCACAAAGTTGGAGGCACAAAATTGTGTGGGATGACTTTGGATCCTAGAGCATCACATTTTCCCTTCACTAGAACCCAAACCTGTTCCAGCTTCCAGCACAAAGCCGGCTCCATGAAGATATGCTTTATATGGGTTAATGTGGAAGATCTCCTACTATAAAGCTCTGACCTCAACCCTATTAAACACAAAATGGTGAAGCATGTCGATTCAACTCAATTATAATGTATGCAAGCATATTGTATTGTGTTATATTTTATCTCCCAAAGACAAAAAAAAAAAAAAAACATTTAGTAGTGAAAGATAGAACCTTATCATAAGGTACTATAAAAAACACAGTCTAAAACCTAATAGCTAAGTGATTGTGTCTATTTTCTGTTTGAAGGATTTTTCTGAGCACTAGAGCACTAACCTTAAGATTTCTGAGCAGAAGCATTTAGACATCTTATCTATTTATTTATTTTATCTCTTACACATTTTACTAAACTTAAGAAGTGTGAAATAGCTGTGTGGTTACTAATGGTTACTGATCAAAAGGTCGGGGGTTCAAGCCCCAGGATCACCAAGCTGCAAGACTTGGGGCCTTTAGCAAGGCCCTTAACAATCTGTGCTCCAGGGGTACTGTATCATGGCTGTACCCCAGCTCCTAACATTGCTGGGATTTGCAAATTTTACTGTGCTGTAATTTACAAGTATAAAGCACCTTTACACAATACACGCTTTTTGTATTTCATGTTCCCCTTTGGGCAGAACATCTTGCACAAATCTTGCGAGGAAGAATGAACGACTCTATTGAAGCACAAGTAAATAACCTGGCCAGAATTTAATACCATAAACTGCAGAGCATGTTAGACCCACGACTGATTTAGTGACTCCCACAAAACGCCATAAAAGGCAAAGCTCTGAATAATTAATACTAAATGTAGAAAAGGGCACATCTTTCTTTGCTCTAAATCTACTAGTAATGTGCCATTGCAGCACATCGACTAGCACACACACACACACACACACACACACACAGAGTTTGTCTCGTTTTATAAGGTAAAATAATAATTTGGTCTCGAATACTTAGTCTTATATGCTGTAATTTATGGACTTGTCATGTACACTTGGAATATGACCTGATGTTCCTGATAAAGTGAGAGGTGTGGTGAGTGTAAGGATGAATTCCCTATTTAAATTGCTAATACTGATGCTTCCTCAAGGTAAGAACGTAATAGAGCTGATAGAATATAGAGTATCGCCTAGAAACTCAAAGAAACCGGTAGCAATGGCAAGTTACTGATAGAGACCTGATTACAAAAGGAGCTAGTTTCTGTCCTGGGATCATGCATAATTTACAACAAATCCCCCCCCACGTCAATGTTTCCATTACATTTACGACTTTTAGTAGGCACCCTCATTGAGAGGAATTTATAACTGAGCAGTTGAGAGTTAAGGTATTTGTTTAAAGACCCAGCAGGGCATATTGGTGATGCCAGGATTTGAGCTTGTGACCTTCCAATCAGGGGTCCAGTGCCTTAATCATTGAGTTACTCATTGCACTTCCGTAAAAATAAATAATTGAATATCTGTACATATTGTGCACATGTTTCTGGTGAATTTAAGAGTAAAGAAATCTATGCAGAACAAGTAAGGGAACACCCTTATAGCCTATTCAAAAAGTGCTTTATTTAGATAGAGAAAGAACCATTAAGAGGTTGCACATTTTAGCACTAATTAAAGTGCATGCTAAACTGAAAGTGATAATGTGCAAGGGTGTTATATGCAAGATAACAACAACAAAACTCCCAGTGCACTAGAAATAAAATCTTTGAGTTCCCTTGTTAATGATGTGAAAGATCTAAGCTGCACAATGATTTATGGATTTTTTGCGATAATTTTGCTATGCCTAGGTGCTGCTTTCTGATAGAATGAAAGAAAAAAAAAGATAAATCAATTAAAATATTTTAAGGATACCAAGAGGACTTTTTTTTTAGCTCACCAGGCTGAATTGTCCGTTTCTAGATAGGGAATTTTGCTACATTTTTATCCATGAGAAACTCTTTCCGGCACAAAAAGTACAAAAAGTATAGTGCGTTCTTATCAGGTAGTGAACAAAGTTGGAACAGAAGATTCATAAAACAAGCTAAACATGGATTTAGATAACATGAAATAAAGCTGACAACAGAGGCTCAGTAATAAAACTAGGAAATCTCACAACAGAGACATGATTCAGGTGAAAAACACAAACTAGGGTGGAATCTGAAAGGAAGTATGTGACAGTCATGTGATCTGGTTTTAGTCTGTGTAGCTGATATAGTGTGTGTCAGTGTGATGCTATAATGACAGGTCTTTAATAAATAGTATATTATTATAATATTCAATATTCTATTATAATTCATGTTTATTAATTCTATTAATATTATAAATAATATTATAATATCTGTATTATATTAACATGGTCAACATGCCTTGGTTTAAGAGGAATAAAATACTTTTTTATAGGTGCTTTTTTTTTTATAATCTTTTTTGTATGTAAGAAAAACTCTGAAGCTATAGAAAAGTATGACCCATAGTTTCATTTCTAAAAATAAAAAATATCTATGATCTCTAATTCAGGAAACCTCTGTCTCTCTGATGTCATATAAAGAGTGGAGAGCAAATGCAAGTGTAGAAGTTCCTATTATTTTAGTGCAATCATAAAAATAACTATTATGCCAAGCAACAACATATCATGAAAACCATAACCTGAGCAAGCCATTGGAGAATAAGGAAAACCGACAACAACCATGGAAGACAAACGTGAGACGAAGAGATCGGTGCAAAGTGACATAAGAGAGTTTTAAGTGATTAGTGATGAGATCCAGATATAGAAGTGTAGTGACCGCTGGGTAACGTAGTCCATGGGTTCATCATCCTGAGAAGAAGAAAAAGTAGGTTTGCTTTGTGTGTGCATTAACGGCCTGGAACACATTTTACTGAAGTGATTTGTGTTTTGTTTTTTATATTTCATGAAATATCTGTTTTTCATGACTATGAGAAGATCCTTGGAGCTGTAAAACAATGTCAGGTATTGATGCACACTTTCAGCTCTGATATTTCAGTGTTGTTGAATAACCTACCTACTTACAAACAAAACTGTGCCATGAATTTTCTCTCTCTCTCTCTCTCTCTCTCTCTCTCTCTTTCTCTCATACACGTTATGTGACTAATAACACACTTTGTATCCTCATTTATTAGCGTAATCACACACAAACACACACACACACACACACACACACACACACACTATCTCATATTTCAGGCATAATTAACAATAATAATAATAATAATAACAATGATAATTCTTCAATAAACATGCTTTTGTCCAGGTTTATAGACAGATTTTTCTTGGCATGTTTTAAACAGCGTAAAATCCACTATGTGCAATTTGCTAATGACGAATACCACTAAAACCAGCCATTATCGGTCATCTGTGCTTACAATCTTTGACAATGAGCATTTGATAAGACCATTCATTATTTATTCATGTCATTAATAACCACTTCAATACAGTGAGGGGTGTGGTGCGTTCGAAACTTATTCCAAGGATATTGCAATATATTGTAATTCACAAACATATTGAGAGCTACAGTGCATTTAAGTTGTGTAGTGTGAAAAACCTCATGGGAGAACATGCAAACCTTACAGACAATAACCTCAGTTTAGGATCGACCCATGGACAGTGGGGTTGTGAGGTGCCAATATATAATATACACAATGGACAAAACATATTGGGACATCTGAATTTTCCATCCATATGTGCTCTTTCTCAGACTGTTACTACTGTTTTGATGTGGTAGCATAAAATATTTCTTAATTTGTAGTAGGACATCCAAACCTGTTCCTGCATGACAATACCCCTGTGAACAAAGACAGCTTTATGAAGATATCTGTTGGAGATCTCCTGCTATAGAGCTCTGACCTCAACCCTTTTGAACATGATGAATGTGAACGCTGAATGCACCTCAGTCCTCCTCACATCGCCTACACCCGTACCTAACTTTACTTTAACACACTTGTGTCTGAATGAGTGCAAATCTCCACACACACACACTCCAAAATCTAGTGGAACATCTAGAAGAGTAAAATAGGGACTAAATGTGATGTGTATATATTAAAAGATATCTCATTTTTAAACAAATTACATATTTAGGAGACACTTGATTTAAATGAAGTACAAAGTAATGTGGGGGAAAACTTTATTCGTTATAAAAAAAAAAAAGACATAAAAAAAAGACTATAGTTGAATAGAGGGTCATTACAGGAAGTTGAACGGTTAACACACTGTATTGTGGAATAGTTATAATTATGTTCCTGTTCACAGATGACATCTGGAATGATCAAAGCCTGACTCTGGATTCAGACCTGCCGCCAGGATGGCGCACTATACGGGACAGCACAGGTACCTACTACTGGCACGTGCCTTCAGGCACTACGCAGTGGCAGCACCCTTCATACAGCACAGAGGACGAACAGAACATCAGCCAAGGACTCTCAGCTAACCAGCTCAAGGTTAGTGTTCTTTCACACTGAGGTCACACTGTTATTATCCTCACCGTGTGCATGTTTCTGTTCCTGTAAAAATGGGACGCGGACTAGGACAGCGTGGATCCATTGCACATCCGCTTAATCGAATCCACACCTGGATTTGTGTTTTAGCTGAATTTTTTTTCTCTTGTTTTTTGTTGTCAGAATGCTGGAGCAGATCTGAGGTGTGAGTTGAGGGGGAGCTTAACAGAAAGCCCCATGCATTCCATCAGTGATGGGTAAATTTTCTTTGTCTGCATTATTAGCAATGATATAGAGATATCTGTAGATATATCTCGGTACAATACACTTTTAATACAAATATGTGTCCTAGATTTCAATTTTTAGCTCCTGAAATATACAAGCACAATAATTGAAATCTAATCATGGAAAATAATGTAAAAGTGTTTGAGTTTCATTCAGACTCTAAGGGGTGAATAGCAAAGGAAAAGCTATGCATACAATGTCTAAAACTGAGGATGGCTAAATTAAATATTTTTACCAGAATTTTGCTGGTGTTCAGGGTTACCAAGTTTCAGTATACATCTCAGAATAACTGCACAAAAATCAATGGGAAATGATCCCAGAATGTTCAAACGTTGGAAAATGGAGACACTGTTCTTCTTTTTTGCAAATCTTTGGGTGGGAAGCAAATTCACCAAGTTTAGACTTCTTATCGAAAAGGTTGTGAGATCAACTCACAGTACTGGCAAACTGCCCCTGCAGTTAAACATGGCTCCTACGCTCAACTGATCTGTTGTATAAATGCGATTAATGTAAATCGCTCTTAATATGAGCATGTGCACAATGCAGTAAATGTAAATCAGCCTATATCTGACTAAAAAGAGCAGGGTCTTGTGGAACAGAAAACGTAGCTTTAGTAAACAGAGAGAAGCCTATCAGACTATCAGTCAACTAATGCTGGGTTCAAACTGTGCGATTTTTATAGTCCCTTGCGATTCTCTTGTCAGACTGTACAAACATGTTCCCCATGTCACAATGTAGGCTCTCAGTTGTAATAATGTTAGACTGTATGACAATCAAAAGCTGACTTATGAAAGACAAAGTCTTGTCCAAAGTTTTATGTCATCAATTCGTGACACGTTCAGACCCAAGTATTTTCGCTAATGGTAGCTAGCAGCAAACAAAAACGATCTGTAGCGTTCATTTTGTTCATAACATGCCCTGATAATAAAAACGTTAAACAAACACTCCTTTTCCCTCCATTCTCTTCTTGCTGTACTGTTCACCTGACTCATTTAGACATTTTCCATTAGGTGGTTTCAAGTTGCTATGCTAATTGCGTCATCAGGTTCGGTGCTTCTATTGGTTCTTGGTTTGATGGTCGTCTTAGGAGAAGCAACGTTTCAGTGAAGTGTCTAAAGTCTTCTGACACTGCCAGATTTTCGTTGGAGGAAAAAAAATTATTGCAACTGCCATTAATTTTAGCCTAGGATTATAGGAATCTTTGTCCAAAAAGAAACCATCAAGAATGGTTATTGTATTCGAGTATGCACTTGAAAAAAGCAACACAAAGCAAGAGGGTCATTTACACCTTAACCAGTGCTGTCGCCGTGCTGTGTTGTCTAAAGAATTGTGTTCTAACTCATATGGAGTGTATTTTTTTTATTTCCCATTCTGCTGTTAGCTCTTCAAACTCACACAGAATCTGTAGCCTCAAACAGGATTTTTTTTATTGTGATTCTTTCCACTCCCTTGTGATTTGCAATTACATATCATTCTAACAAAATTGCAGGGTGAACACTTTTTGCAGTTGTCTTTCAGTATGTTCAATGTTTGTGTTTACCTTGTGTTTCGTTACCTTGCTGCAGTGAAGCCGCTGACCGTAAAGCCCACTTGTGCTTGAAAGAAATGAGAGAAAACACCTGGTGCTCCAGTCAGCAGATGTCCCAAATGGCCAGTAATAGCGCCGGAACAAGAATCTTATTTTAGGCTGACAGCCGTGCATGTGTGTGTGTGTGTGTGTGTGTGTGTGTGTGTGCGTGTGTGTGTGTGTGTGTGTTCAAGTAAACCAAAAAATCTGTTTTGCTAATGCCTCCAAATACACTTTTAGGTTATTAGGGCTCATTACATAGGATAATTATTTCCACCTTAATGAACAAATTATTCTCCATTATTCCACGGCGTAGTCGTGATCTCAAAACAAACGGAATGGGTATTGAGCATTCTGCACATAATCTTTTGCTAATTAAAAATTATTTTCTCAAAATCATGTTTGAAAAGAGACAAAATTGTTTAAGTGGTTTTAGATTCCTGGTGATGTTTATGTATCATTTAGAGTCAAGAGTCAAGAAGCTTTTTATTGTCATTTCAACCATATATAGCTGATGCAGTACACAGTGAAATGAAACAACGTTCCTCCTGAACCCAGGTGCTACATAAGGCAACATAAAACAAACAGTACAGAACAGAAAAACACAGGGCTGAGAACTAAGATCCTCGCCACATAAAGTGCATGTGTGCAGCTGGTGCAAATAGTGCAAAAGACAACACAAGACAGTGCAGGACAATACACAATACACAAAATATAAAAATAAAAATGGAAATAGCTCCGCCAGTAAAACCTGTCGTAACAGAATAAGGTGTAGTGTAAACAGAAAAATGTAAACAGAATTTGTGCAATTCAGCAGCAGCAATCAAAAATAAAGTCAACAGTGACCAAAGGATTTGGACAGAATATTGTGCAAAATAACAAGTCCCGGAATCAGCAACAAACGGCATGTAAACATTTTGCGATAGTGAAAAGTGTGATTGGTATTGAAACCTGGGTGTGTGAAGTGTATGATGTCTGTTGAGTCCGGTTTGTACAGATCAGTCACACAGTTGTGTGTAAGTGTGTGTGTGCGTGTGTGTGTGTGTGTGAGAGAGAGTTCAGTTCAGTTCTTTGTTGAGGAGCCTGATGGCTTGCGGGAAAAAACTGTTGCACAGTCTTGTTGTGGCGGCCCGAATGCTTCGGAACCGTTTCCCTGATGGTAGGAGTGTGAAAAGTGTGTGTGACGGGTGTGTGTGGTCATCCACAATGCTGTGTGCTTTGCGGATGCAGCGTGTGGTGTAAATGTCCATGATAGAGGGGAGAGAGACTCCGATGATCTTCTCAGCTGTCCTCACTATCCTCTGTAGGGTCTTGCGATCCGAGACGGTGCAGTTCCCAAACCAGGCAGTGATGCAGCTGCTCAAGATGCTCTCGATGGTCCCTCTGTAGAACATGGTCAGGATGGGGGGATGGAGATGAGCTTTCCTCAGCCTTCTCAGGAAGTAGAGACGCTGCTGGGCTTTCTTGGTGATGGAGCTGGTGTTAAGTGACCAGGTGAGCTTGTCCGCCAGATGAACACCAAGGAATTTGGTGCTCTTGACGATCTCCACTGAGGATCCAGCGATGATCAGTGGAGAATGGTCACTCTGTGTTCTCCTGAAGTCAACAACCATCTCTTTAGTTTTGTCGACGTTCAGAGACAGGTTGTTTGCTCCACACCAGGCTGTTAACCGTTGCACCTCCTCTCTGTATGCTGACTCGTCATTCTTGCTGATGAGACCCACCACGGTCGTGTCATCGGCAAACTTGATGATGTGATTCGAGCTGTGCATTGGTGCACAGTCGTGAGTCAGCAGAGTGAACAGCAGTGGACTGAGCACACAGCCCTGGGGGGCCCCAGTGCTCAGTGTGGTGGTGCTGGAGATGCTGTTTCCGATCCGGACTGACTGAGGTCTTCCAGTCAGGAAGTCCAGGATCCAGTTGCAGAGGGAGGTGTTCAGGCCCAGTAGGCTCAGCTTCTCGATCAGGTGCTGAGGAATGATTGTGTTGAATGCTGAACTGAAGTCTATGAACAGCATCCTTACATAAGAGTCCTTGTTATCCAGATGGGTGAGGGCCAGATGAAGGGTTGTGGAGATAGCATCGTCCGTGGAGCGGTTTGGACGATATGCGAACTGCATGGGGTCCAGTGCGGGTGGAAGCTGGGTCTTTATGTGCCTCATGACGAGCCTCTCGAAGCACTTCATCATGATGGGTGTGAGTGCAACGGGACGATAGTCATTGAGGCAGGAGACAGAAGACTTTTTCGGCACAGGAATGATGGTCGTCGTTTTGAGGCACGTAGGAACAGTGGCGCTGCTCAGGGAGATGTTTATAGATGTCTTCAGGACAGAGCACATTGTACTTCCTTTCTTATCAAGCTAAGAGTGTGTATATGTGTGTGTGTGTGTGTGTGTGTGTGTGTGTGTGTGTGTGTGTGTGT
>JAAIIK010000099.1:2070832-2081786 GCA_014706435.1 Silurus glanis
TGTGTGTGTGTGTGTGTGTGTGTGTGTGTGTGTGTGTGTGTGTGTGTGTCTACAGGAGATACACAATACAGTAGAGGTTTAGCGAGGAGAATCTACATATCAATCTACATATAGCATTTTGGCCACTTTCTACTAATCTACTAATAATCATATATAAATAAATCAAATTTTACCGATGCGATTACCGTATGTTAAAAACGATGCATCGTGATACGAATGCTTGTATCCGATGCAGATTTTTTTTTAAATTGATGCATCACATCGTTAACTTTTATGCCGATGCACTGATGCGAAACGCTGAATCTTACCATCCCTTTCATCGGTTGTAGGAATTCTCACTGAATCACTGGGTATAATATTATACATTACCATGGAATCTACTAAGTGTGTCTCTGAGGATGTCATTAATAAACCTCCATTCAACACTCTGCCAGTTTCAGATTATTTCATAAGCTCTTCTCAGGTGTAGTTGACTGAATATGTTAGCTAACTGCTTGGAAACAGAAGGAATAAAAGGCAATGGAATAAAGTAACTTGACAGGAGTGGATTAAGGCTCGAATAATCAATACATGTTAATGACCCCCTGCTTTTCTGGAAGAAAAAAAAAAGAACAGAGATTAATGGCACAGATATCACATTTTAGTGCATTAAAGTATTTTACAAATGCTTTTTTTCCTTCTCCATTAGAGTGTCCTGGCAGGAAGAATCCTTCTGTGCAAACATGGACCCCGACTCCAAGGTACCATTCTACTGCTGACTTATCATATAAATGATTGTTAATAAAATCCTGAGATAAAAAGCAAATGCTCACAATACAGACAGTAATAAGGTGAGAATAAGGGCACAGCCCAGATTAGCTCTTGTTGTCTTACTGGAGATGCTATTGATGTGTGTGAAAGGTGTGTTTACTGACCTCTATAAAGACGAGAGAAGCATTACTGAGGACATTGTTCCATTAGGCATGTGTAATAGGATGCAGGTCAACGACAAAGGCAAACACAAAAAGGGTCAATAAATACTCATAACTCAAATATTGTTGAGGAAGAAGCGCATGCATCAAGACTATGAAGGTTCTAGTTATTAAGATTCATTGAAATGTTTGAAATAATGATTCTAAAGACAAAGCAAAGATTTGTGTACCTCCTAGACGATGGGACGGCACAGAATGCATATTTTTAACATCTGCAGGGGGCTTACCAAGGGTCTGTGATGCAAATAAGGTTGGAGACTGCTGCCTTAGACCATAATAAAAAAGAATTGCTATTCTTCATTCCTCACCTACCCAACATAATCAGTGGTATCTGGTGAAAGTAGTATCTCACGGGTTAAGATGTTTGACCTCTGATCAAAACGATGTGAGTTCAAATCCCAGCACCAGCAAGCTGCCATTGCTGGGCTGTTGAGCAAGACCCTCAACCCTCAACAGCTCAGTTGTATAAATTGACAAAATGTACGTTGCTTTATATAAGAGCATCTGCCAAATGCAGTAAACGTGAACGAATCTACATCCTTCACATTAAGAAGATCATTTCATAATATTTCAAGCTGCTCCATACATAAGCTCATTGAGATATTTTCTACCATCAATGTGACTGAGAGAGGAGAGAGAATGTGGTTCCCCTACTAAGAGAACATGGCCACTTTTGCTTCTTTGGCTACCACCTGAGGCATCAGCAGTATTGAAACTCGTGGTTATGTTTTAAAAGGTGCATGTGTGTCCCAGTGTTTTGCAGTACGCTCAATGGGATGGGTGGAGATCCCAGAGGAGGAACTGGCTCCAGGGAAGAGCAGTTTGGCAGTCAATAACTGTATCCAGCAGCTCTCTCAGAGTAAAGCAGAGGGCCGTGATGCTGTGGGAGCCTGGGGAGAGGTGAGCTTTTTATTGTGCTAGAGAAGCATAACCTCTTAGTAAGAACTTGAGCAGTAGGTTAGTGAACTTCAGCAATGGATTAAAGATATACAGCTTCTGAACATTTGTTGTATGTGTGTGAATGTGATAAGGGTCAAGACATGATGATGGTGCTCAAAAAGGACACACTTAGCCTCCTGGACCCCATAGACCGCAGTCTCATCCACTGCCAACCCATCATCAGCATTCGGGTGTGGGGGGTGGGCTGCAACAATGGCAGGTCAGTGATGGGAGTGGGTTTATTCCTCTGACACTCAACTTGTTTTTTTTTTCATTTCCTTTTCAGTCCAACTATTTGCATCAGTCAATGCAATGCTAGAAATGGCCCCAGTCATCCCATAGCAAAAAATTCTTAATGTTCTCGATGTGAGACATGCTTAAATTCGAAACATCTCCATGGCTGTGGTCAGGCTAGCTCTACAGCCTTGCTGACGATATGATCAGGTGCTCATGTGGAGTTAATTTAAGTACTGCTATTTCTGGTTACACTCAGCAGGGCTTCCAGGAAAAAACCCAGCCCCATAGTCTGATTTCTATTTATCATCCGGACTTGCTCTTATTTTTTTTTCACTGCCCGGTGTTGCATTTCTATGAAGTGGCTATTTTTAGGATTATTAACAATTCTAGAGTGCCTGGAATCCATATTCATGATAATTACGCTATTTACATATGCAAATGAATACAACAGCATTTCAGAAGCATTCTTAACAATAACCTTTTCTTTTTCTCTTTGGTTTAACCGGCACTCGTGAATACAGAGACAGGTAATCACTGCACCTTTTTTCCTTTTTATTTCTTTAACATGTCATTTGTAGGATTGGCGACTTGCATTTATCTTGGAACTAAAGCATTTCTGAGGTATTTCACAGCCTCTTTATCTATACACTTCTCTCTTTTCTTGTCTAATCTAATCTAATCTCATCTCATCTCTTCTCTTCTCTTCTCTTTCCTTCTCTTCTCTTCTCATCTCATCTCATCTCATCTCATCTCATCTCATCTCATCTCATCTATATTTGCTTGTTCCAAGTAGAAAGAGGGATTAGAGAACTGGCACTGCGTCTTTCCTTCTCTTTCCAATGAATGAAGCCGACTGTACCACTGTCTTTCCATGCCAACTCTACAAACTGTTGATGTCCTATTCACCCAGCTAACGCGTGTAACCGGGTATTTTTAGGGGGTACAAATGACGCTGGTGTGATTAATCAATAAAAGGTTCTAGCTTCTAATGTTTTGCAGATGTAAATCATTATAGGCCAGGTCCACCAGGACACTTTCCGGCATCATTAATCCCGACAAATCCATGCAGATTTAATTACAAACCACTGATTAAATCCCGACAGAGCAACACACAGGACAGGCTGATGTGTAAATAAATTGCACCAGTTTTAACACAAGGACACAGCTCGTGGATTTAGAAGAATCGCTTGTTGGATTGCGATAATCTTGGACTGCCGATAATCTTCTTTGCACAACAAGGTCAAGGTCAGAAACAACCGGGTCAGTGTGAGATTCTGTTCTGAATCTGTATACATCACATTTTTCTTTGCTTTTCACCTTGGAACTAGCTTGATTTATCTCTCAAAGGTGAAAAAAAACAGACCGATTTATTAACAGTTTTTTAGTGACTAAACAACAGTGATAAATTGATTGTTGGCTCATGTGCACAAAAAGTGGCAGGTTGCAAATTTCTGCAGTGAAGGAGAGATGAGTCATATTGTTTTACAAAGCCTTTGCATCATGCCAGGCACAGCAACACAGCAGAAGAACATCCTGTCACTGCTGTAACCATAGATGTGACACGGCAGCCCGTTTCCACCACATAAAAAAAAGGTTTTCTTAATTATTTCTCGCAATTCAGACATTATTTCTGTCAATTTGTACTTTATTTCTTGCAATTCCGACTTTATTTCTAAATACAGCCACAATTAGGCAAATCTTTTTTTTTTTTATGGTGGAAAAGGCTTCCATAGCATACGTCACATGATATGTCAAGATTTCTATTCTTTTCAAATAAATTATTCGCTGAATTTCGAAACCAATGTGCCATAATTGGCTTTTGCATTTAAATATTTCATATTTAAAACATCGGTCCGTGTATTCAGCACACCAGATATAAGCGTAAGTGCATTCTGGACACTACCATTGACCAGATGACGGTCTAATGAATGCAGAACTTATCGACCACTTGACTCTGATGTTTCCTGTTTTTACATTATGACATATATTGCTTATGAGGTAGAAAATATACACTGCACAGCATCAAGGCACATAAAACAACCGGAAATGATTGAATCTCTTAAAGGCTCATCTCTTAGCATTAAAAGGTACTTGACAGTAAAAGGCACATCAGTGGACTGAAAAACATCAGACAGAAGTTATACAGACTTACCTGTATTAAGGGAAGGGAATTTGGTGTCATTCAGTGGGAGTCAGTTTTAAAGTCAGTTTACACAACTCAACTCAACTCAACTCAACTCAACTCAACTCAACTCAACTCAACTCTTCTCTTCTCTTCTCTTCTCTTCTCTTCTCTTCTCTTCTCTTCTCTTCTCTTTCCGTCCCTTCTCTGTCCTTCCCTTCCCTTCCCTTCCCTTCCCTTCCCTTCTCTTCCCTTCCCTTCTCGTCTGTTTTAGTTTTTCCTCGGTACTCTTCACACTGTTTACTCTTTCCCCTCTTTTCTAAATTCCTCTCTCTAAATTCTGTTTTCTTTTCTTTCTCGGTCTGTTTTCCCCTCTTCTCAATGTTTTCTCTTCTATTTATTTTATCTTTTCATCTCCTTGTTTTTTCTTCTCTACTCATACGTATTCTTCCATATATCTAATTTACTCTATTTTTCTCTCTTTTCTTTTTCTCTTCTGTCTTGTCCTTTCTCGTTGTCTAGTACTTTTGCACTGCTGTTCTCTCTCTGTACACCTGATGAACCACACAGGATGTGTTCCATCTTTCTCCTTTAACTTAACAGAATAAAGTTTCAATAATGTGTCCAATTTATAGAGCCTGTTATATTTCTTACTCCTGGACCACAAATGTTCAGGAGTAGCTTTAAACACTGCTCGTGTACACACTTTCTCTTTATTTGGAGTAACAAGGTTCTGTGCTCTGTCCTCTTGCTGTAGGGACTTTGCCTTTGTGGCCAGCGATAAGGACACATGCATGCTGAAGTGCCATGTGTTCCGCTGCAACGCACCAGCTAAGACCATAGCGTCTACCCTGCACGAGCTGTGCACCAAGGTGAGCGCTCGGTTCTGTGTGCAGATCTGTGAGCGCGCTTTGCTTTTTTTCCACTGGAGAACTTGCTTGATGGTGTGAGAGAAGGTGCTCAGAGAAGAGTGAAGAGCTCAGTGGTAAATTCTAGCACCACTAAGCTGCCATTGTGGGGTTCTTGATCAAGGCCCCTAACTATCAACTGCTCAGTTGTATGAAAAAGATAATTGTAGGTTCCTCTTGATAAGAGCATCTGCCAAATGCTTTAAAAAGTCAAACAAATGCCTGTTTGCTTACAAAAAACCTTTTTCCAAACCCTTCCATCATGACATTTTCATAAGAGTGACCCTAACTGTAAATATCTGTGTGTTTGCAGATGATGGCAGAGAAGTCAGCAATGCCACCATCTGTGTCACGATCACTTACAATGGAGAGTATTTCTCCTGAGGATCTGCCTTACCAAGGTACAAATCCAGCTTATTGTAATTACTGATTAAATCAGTGATCTTTAAACTACTGATGTTGTTTATAGTATTCTGACCAGCACACCTATATATGTATATATTCCGATGATTAATTCGATGTGACATGTTTTTTTTTTTTTAAGTGAACTTCTTAGATGCAGTAAGGCAAAAAGTTCAGAAATTTGAGGTTGAGTACATTGGAAATTTGCCTGTTTCCAGAGCGATGGGTGAGTGGAAGATTTATTATTCAGATGTTATTATTCAAAAGTTATGAGCAATTATTGTTCAATAGGGTTGAGTTCAGAGCTCTATAGCAGAAAACCATATCTTCATTGTTATGCTGGAACATGTTTGGGTCTCCTAGTTCAAGTAAAGGAAAATTTTTATGCTAGTGTTTCCTAAGGTAGATCAGTGTTTAAGGCCTTGGGTTTCTGATCGAAAGGTTGGGTGTTTAAGCTGCCACTCTTAGGGCCCCTGAGCAAGGTCCTCAGTGCTCCATGGGTGCTGTATTATGGCTGACCCTGTGCTCTGACCCCAGCTCCTAGCAAGTCAAGTATAAATCACCTTTCTATCTTTCAAAGACATCTTATATAATTGTGTGCCTCCAACTTTTGTAATAGAACCACATATGACTGGAAAATTCAGGTGTCCTGATACTTCTGTCCATACAGTTCATATGTAGCAGTTCTTTTTTTAAATACATTTTTTTTTTTTTTAATTATGAAGTACAATTAGGAAACCAAAACCACACGCCGGAGGGAGAAACGATGCTGCAGCCTGAGGAAAATGCACAGTCACACAGCTTTGTTTGTCCCAGGGTTAGTGTGTCATGACCACTCTCAGAGGGAACAAGAGTCCTTTCATCAAATAGTGTTAAGAAGACTTATTTATCATGGGTCCCTGGAGGACGAGGCAGCTTTATAACAGCTAATGGTGCGTCTCTACGCAGAAACTGTGTATAGAGAAAACAAGGCACAATGCCAGTGGTCTCTCAAATCATCCTATGAGTGGTAGTGGATATCAAGTTGATTTGATATGTTTTGTGGCCCATATTAGTGGAAGAGTCTGTGTCGAGTTGCCTTATGTGAATTTTCTTTCTTTATTTTACTTTCCTTTCTTGCATTAACTAAAAGACAGGAGGTGGAGCTGGAGGTAGCAGAGCTGAAGATGTAGAGGTTTTCGTTGGAAGTGACGAGGATGGACAGGATTAGAAATGAGTTTATTAGAGGGACAGCGCGTGTTGGACGTTTTGGAGACAAGGTGAGGGAGGTGTGATTGAGATGGTTGGGACATGTGCAGAGGAGGGACATGGGGTATATCAGTAGGAGAATGCTGAGGATGGAGCCACCAGGAAGAAGGAAAAGAGGAAGGCCAAGGAGCAGGTTTATGGATGTGGTGAAGGAAGACATGCAGGTAGTTGGTTTGAAAGAGGCAGATGTAGAGGACAGGGGGGTATGGAGACGGATTATCCGTTGTGGTGACCCCTAAGCTGAAAGAAGAAGAAGATTTTACTTTTCCTGCACTTTAGCAATTGGCTTTCATGAGCATTGACCAATCAAGAAACTTAAACATGCTTCTAAAACTCATAAAGCTACAGCATTTTTTCAGACAATGTTACATAGACTACTGTGATGCTTTTTTCTTGGTCTTCTCCATAAACTCTTAGACAAGTCACAGTTGATGGAGAACTAGCTGCACGAATAATCACTAGAACTCCTACAATGGATCACATATCTCCTGTTCTTCAACAGTTACACTTTTAGCTTCGCTGCTCCATACCTGTGGAATCTACTACCTCTAGATATTCGCAACAGCGACTCTGTCTCTATTTTCAAATAATGTTAAAAAATGCATCTTTTCAGGCAGGTATACCATTGACATATTTGTACGTCTTATTGCTTGTATAGTGTTTCATTATTTAAAATTGTTGTAATTTTTTATTTTTTGGATGTAAGGTGCCTATAAATAAAATGTATTATTATTATTATTATTATTATTATTATTATTATTATTATATAGCTGTAAAATGAGCACTCTTCCACGGTTTACTTTTTCTACGTATGCATACATATACTCTACAGATATTGGTTAATTTGATAGTAAGCTTTTCTTTTTCATTGCCAAGAAACAGAGGAACACCATCCCAAAAGCTCTCTTGGACTTCAAGGGATTCAAGCCAATCTTAGACACTAGACGCTAATACCCCCCGGGGTCCGACTGTGGTAGAGTGCCAGATTTGCAAACAGCCTTTGGAGATCTAGAAAAAAATAGGTCCTTTTTATAGCCTTGTTTCGAGCTGTAGGCTTTTTTTTTTTGCAGGGATGGAGGTGCTGAACAGGGCTATTGAGAGCATCATGCACTCCAGGGACAGAGACGAATGGGAGTCGATTGTCATTCATGTGTCAGACAAAGTGCTGTCCCTGTGGAGGGGAGAGGTACAGAAGGATACGTGGCAACATAGAACTAAATAATGCAGTAGATTACTCTAGACTTTAATGATGGTTAAGACTGTCGGTTTGACATTTTGTTTCCTTTAGGATGGCGAGGACCCCTTTTGGGAATGTCAGGTACGTTACCTGACCTTCCTCGGCGTCGGTCATGACACACATACCTTTGCAGTGATAGTGGACGCCGGAACCCAACGCTTTGAGTGTCATGTCTTCTGGTGTGAACCTGACGCAGGGATCATTTCGGAGGCGGTGCAGGCGGCATGCATGGTAAGTCTTTTGAACGTGCGAGAATATAGATGGTTGCAGCTAGCACTTTTCCAAGTTTGCAGACTGATTTATCTTAAGTTTGTAATCTAGCGTACCAGTGTAAATTTATTTATTGATAGACACTTAAAGCATTTTCGTTCATCGCTCTGGACACAGGCGTCTGCTAAATGCTATAAATGTATAGTCAGTGTTAGAGCGTGTATTTTTTTATACTGATTAATCTCATCAGCCACAGGTGTGCTTTTTACCGCTCGTTTCGTCCGGCTCTGCCCTCCACTTGCAAACTGGCGCTCGTCCATGTACCTGCTGCCACATATGTATTGTAAAGTTTAAACATAACAATACTCTAAATTGTTCTGTTTTGCTTAATAATGTACTGTAATTTGTTTAATTTAATTATTAACAAATAATAGTATAATACCCCATACTGACCACCATTGTTTAAGACTCCTGGGTAGGCTAGGCCATGTCTCGACTTACATTTCCAAGTTACAATGGGGTCATCGGTACACACCTCAATACTACCTGTATTTATATTTACTACAATCCTGCAACTTGTGTTTGTTGTGTCCCAGGTGCAGTACCAGAAGTGCTTGGTCGCACAGACACCACCATTGAGGCCAAAAATGTGGCGAGCCGGCTCCAAAGTTAAACGCGCCAACTCCATGGATGGCTCCAGCTTCCCTCCTTGCCACCAAGGATACACACAGCCCAAAATGGCTTCCTCGAGCATAAAGAAAGGCATGCTAGCATTTTTCGAGACATTCCGAAATAAACCTCCTGTGGTTCCTGCACCATAGAATGTGAGTGGACAAGGGGAGGAAATGAAGTGTTTGGGTTTGGGTAGGGCCAGGTTGCAAGATGTAAAGGATGATAAAAGATGAGGAAATATCAAATAAAATAGTTTTTTTATTCCCCAGACAACTTTAAAAAATTACAAAGGAAAGGGGAGCCACCTACACAGAGGAAGTACCTTTAGTGCTTATATATATATATGACTACAGCAGGTTAACAACTGTTAAATGAGAATCCTGAGGTGCCGTGCTCTCACATTCCACTCTTGTTCTAAGGAGCAAATCTATCTAAATACACAGAGTTGTGGGAAAGATATCACCTTGACAAACCGTAATCTATTATTCTGATCTTACAGTAGGTCAATGTAGTTTAACTGGAAACTGGAGACACTGGAGATTGAGAATGTAGAAATGTATCCCAGTGTTGAAACGTTCTAGACCCTTCTCCTGGGAAGTACAGGATCGTGTGCAATAACATGTCTCCGCATGTGACTTTTTCTTGATCGATATCAATGTATAGGATAGTGACCTAATTCAAGTGTTTAGAGGTTAGCTATGTTCTCTTGTGTTCAAATAGAACAAAGATTTCACTTTCACCCGTGAACCTTCATCCTGGTTGAATATAATAAGGATAACATCTAGCGTTCTGTTATTCAGAGAACTAAAGGAGCAAGTCAGACCAAACAAAGAGAGCGTATCTGGATATTCTTTAGGCATGGCCACACATTTGATGCACTCGACTGAAATCGGAATTACACAAGTATTGAATCCACAAAGAATTGTTTGCGATTTGCAAAACCGATGTAAGGAATTAAATAATCTATAAAATCTTAAAAAGACAAAGAATGCATCATTTGGCTGTGTTTTGTGATCCCTAAGGCTCGGTGGCACAGTCGCATGCATTTGCACGTGCTTTGGAATGACAGGCTTTGCTATGGGCACAATCGAAAAAAAAAATAAAGAACTTGAGAATGTAAATTAAAATTCATAAATGAATCAGATCCAGGACAAACACTTAACTATCACCAGGAAAACATAGTGCATCTGAGATAGTACCTTAACCCTAGAACACCAAAAACCCTATAGATGAATTTTGACTTTTCATTTCACGGTCAAAAAAAACTGAATGTACAACAAGCTTTCGAAAAACATGTATCGGTGCATGTCGATTGGCCAATGAGCACTCAGATGACGCCGCAACAAAGATATGCAACCGTTCATTTCCCTTAAGCATGTATTATAACACCAACGAACTCAGGTTTCCTCAAGACACCAGTGGAATCATGGGTAAACTGGACAACCCTTTCAGCATGACCTTTGTTCACTGAAATAAGCATTTGTCAGAGATACGGTCATACAACTCTTCATGTAGCACCGTTCTTATTTTCTGCTCTTTATACTCTCTCTAAAGGAACTCTTCTTTGTATATATTTGCGGTTCGTTAGCACAGACATAGGATGTCATGTAAAATTGGTTCTTTTTTAATTGTTATTTATATTAAGTTAAAAGTATTGTTGCATTTATGTATTGAAACAGATTCCACATGTGGTCTGGAATGGGACAATAAAACTGCTTGAATCTCTTGTGGTTTCTTCTGTTGTGATTTATGTTTATAAAATCATATTTATAAAGCATAAATGATCAAATTGACAGATAATAGCTTACTTTTTACTTTTTTTTGTGCTTAGCCTAGAAAAAACAATTGGATGTTTCTATGGTGAAAAAAGAAAGCCAAAAAATAAAAAAAGAAATAAAAAACTTTTACTTTACAGAACCATAGACTAAAAAACAAAAAAAAACAAACGTACACACACACACACACACACACACACACACACACACACACACACACACACACACACACA
>JAAIIK010000099.1:2083282-2095249 GCA_014706435.1 Silurus glanis
GAGAAAATAAATATTCAGTCAATTTTGTTTTTGTTATTTATCAAAGGGATATCTATCTATTACTGGATAACAGTTGTGACACACACCCATCCACCCAAACATTTAACAATAAATAACAATAACATTGAATTAAATTTAATTGAAACAGCAATAAGTATTTAAACAGTAATTACATTTCTACAGTTTCCTAATCTATTTATAAACAATTTGGTGTACGTTTGAGGGGAAATCATGTCAGGGTAATTTTAAAGTCTTAATTGTTTAGTTATACAAAGATTTTTAGTAAAAGGGGAGAATTTAGGAAAATTAGGGGGCACCCGGATTTGAACCGGGGACCTCTTGATCTGCAGTCAAATGCTCTACCACTGAGCTATACCCCCACAAGAGCTGTCGCTGGAAATAGAGCCTTTTAAATTATTTATTCATTATAAAAATTAGCCTTTTTAATTATTTTTTTTAATATAATTGATCTTTTCTTGTGCTAACAAAGAAATTCGTATTTTTTGTTGTTTTTATTAAAGACAAAAAACATGCATCGTCATTTCTAAAAGAAAAAAATGGGACGCCATTTTACCGAATTACGTCATATCCATTTCCGGATTCGGGACGGAAGTAGTTGTACATTGCACTGTTTTGGAGGCGCTCGGCGGAAAAATGGTAGAGTAGAAATTTGTGTTAATTTTTCATTCAACCGGCTTCGTTTTATATCTTTGGTTTTCTTTCATTTATTATTTATATTAATAAAATATTCTTATTTATATATATTTTTTTACTACTCAGCTTTGTATTGAATCGTCGCGAGTGTAAATTGCTAGCCTTTTGGGACATGAGCTAGCGGACGGTAGAGCTAAGAGACATCATTGGAGGAATAGACCTGGCAACTTTTACATTATTAATGTTTTTATCGCCTAATATATATATTGGGGATGTCGGTAATTTATTTGTAAAGGTGCTTATATAAGAAATATGTTTGAAAACCAGTAATGTTCATTTGTGATGCGTCATTGCCTGGCTTTCTATTTCGGTCGCATTGATATGACGCTGATGGATCTATTTAGCGTCATATCAATGCGACAATCATACTTGATTTAAATGAATTGTTTTTTAAAACGCCAAAACATCCACCACAATCCCAGGGGTACAAAAAAGAAACTAGAATAACATATTATACAATTGCAATAATATCCATAAAGACGATTCATTGACAGTATTAGGGCTTTAGTGTTGCTGGAGGTTGTAAGAGGATCCAGGTAGGATTTAATTCCCAAACAAAACGCAGAGAGATAGGGCTTGGCACCCTGAGATTTACACTTGTATAAGAAAAAAGTAGCTTGAAAAATAAATAGGTTTATCAATACATTGTGTATTTTTTTTGCCCTAAAGTCCTGGTAAACAAATTGAACCTCTTTTTATGACACAAAAAAAAAGAGAACATTTGTGCTTGAATTATATATACATAAAGATCTACGCAAAAAAGTTCTTCCAGAACAAAGCCGTATGTGCACATTCTCAGAAGAGATGAGATACGGATTCATCCTCAGCACGACAGAAGTAACATAAAGGATTGATGTCCAGAAATATCTTTAATTCGCATCTCGATGCGTAGCCAACGATATATTAAAGATACGATTCACCCCTATTAGGATGCAGTGTAATCTGATTTCGATTTGATTCAAAACAATATGATTCAATGCAATTTAATATGGTACAGATAGTTCGCTTTTATTTCATTGGTTCAGGCAGACGGCAAATCATACATTTACTTAATTGCCTTCTGACTTCTAACGGATGGCCCCTTTCACAAACACGCAAAGAAAAAAGTTAAAATAAAACCAGACATTCTTTTCCTGTTCTGTTTTCAGGAAGATGCAGCTCTACCTCTGCCATGTTAATCCATGTCCAATGTCACTCTCAGGACATATCTTGGTTTCCGTAGTGTTGTGATACATTATATTCGCAATTATGTTAAAAACTATGCATCACAATACAAAATCCAACTTGTATCTTATGCACACTTTTTAAAATCAATACATCACAACAACATTTATGCCGTTGCAAATCGGTGAGTCGTAGCATCAAAATGAATTACCACCAACACTACAGTATTTCAAACATAGCTAATGTATGTTGTTTGTTTTCACAGAACACTCGTGGTCTTCGCTCCCAGCTGAAAGACAGTGTCCCGGTGGCGGGGCTATGTCCACAGGCTGGATCTTTTGGTGTTCCTGATACCCTGCGTAGGGGGTAAACACTCCTAAAACTGCCCTTTATTACTTGGAATTAGATGCTGTATTCCTTCTAAATGTGTATTTAAAAATAAATTGTGATTTCAGGTTTTCCAGTGTCAAAAACGAGCTTCTGCCTTCACATCCATTAGAACTCTCAGAGAAAAATGTAAGCTTGGACAGTATAGTATAAATGCACAGCTTGTGGGGAAAAAAACACATTGGTGCATCAGTCTGGTATCCAGATTCTTTTTGCAATATACAGATTGTGTGTGTCTTTAGAACAATGCTTACAGGAAATGACCAAATGATTACACTTTTTCCCT
Source organism: Silurus glanis (assembly GCA_014706435.1). Lineage (NCBI taxonomy): Eukaryota > Metazoa > Chordata > Actinopteri > Siluriformes > Siluridae > Silurus > Silurus glanis. The sequence continues at coordinate 2,085,834 of JAAIIK010000099.1, forward strand.
GTGACTTACTGCCTGCTTTGTGGTCTGTCCCTGTAGTTCCAGCTCAACCAGGACAAAATGAACTTCTCCACGTTAAGGAACATCCAAGGACTTCATGCACCCCTGAAACTCCAGATGGAATACAGAGCAGCCAGACAGGTGAAAAGCGTTTTATCACTGCACTCAGACGCCACTGTTACATGTCGGGGTTCTGCAGTTACACAAAATATAATATTCTCTAGCAGATAACAGATGCTAAAGTGCAACGTAACCTATAAAACCGCTGTTTCTCACAGATTCAACGTTTGCCTTTTCTGCCGAGTTCTAACCTCGCGCTGGATACACTCAGGGGTGCTGACGAGTCCATCGGATTTGAGGACATTCTCAGTGGTAAGGAGGGGGTATTAATTAGTGTTCAATCAATCAGCATTTTATATAATCAGATATTTGATTGCCTCATTGATTTTGATTCTTTTTAAGCAGTGCATTAATCCAAATTAGTTAATTACTAGAAAACTTAGTTTTATTGCATCGTATGTGTGAATCTGAATTTATAATTACTGTGTGTGTGTTTTCAGATCCTGCACAGTGCGAGCTGATGGGCGAGCCTCACATTATGACCGAGTACAAACTTGGAATTTTGTGAATTTGCCCCCAATATATCATGGTTAAATTTTTTTTTTTTAAGAAGCAGAAAAATCTGTTTTGTTCACTGAACATGTGGACCTTTTGTCTGTTTCTGTTTATTTCTGTTTATAATAAAAAGTTAAAGTGATTTAAACATTTGTCCGTATTTGTACAAATTTCAGCAGGAGGTTTGTATGAAATACCTCACGCCTACTGAAAACTAAAATTATACAAACTTAACCCTCAAACTAGACATTTGAGTCAATTTATAGCCTTTTTTTTTTTCATTCAATACAAGCGTTATGAATATATTTTTTTATATCAAACTATCAAATTAAAAAGCTTAAAATAAAAAATGATCCAAGTAAAAAAAGAAGATGCAAAAGGAAAATAATTAGACCTGATTATAAAATATTTTACACATTTGTTGTTAAGTCTTGGCTGTTAAATACCACCAACTATTTACAGAAATGTTTTGTCTTTTTTTTTTTTTTTTTTTTTAAGTCCACTTCTCAGTCCAGCTTCTCCTCTTGGAAGAAGTCTGCTGCATTAAGGCGTTCCTGAAATTCATCAAATTGCTACAGAGGAAAAAAAATAACACTATAAATATTATGCATCAATCTGTAGGCTTTCATTTGCATCACTGATTATACAATACAAAAACCTTATAAATTACACTATGGGCAAAAGTTTGTGGACACCTGAGCGTAAGATTGTGCTGTTTTTGCTGTTTTAAAAACTCTTCTGGAAAGATCTTATACTAGATATTTGAGTCTCCAATTTTGTAGTAACAGTTTGAGAAAGAACCACATATGGCTGGGAAAGTCAGTTGTCCCAATACCTTTGTCCTTATAGTGTATTTCTAGAACTAAAGAAAACACACACACACACACCTCAGTAATCCAGCCTTCCTCTGTCAACTTGGCGAACACTCGATTCACCGTATCCTTCACCGGCTCATCATCTTCTCCCTTCTGTGTCTGTGGCTCTGACTCTTTCTGGTCCTTCAGAGCAGTGCAGCAGCGCTGGAACAGGTGGTATTTAAAGTGCTTGAGCGCATGGTACACCTCGGTACGGCTGGCGCAGACTGAGCCGACGAAGAACATCTGCAAATTGAGAGACTTCTTGTGACATATTGTTCTCATAGGTCTTTAAACCGACTGGTCATTTCGGATTATTCGCGTAATGTTTATATCGATGTGCTCCTTCTATCTAATTTCTTGTTACTATAGAAACACCTCATTCAGGGTAAAGGTTTTCATCTCAGGGAGTTTTTGCTCGCCACAGTCGCAGAGCAGGTGGAGAAGAGCCTGGAGAGAAGGGGTATGAAAGTAGGAGAAAGTAGGAGTAAGACAGAGTACATGTGTGTGAATGAGAGGGAGGGCAGTGGAGGGGTGCGGTTGCAGGGAGAAGAGGTGGAGAAGGTGGAGGAGTTCAGGTACCTGGTGTCAACAGTGCAAATAATTGAGAGTGTGTTAGAGAAGTGAAGAAAAGAGTGCAGGTAGGGTGGAGTGGGTGGAGAAGAGTGATAGCAGGAGTGATTTGTGATAGAAGAGTGTCTATGAGGGTGAAAGGGAAAGTTTATAGGACTGTGGTGAGACCTGTGATGATGTATGTTTTAGAGACAGTGGCATTGAGTAAAAGACAGGAGGCAGAGCTGAAGATGTTAAGGTTTTTGTTGGGAGTGATGATGATGGACAGGATTAGAAATGAGTTTATTAGAGGGACAGCGCGTGTTGGACGTTTTGGAGACAAGGTGAGGGAGGTGTGATTGAGATGTTTTTTCTGTCTTCCGATGACGTCCGGCTCCGCCCTTCACTCGTCCACCAGCCGCTGCCACTGTATCTTATAGAGTACGCTAGTGTAAACTGTTGTTTTGTAAATTATGTGCTGTAATTTGTTCAATTATAAATCAATTAGTAAACTACACCATACTGATCACTATTCTTTAAGGCTTATAGGTAGGCTAGGCCATGTCTCGAACTACAATATTTTTAAGTTACAACGGGGTCATCGCTACACACTTAAAATAAAGCTCGATGAGTGTGTCACCTGCGAGTCGTCAGGCATGAACTGGTCCTCTTGCAGCGTTTGGTTGTGATACAGCTGGCCGGACAGACGCACACAGAAGCGGCCACTGCGGTGGAGTTCGCACGCTTCACAGCCCTTAGTGCGGGTGTTCACCATACTAACTCGCACTTTGGGGTAACACTCGACCCGCTCCTTATAGGAAAAAAATCACAATCAAGTCCTTAACCTGCACGAGACAACTTTTGCTTCATTTTGTACACATATACACTATATTGCCAAAAGTTTGCGGACACCTGGTCATAAGTATGCTATGTACACATTTAGTCTCAGTTTGCTCTTATCATTCCCTCCACTCTTCTGGGAAGATGTTCCACTAGATTTTGGAGTGTGATTGTGGACATTTGCATTCATCAGCCACAAGGGTGTTAATAAAGTCAGGTACTGATGTAGGTGAGGTGAGGAGGCCTGGGGTGCAGTCAGCATTCACATTCATCCCAAAGGTGTTCAGTAGGGATGAGATCAGAGATCTATAGCAGGAGATCTTCCTCTTCAAACCATGTAAACCATACAATTGTGTGCCTCCAGCTTTGTGATAAGAGTTTGGAGAAGAGCCACATATTGCAGGAAAGGTCAGGTGTCCCAATACTTTTACCTATATAGTGTATGATGGAAGGTGTCATGGCTTTGCAAAAATTATTTTCACTTGAGCTCAATTGCAGGCCTGACTGTGTCACAGAAGTGGCATTTAATGAAGTGCAAATACTTCGTTACTGTACTTAAGTCGATTTTTCTGGTATCAGTATTTTACTTCACTGTTTATTTTCCAGACAATTTTTAACTTAACTTTCACTCAGTACTCATTTTTTTACACAAATATCTGTACTTTCTACTTCTTACATTTTATAGTGTACATGCACAACACGTGTTTTCATTCCTACTTTGTAGCGGTCTTTCCAGCGGCTCCTTTGCTTCAGATTTTCCAGCCTTGGGAGCACCAGGCGTTCATCGAAGTGAAGCAGTGACGTTTTTATCTCTTCGGCATAACGCTTCGTCCGCTCGCCGTCTGCAGTGACACATATTCAAACCTGATGATTGCACAGTAAAGCAACCCAGCGTAGTTTTATTAAATACATTGTTTTATTTTGTATGTTCACATCTTGAGCGACTTTTGTGAGTAAAACTTATTTAGGGCTCCACATGGAACGAGGAATGCGGCTGCAATGGGCTGATAGGGTTAGAACGATGACTATATGTGACCTTAAGCGCACACATGGTTGTATATTGCCTTATTTTTGCATCTGTTCCAAAGATCAAGAGAAAGTAAAATGATTGACAAGAAAATAAAACTATGGAAGCAATAAGAGGAAACCCTTACTGTACAGCGACTTGAGGAAGGATGCATCCAGGGCATTGATCAACAAGGCTTTGACCACCAGCTGAAAGTGGGTTAACTGAGATCCGGTGATAACTACAATGATAACAAAAATTACTTGGTTAAATGTTTACACATATATATATTGAATATTATATATATAAATATTAAAAGGTACTAACAAACAACCAGACCCACATACAACTCAACAGAGCTCTTACATTGGCGTGGAAGGTGCGACCGGAAGCTCTTGTCCTCCGTTTCACCCTCTTCCTCCTCCTTTTCTCCCCCTTTCTGCTCTTCGTCCTCTACAATGAAGTCCTTCATGCTGTCACTGTCGGCCTCTTTTTCTTCTTCACTACTGTCTATTAAGCGAAGCGCATCCTTTTCGCTGGACTCTCCAGAATCTGAAGAGTCTTTCACTTCTTCTTTGTTTTCAGGCTCATCTTTGGCGTGTCCAACCTCCTCCGAACTCTGTGGAAGAACATTTTTTTAACTGCTTTTATATACAGTATATAAAATGCACAGGATAACTCTTTGCAGTAGAGACTTACTACCTTCTACTACCTTCCATAATCTTAAGACCACCTCAAAACCAAAATTGACACATTTCTCAGCACAGCATTGACACTGGGAGTCAATGTAGCAGCTTGAGGAACATCAGGTTGAGTAAAGATGGCAAATCATCTGAAATATTCCTTAGAGGTCTGAACTTCGAGGGGGGCCATCCCAATTTTTTTGGATTGAAGATCCCTATCGATTTTCTTTTTTTTTTGACTGACTTGTTTGATCTTTGTTTTATTCTGGTGTGTTTTGGTGGACTAGTGCTACTTTGAGTTCACTATGAGTCAAATACTGTGAAAGTACAGTTTAAATCAGATACTCTAAAACCTCAAGTCATATCGGATTTGGTGATTTTTAACTTGAAATAGAAAAGTTTTGTTGTAAGGTATCGATACTTTTAGTCAAATTTAGACTTCTGATGGTTACTGATATACCTGGGTTCTTACCAAGGTTCTGCGCCTGCGCACAGGTGTCCCCGACTTTCTCTTTTTCAGCAGCTCCATCAGTTTCAGTTTCCTCGCTTTCCTCTTGGCTGCAGCTTCTCTGGCCTCCGCTTCTCCTTCCCTCTCTTTCCCAGTTTCACCCTCGGAGTCAGAAAGCTTGAGTCGTTTCTTCCCCGACGCCTTCCGGACAGGCTCGGCTCCCACGTCGCTGTCTGAAGAAGACTGGCTCGTGCCGCTGTCGTCCAAGGCGCTCGCGCCGGCCGACCTCTTGCGTCGACGCCTCCTGCGCGACACTGCGCACTTTTCCTCCTCTTCCTCGTCGTCGCCGCCGCCGCGGGGGTCCCCGGAGTCGCCGTCCGAGGCGCTCGAGCTCACGTCGTCCGACTCGCGGTACTCGCTCGTGGAGCCGTCGCTGCTCGTCGTGCCGCCGAACGACCCCTCGTCGCTGTCGTCGAGCATCCGCTCGAGCGCGCTCACGCGCGTCTTGCGGAGGTCGATGCGCGATGACAGGGCCGGGCGTTTCCTAAACATGGCAGCAGCGATCGGATCTGATCGGATCTCGTCTGCAAAACAAGTCAAACACGTTTTACTACTACGACAACAAAAAATTCGCTACAACCGTAGAACTGCGCGCGATTTTTAGCGGAGGGGAGGGGCGTGTCTGTATGGGGGTTTGCAGTTCTACAATCAGCTGTTTGTCTACCGCAACAAGGGCGACACCTAGCGGTGTGGAGAACACTGTCTTCCTGCATCACAGTGAACATCAAAAATACAAGACCTGAATACATTTCCTGATCTGTTCCACCAAATAAATATATATCTAATCCATATAATTTATATTTGTTGTTTTATTAAGGTTGTATGAACCATAATTAAATGGAAATGAAGGATAAAGCTAGCACCAGGGCAGTGGTGGTTTAGGTGCAGAGATGGAAAGTAACAAATTGCATTTACTCACATTAGTGTTATTAAATAGTTTTTTTGTGTGCTTTAAAAAGTTGCTTAAGTTTTATTAATAAGTGTTTGTTAATGAGTGTTTGAATAGAAATCAATCAGTGTTTGACTCATTAATATCATTCTATTAATAGATCAGTGTGCTGAGTGTCACAGAGTCTTTAAGAAAAGATTCTTGTGACAAAAATCATAATAGGAACATTTATAGCCATAATAAATCATAGTATTTTGGATACTTAAGTACATTTTGAAGGCAAATACTTTTGCACTTTTACTCCTGAACCATCTAGAGACGTACCAGTGCCAATTGGATCCCACTCCATGTGGAGTTTTGACATTTCACCTCCTTGAGTGTTTGGGCTCTGGCATGGTTCCTCTCAAGGTTTCTTCCTCATAACATCTAAGGGAGTTTTTCCTTGCCACAGTCACCACGGCTGCTCTTCAGGGATAAATACACACCATTCACCTTAACTGTTGATTTCTGTAAAGCTGCTTTGAGACAATGTCTGTTGTGAAAAGCGCTATAGAAATAAACTTGACTTGACTTTTACTGGAGTAATATTTTACCTTGTGTATTTGTACATTTACTCAACTACATGGTTTGTGTACTTCATCCACCACTGCTATATGTGGTATGTGATTCTCTGCGAGCAAACTCAAAAGTGATTTATAATACCAATATGGGCCAAATCATGTAGTATATTTCCCGATCGTTTCAGTTCCAGGTTTTAACAAAATGTTTTTGTAATGAAATGAATGATATAATAATATTGAATGAATAATAATAGTCACATGAATAATAAATGATTGACCAGACACCATTCACCCAATATATACAAAGCGAAGACACTACAATTCCTATTTCTATCAATTTATTGATCTCTCATCAACAGAAATGCCACTCATCGTGTGACGCAAATACATTTTATAGACCATTTCACGTCATACTTAATTGATCAACCTACTTCAACAATCACTGCAAATATTATGACCAGATGAAAATGTCACCATCATGTCCAGCGGAGAAAAGGTGTTCTCCTTTATGGTCAAAAACCACACTCTGAACAGCATCATTATGACCTAAAAGGCTGGACACGTTTAAAGACGCCACTTCCACCAGCTTCACGTCATGGTCGTTACTTGCGACCGCTAGCACCTGTCCGTTTGGACTAAAAGCCACTTGGTTGCTAGGGTGTGGTCCGGTATCCACAGTCGCCATGGCCAGTATGGACCGTACATCCCATAATTTCACGATGCCATAGGAATCGCAGGAAGCAATCGTGTCTCCCATGGCGTTAATGGTCGCACTGTTGCACGAGTATCTGTGCCCGTAGAACGTTTGAGCACAGAGTCCGGTACGGGCGTCCCACAGTGAGATGGTTTTATCAGCAGAGCAGGTGAGGAGAATGTTAGAGAACGGAACAAAGCTAATACTGTTCACCGAGTCCATGTGGCCCCGCAGGGTGTAGCGGCAGCGCCCGCTGTTCAGATCCCAAACTTTACCCGTGTTATCCATAGAGCAGGAGGCTACAAAGTCTCCGCAGGAATGAAAGGAACAACCCCAGTTGGCGTGTGTGTGGCCTTCAAGAGTCAGCACGCAGCAGGATTTCGCAAAGTCCCAGATCTTTACTGTGGTGTCTCCACCGGTGGTGGCCAAAAATTGTCCACTGGGATGAAAATTACAAGAAGACAGCCAGTCAGTATGACCTTCTCCAGTCATGATCATCTCCCCTTCTGGCATTCCCCAAAGCCTCCAGAGGTGATCATCACTTGCAGAAGCTACAAGCATTTTGCGTGGATGGAGAGCAAGAGAGCTCACAGACATTGTATGAGCTTTGGTGGACCTGAGCAAGGAGAAACTGGATATTTTGTTGCTTTGAGCAGATAGAGCTTTAATTTGGGGCAGGAAGGGATTTATACGTGTGCTGGCTGGAAACTCTGAATCTTTCAAATGTTTGGTAGTCGTGCTCTTGGTTGGTTCTTTGGCAGGGTCACAGGTTCCCACCTCATTCGCTGATACCTTGGTACCTTGCTCGGGACCATGTCCTCTGTGAAATTCATTTTTTATCAGAGCCCTGCGGGTTCCTGTGGAGGAGTGCGTGTTACACACGTCGCTTTCTTGCTTTTGAACTTGACTGGAGACTTTGTCTTTCTCAATGGTGACCAGCATCTTTTGCCTCAGAGCTGTCTGGAACTTCTCGTTCAGTTGTTTCAGAGCAGGTCCGTAGGATTCGTAGTGCTTTTTCAGCTTTCGCATTTCCTCAGTCAGTCTGTCTTTCTCTTGCACGACACGCTTGTGGTGCAGCCGGTGGAAGTCTCGTTCTTTCTGAAGCTTCACAATAGTCTCTGCGGCTTGGGAGGCTGCCTGCTTGTAGCTATCTCGCTCTCTCTGGACATTTTTCAACCCATTATCCAAGAGCTGGTTGTGTATATAGATATCAGGGACATCTGGAAATCCTTCCTTGTTAATTTTTCCTTTCTGTAGCATCTCAAACCATTCTGTTTGAAAGCAATTTAATGTTCGGTTCATTCCCATTTTCATGAGGAAGTTGCGAATGAAATCGTCCACAACTTCAGGAATGGGGCTTAGTAAGTCTTGAGATGAGGAAGGTATCAGGTCTGGAACAATCTCAGAGACTGTAGTGCGGTTATGTAGAACTTCAGCTGTAAATTCCAGATCTTCCTCTTCAGCCAAACTCTCTTCCTCGACACTAATCTCTTCGTACTCAAATCCATCTTCAGATTCACCTGGAATGGATACTTTTTCTAAATAATATGGACCGTCCACCGATTCAGTGTCACACACCGCCGCCATTGGTTCACTTTGAACGCACTTTGTTTACTGTTACCATGGAAACTCGCTCGGAGACCTCGCCATTGCCGTAACATCACATTAACACGTTATTGGCGTTATTTAAACAAAACGTTTTCCAAGATTGAAGTCTAAATCTCGTCGTTATATGTAACTAAAACGTGTACTGGTTAATAATATGGTGGTCACGATATTATATTGTGGTATTCAATGGTTAATCAGGTCGAGGTTTAAATCTTGAGCGCGTATATACTGTGCTTTACGGTAAATTTATTATCTTGGGGAGCTCATTTTTAGTTTAAAAATTAACCCAAATCAAATCTATTTTTTAAAATTTATTAATATTGTTTTTTCCCCTGAAAATAAACAATATAATGGACCCTACTCTCCCTAACTGTCCCTTATTGCCCATTATTGTCTATTATAAGTGAAATATTACTTTATAAGAAAATATTTTACTCCGACAATTCTGACAAAAAATAAATAATCAAAGAAAAATAAAAGACATGCATTAAAGACGACGGAAAGTCGATTAAAATGCAATTTTAGAGTTTTGCAAGTTTCTAGAAAATTGGATCCAGCTTTGGATCTATCTATCTATCTATCTATCTATCTATCTATCTATCTATCTATC
>JAAIIK010000099.1:2095649-2108088 GCA_014706435.1 Silurus glanis
CAAAAAAAATAAAAAATCAGTTAGTTGTCAAACTATTGTAACACTCAGTGTTGTTGGCATAGTCAATTATTTTCCAATTTTTCAGAGAGAGAGAGAGAGAGACAGAGAGAGAGAGAGAGAGAGAGAGAGAGACGCAGACACCGCTGTCTATTATCATCATGAATGTGATGATTGAAATCGAGCTCTCGGCTTCGAGTTTTTCTCTCAGTGGCCAATCAGAAGAAGATCAGCGGGAAGCTGAAACATCACAAGCCTACAAATGTGAGTCAATGCATTAGTGTGGAGAGACAGAGAGGTAGAGACAGAGAGGAAGATAGATAGATAGAAAAAGAGAGCGTGAGATAAAGATAGATAGTGTGTGCGCGCGCGCGCGCGTGTGTGTGTGTGTGTGTGTGAGAGAGAGTGAGAGAGACAGAGAGAGAGAGAGAGAGACCAGACACCCGGAACATCTCGTCCATGAGAGGTAGAGACATGAGCGCCCAGGCTGAAGAGGGTCTCCGAGTCTGCTGCAAGGGCAAGTCTCCTACTTTATTCTCTTCATACTGTATTGAAAGCATCCTGGGCAGAAGTCCTCTGAAAGTCAGGCTCCTCGGGATGCAAAGTCTCACAGCGGCTCTCCGGACAGAGGAACCTCAAGGTGTGTAGCATTTCATTAGATCTGGTGGAACTGTAAATGCTTTACTATGGAGGTGACTTCTGCTCCACAAGTTGCCTGTCTCATCCATACAAACCGCATCATTGCAAATGGATGAAATTAGACAAACTCCATTTCTTGTTCTTTAAATTGTTTACATTGTAAAGATTCTTTTAATTGATCTATCTAGATCTCCGGATTTGGGGACCGTCGTAAAAAACACCCAAATTTATAAAAGCGTAAAATACTACAAACTTTTCAAAGTAGTGCATCATCACACACTTATCTTCATCATATCTCCACCATGCATTAGTATTATGTGTTGTATAAGTAGTATATTTTTCAAATAAACAATACATGATCTTATTAAGTTTTTGTTGTGTTGTGTTTAAAAAGTATACATTAATTTACATACATTTTCTATATTAATTCCTGGTGGTGGATCCAGAGAAAATCAAGGGAACTCAAGGGTGTAAAGCAGAAATACATTCTGTAGGCCTTTCGAAAGAAATATCGATTTTTATGTCACTCATAAAAACAAATTTCAAACATCCATATGTTTTATTAGACATATCTGATTTTGGCAAGAAATATAAAAGACTATGCATGCTTGTGTTTTGTGGTTTCCTCTGTGGTCATCAGTTTTCAAGTGTCCAAAAATTGCTGACTAGGGTGAATTCTTTTGCCTTTTTGCCCAGGATTTGGAATTGGCTCTGGAGCCACCTCAAGCATGAAAAAAGGGGACAAAATGTTATTATTTTTTGTAAGATACGATTTAAACTAGTTTGATAACAGAATATAATGTCGGACATTTTCCATAAATGTTCACAGACTTTTTTTAAATTTGCGAAATAAATGGTTTTAACATCTCCAACCATCTATACCCAGCTGGTTCAAATGCGCCTCCGGATACGACCCTGCACCTGAAACCCGACCTGCGGCGCCCCATCAGTCCGACCCGACACGACGAACCAGGAGTCGGGAGCGCACAAGAAGACGAGCTGGAAAGCGCTAAAGAACACGATCTGGAGCTCAAAGCTGGTCTGAACTCCTGCTACCCGGGACATGCACACATCAGTTCCCTAAGGAGCAGCTCTGATCAGGACAAAGCGGAGGCTGAGAAGAGCAGAGCGCATGCGGACACGCGTCTCTCCATGGGACCCGATGACGCACATCTGAGAGAGAAAACCACAAGTATGAAGGACACCGACGACGGGGTGCACGTGTCACCCAGCAGTGATGCTGAAGACGGGACACTGAGACGTAAACAGAGGAGATACAGGACCACGTTCACAAGTTACCAGCTCGATGAACTGGAAAGGGCTTTCCAAAAGACGCATTACCCAGACGTGTTCACCAGGTACAGCACACACACACCGAAAAAACGCGTCTAATCTCATGCAATCATAAACTCATGCAATGTTCATTTTTTTTTGTCTTAAGCAACCATATTTCTTTAAAATACAAATCAATAAAAAAAATGTTAACTTCTGAAAAGCCACGAAATCCTTAGTTTTGCACCTGAAGTTTATTCGAACAGATATAAATAGAGAATATATAAAACACTCAATTATTTCCGTGTTTTATTAAAAAGATGAATAAAATATTTTAAAATGTATATATGCTTAATAATTATAAGCCTTAAATGAATATATTTGTACGACACAATAAATATTTGTGTAGCTCTTCTTCTTATTTTTACAGATTTGTGAGCAGTAAATAATTGTAATAAACAGTTATAAATCGTAAAATATAAATTTTTTGGCCAAATATAACATTGTCTATGTTATTATTCATTGTGAACATGTTTAATTAATAACGTATACTTAAGTCAGGTCTAAAACGTGAATGGGGGCAAATTTTGATCTAATACGAATGCATGAAAGTAAAACAAGAAAAAAAGCAATCGAAAATGATTGAGTTAATTTTGTCATTGTGGTTAATAATGAACGCATTTTTTTTTCCTTTTCAGGGAAGAATTAGCTATGAGGCTCGACCTGACAGAAGCTCGCGTGCAAGTAAGTACATTCTTTTGTAGGTTCATTATTTTTTTTGGTGATATTTCGTAAATATTAATAAATGAAAAATTATTAATAAAGACTTAGTAAGAAACAGCAAAACCAAACGACAATAAAAAAATGGGTGCATGTTTGCACTTTTTTTTTTCTTTGGTTGACTTTTGCAGTTTATTTTCTATTCAGGATAATTTTATGTGAGAAAGTGCAATTGTATTATTGTTTTTTTAAACACATTTTATTTTAATATTTAGATGGAATATCTGAAAACATGGGTATAAATATAGAAATTACAAAAGTAATTTTACTGGCCAAAATTTCAATAGTGGGTTCTTACTGAAGCATTATAAATTTTGCTGCTCTTTAGTCTTTCTGCTTTTATTATTTGTACTTTTGATGTAATGTTTGTGTTACCTATGCTATATTTTATTTACAAAACTATAATTTAAAGTAATATAATTCACAAACACCACAGCACACACTAAACTTTTTTTTCCCCTTTAATTTTCTGTTTTTAAAAAACACACAAATTTTGTTTTTACAATGTTTGAAATAGATAAAAAAATGAACCTGGCTTTATCATGTGCTCGCTCTTAGAGCATATATTTTTTTTTCTGATTTATGAATTGCCAAATCTGCATAAAACAATCCTTTAACGATAGTAAAAATTTCTCTGTCGTTTTCTAAAGTTTTCGTTACAAAGTTTTGTTACATTTTCAAACTACGGTTTGCTAAATAATATATTAATAATTTATAAAAAAAAATTATAATTTATAACCTGTTTTCCTTAGGTTTGGTTCCAAAACCGGCGTGCAAAATGGAGGAAAAGAGAGAAGGCCGGGGTTCAGCCTCATCGTCTAGGCCTTACGTTTCCAGGACCCATCACTGCAGCACAGCCTCTATGCCATTATCTGGGTGGTGGTGCATTCAGCCCCAATCTGCACCCAGGCATCGAGTCAGCGTGGCCAGTCTCTCTCCATGGATTCACCCAACCCATGGCAAACCCTGCACCCCCAAACCGAATCTGTTCTCTGCTAGGAGCAGCGATGCTCAGACACCCTGCCTTTATCAGCCCGTCCTTTGGAAGGTAAATGATTTGTGCTGCATTTGAATAAACTGTTCCGCTTTCCTCGGTCTTGTCAAACTATTCAGCACATGACATCAAATCAAAATGCCTGCTCACATGAGAAGCAGTAAACAAAGTAGCTTTACATTTAAAAGAGTAATTTTCAGATTAACTCATTTATTTGTCTATAATGCTGAGTTTTCAAATCCAAGTTTTGACTTTGGAGCTAATTGAATCCAGCACAAGCTTTAGAAATATATAGATTATATCCTTTGAGACTAAAAACTGTTTTATAGTCTAATCTATTTGGGATGGTTTTTTTAACCATTTCAAAATGTTCACAGATTCTTCACTCCTCTGGGACTACAAAGACTACCTGTTCCCACCACGGAGAACCCAATTCTACCTCCCCTTCACATTCCCGATCCTCCTTGCTCATCTCCATCCGCTCTGTGTTCCTCATCCTCACCAGTGGATCGCCGTGCTTCCAGCATCGCGGCTCTGCGGCTCAAAGCCAAGGAGCACTCGGCTCACATCGGCCAGCTCAGTGTCATCATGGCTGGTAAAGCTGAAAAAGAGGCCTAACACCTCGTTTCCTACAGTACTTGCAAGACATGAGACCAAAGCTAAAGTGCACTACAACATGAAGAATCCCTTTAGGATCCTTGGAACCAAACTGTATTTGAAGCGGAAAAACTGTAGCTTTTTGATGGCTTCAATTCACGGAAGCAATGCCAAAGGGACTGTTCAGCAGCCAGCGTTCTGTATAGTCCACAACTGATTCAGATGTATTGTATTGATAAACAGAATATATGTGGGGAAAAGAAAAGGTTTAAGGAGCAGTTTTCTTGTGTTAGTAAATAAAACTTTTTTTTTATAATGTGCTTTTTTTTTTATTTTTAATGTGAGACTTAGTTCAGGGAAAAACAAACCTGCACGTCACTATTTAACTGCTGAATGAGCCAGGATTATGTGAAGATACTGAAAATAAAGCTGTGAAATCAAGTGTTGATGCTGTCCTACAGTTAATGGTGATGAAAACAGATAAAAGAAGATGACAGATGCGCCACAGAGTTGTCTCTATTTAAATTACACCTAACTGGGCGATCAGAAAAATTCGGAAACATCCGTATGGTGCACAAAAAATCGTACTCTGCAGGTCGAAACTTTTTAAAGCGTGCATGATGTGATTTATATTGCGTGCTGAAATGGCAGAATTTCAAAGCTCAGCACATTCGGTGACATCCGTGTAGTCGAAATTTGCTTCGGCACCATTCACACACATTAAGAAGCTTATTTTGTTCTCCGCTGTTGCTTTGTCCCTTTTGAAAAGGTGCCTATCGGAATGAATGGCCCTGCGCTTGTAAGCCCGGACTTCTTCCAAACCGACGTAATTCTTCCACACTTAAGTCATCATCCAATTAGTTTGGTGTATAAAGTGATTTGTCATCTCATAGATTTCAGTTCGGGGGACAAGAGAAGCGTTTTGTCACTGAAGCGGATTTCTATCACTAACTACCTTCTTTTGCGGCCTGCCGTTCTACAATGCAATGAATAACAGGAACTGGTAAATACTAATTCCCTATGAAAAGAGGTCTTACAAAACCCCTTTGTTCCACACACTATTCAGGGTAGGGCTCATGAAAAGGTGCAGGGATTAACATAATCAAATGAATCTAACTAATCTATCTGGGTGATCAACTCAAAGCTCTCTGGAAAAATGGACATGTTCAGCGGCAGGATATTGCGGCTGAGAAACGAGCTGATGAGTTATGGCGGGGAGTGAAGGTATTACGGCTCAGCGCAGGTGTCTCGGTGGTTAAGGCTCTGTACACAATGGTACACAATGAGCACAACAGAGTATAAAGGCTTAAAGAGCAGAGTTGCGGGGAAGTTTCAATGATCCGGGCAATGCGAAGGTAGACGATATCACACTTTTAGGCCTGGGAGAAGAAATCGTTTTTTTGGTCTGATTTGTGGTGGAAACTCAGACTGTATAGAATATGGAAGATGATATTTGGAGTTAAGATACTTGATTTGTGGAGGATATCTGACATGTCTTAGGCCAGAGAACTAGGACCCACTGGCCAAATTTGGCTCATGGTGACCCTTGATTTGGCCCATCATTCCATAAACAGTAAACGTTTGGAAAATTAGCACCGTCTTCTAACTGTATTTATAGGATTGTTTCTTATTGTATTATAAGTTTTACTGAACTAGAACTGCATTAGTTAAGCATATTAGAGAGTCATGTTTTTTATTTAAGCATTTTTTAATATTCTAAAATAATAAATGAGAGAAACAATGGCAAAGGAAGGGAAAGGCTGATTCATTTAGCAGTTACAACTGGATTTAAAGAAGATAGCGAAGGCATCTAAAAAGTATTCAAAGAAGAAAAAAACTACATTGAGCAAAACCAGAATTATTTTTTACCAAGGACAAGGACCAAGGAAAAGGAAGACAAAACATTACTGTAGGATGTTACGCTTTTATATACATTATGTATGCACTGTATACCAGAGTTAAGTAAAGGAGCCTGGTAAACAACTTTACTGTTAAGTAAAGACCTGTTTAACATCTTGCTATGTTGTATGCTAACATGCCACAATGCTTCTATAAAACACGGTTTCTGTCCCTGAGCTGCTGAACCGACTCGTTTGAACTCTTCCGCTGTCAATCCCTGCATCCTTTAGTTCTCTTCCTTTTGCTTGTATTGATTTCCCACTGTTCTCCATTATTGCTTCCTTTCCACTTTTCCCTCAGTAAAAAAGTGCAGCATGTTAATTCTCGTCCAAATTACAGCACTAACAGGTATCTCTCTGTTTGCCCGCCTTGTGAAGAGGCGCAATCACAGATAATCGAGTGCTTTTAAGAGCGTTCGTTCCCACTCAGCCCCAGCCTGCTCAGCCCTCTAATCACCCTTTAAACACACACGGTTACTGTGGCGCAAATCCCTGTCGTAATTCACCTTAAGAAGGCTTGTATTCGTAAATCACAGCTCAGTTAAACCAGAATAACTGAAATCAAACACCTTTTCATGGACGTTGAAATTTGCAGTCACAGACCACCCTAATTGAGACTAATTTCTCTCAGGAATTGGGCATAAATATAGCCAAATTGTGTCAATCGAGTCTGAATAGATACCACTAAGAAACATCATGGTGTGGGGAATTCTACAGGTACGCCAGAATTTCAGAGTAAATCAATATAAGAAATCAATATTAATTGTATTGCGCGTTGGGTAAGTACAAACCGAGCCATTAATTCAGCCATTTATTTATTTAACATTCAAGCCTCAATTATATACAGCTATCAAATATATATATATATATATATATATATATATATATATATATATATATATATATATATACTTTGCTATAGTAACTTTTGGACATATCAGATTTAGGATTGCGGTTTGATTCAGGTTTGTCTCAAAATGATATTAAGTCTAGGAAACTTTTAAAAGTGGACTAGTAATTCAGTCATTCAGTGAGGATGGAGCCACCAGGAAGGAGGAAAAGAGGAAGACCAAGGAGGAGGTTCATGGATGTGGTGAGGGAAGACATGCAGGTAGTTGGTGTAAAAGAGGCAGATGTAGAGGACAGGGTGGTATGGAGCCGGATGATCCGCTGTGGCGACCCCTAATGGGAGCAGCCGAAAGAAAAAGAAGAAGTAGTAAAACACAATCAGGCATAGTGTTAAAGAAAAAGAATCAATGACAAGTTTATTATGGATTAGGCCTTAAAGCAACTAAGTGTATCTTTCATGATAGTTTTATTCCTCTTACACCACAACGATGTGTCAACATTTTTTATTATAATGACAATAATTATTATTATTATTATCATTATTAATGAAACACTGTGCTTTTAACCTGTTATAGTTACATGCATTCATGTGGAATCTATGTGGATTATATGGATCTAAATACAGTAGAAAGCAGCTTTACAAAGATAAAGAAGTTTTTAAAAAAATGATAATTGATATAAATTATATAATTGTAAGTTTATCCCTAATGAGTGAGCCATTGGTCACTGTGGCATGGAAAAACTCCCTGAGATGGCATGAGGTAGAAACCTTGAGAAGAACCAGACTCTAAATGGAAACTCATCCTCATCAACACTGAATGTCAATTAATTACTGTTCCATCATCGTTAAGTTGTACAGTGACAGGCGATTAAATGCAAACTGTGGTCCTGGGCCATTGTAGTAGACTGTTGATACAGTCCAAATCCATTCTTTACATTTCTTGAGTTGCTTAGTAACTTCACAAATCTTTAGGCTGTTGATGTGGAACCATCCCCAGCTGCACAGATTTGTCTCCAACTGAGGAGAACTTCATCCAAAGGCAGGGCATCACAATGAATCAAGCAGACCAGAAGAGTTGCAAGAAGGTTGCAATGCATTTGCTCCCTCAACATTATTTTTCCTAGAAACCTGCAGGCTTCAGAAACTCCAGTCTCCACAGGTAAACTATGAGCCTTTTTTAAACATTTCTTTTGATTAAATATCAATTCATTTATAATTTATATACATATTATAGTAAGTTGACATCAGCTAATACAATTTGCAAGGCTTTATCTTTGTGATTTTCCTACTGACTGCAAATTATGACAATCATGACTTTTATGAATTCATATCAACATACATGTACATACACTACAACCCTGACAAAGATAAAGCAATCATTATAAATAATCTAGCTCAGTGGATAAGACGTTAGACTTCTAATCAGATGGTCATGAGTTCAAATCCCAGCACCACCAAGTTGTTATTGATGGACCCTTGATCAAGGCAATTACTCAGCTGTATAACCGAGATATATGACGGCCAAATACCATAAAGGATATGTAAATGTAAATAAAAAAAAACAATGAATAGCAGCAGGTAGGGCAGAGCTTCAGGGTCACTGAGTTGATGCTCAAACCTCCTCGAATATTCGGACTCGCCATCCTAGATTGCTCCTAAAGTTGGTATGAATAAGTGAGTGTGTTTAAGTGTGTCTATATGGTGTCCTGTGATAGATTAGTGATCCCATTCAGGATCTTCTCCTCCTTCAAACCCATTGTTCCCATGAAAGGTTCCAGAACCAGCATGGCCCTGAGTTGAATAAATCTCTTACTGAAGAACTTTTATGTACTATATGTACATATATATTCGTCTGACCACGACAACACAAACACCATTACTTTCACATCTTTTATGCATCATATATTTTGTACTTGATTACACGTCTTTCAAAAGACTCGGATCGACAGAGCAGTGGAGAGGCGAAAGCAGCGGATTGTGTCGGACGGATGCAATTGAGTTTTCGATGAGATTTCGGGGGGAAAGCCGATCTACGTATAAAATTGCGACAGTATTTCCCCAGCTGCAGGCTACAGACATTATCCAGAAGATCATTTGAAACACAGCATGAGGTGTGAGTCACCATGGAGTAGTCCTATACACAATGTCCACAATGTCTGATCATATTCAAGTCCCTTTTTTTTCCCCAGCAAATTGCTTCTCTTAACTCCGCCTCCTCCACTTTTATCTTTTTTTTTCTCCTGTCCTCTCACTAATTCTCAAATTCTTATTCAGTACATCATCTTTTTTTTCATAGAAAGTGATTAAAGAGGCTTTTGGAGGATTGATTTAGTTTCAAAATGATGAAATAACTAGCCACATAGGATTACTGCATACTTAAATAGTGTTAGGCTCACTAATGGTTATTGATGTTATCCTTTAAACCTAGCGTCAATTCGCTAAATCCAGCTGCTTGCTTGCGCTAAGTCAAACTGAGCTAATTGCTACATTGGCTCTGGCCTTTGTTTGTCATTATACACACCATAGACACATGCTTAATTCCTTCCAGTTCGGGTTTTACCGTTGTTTGGACGTTCTCTTATCTACACATGCTTGGAACTTGGCTTCAAGTATGTTTGAAGGTTCCTGAAAGTTCCTTGGATTTTTACATGTATTTTATATTCAACAATATTTAAAATGACCTTTTTGGGGCCTACTTCTAAGTTCTAGACTCATACTGTACTAGTACTTGCATTGGTTCTCCAGTAGACATGTGTCTGATTTTAAGTTTGATTACATTTTAAGTAGCTTGTTATTTCATTCACACCAAATACCTCTCATGATCCTACATACCAAGTGATTGATCAAACACACTCTCTCACTTTCTCTGATTCTCTATATATCTCAGTTTACACCATATGTGGCCTAAATAACTGTTATTTTTCTACACCGATAAATTCTTCTCACCATCTCTTCTCAGTTGCACTCTGTCCTTGCATTCAAACTCATTTGATTTCTGAGATGACCCATGCTGTGTCTCAAGCATTCCAGAAGGTAATAGCTTACAACGCTTACAATTATTCACGATTGTCTCTTTTCCAATTTTCTATGAGATTGGCATGTCTATCAAAAAAGCCTTAAATAGCAGGATAAATGTTCAGTTTGGAAGTAAATACTTCGCCAGATGTGCATATTATTTATATACAAGGGCTGTAAACTAACCGTAATCCTCTCGCTAACCCAAACCTGAGAAGCTGGATTGTACTTTTGCCTTTAGTCAGATTTTATTTTAAGTGAAAACTAGTGTATATAAATTTAAACAATGTAATAGTATAGAAATGTAATACTTAAAAACACATTAAGATCTGTTTCTATTCTAAATTGTGATCAGAACACGACTTTACTCGTTACGGATTGAGCAGCTACAGTAAACCAATTGTTGGCCATTATGTTCTGCTATTTCTATAAGGGATTATTGGGAACAAGTGTCTGGTCCTCTCCATCACCTAACTATTTTTCTATTGGCCGTTCTACAGGTTAAATGTCAGTGCCTTATCACCTTTGTGAAAGCGTTACATGCAGGGACCAAGAGCAACTGAGCTCTTTTGCTTTTTCCTCTCAATCTCAATCTTTTTTTTTTTTTTTTAAATCAGTCTCCATTGTAACAAATGACACCATTTCACCAAGATGGAATCATTTCGAAAGCGATTGCCAGTCTTTCAGAATCAGCAGCAGCAAGTCAATCAGCTGGAGCACTCAAACACACTCTAGAGTGATTACCCCGTGAATGGGGAATTTGCAGGGTTAGTGGGTCCCAGTTCGGGCAAGGTTACTTAACACGCCACTCTGTTCTGCTTTAGCTCAGAATGAGACAGTATAGTGGACAGTGAGGGAAATTTCTTTTTGTTGTTTGCTTTTGTGATGACATTTAAAATGCATGAATATGAGTGGAGTCAATGTAAAAGTAAAGTTTGGATGCAACTTCAGAATGTAGCTTGCGTTATAGAAATGCAAATCCTTAATCCCTAATAAACAGAGTATAAGTCTATTTCAAAAAATAAATCATACACAATGTCTGTCCTGGTTCAAAAAGCTAAATTGGCCACAGAAACAGCTTTGGGCCGTTCAAGCTGCCCACAAATATGTTTCTTTAAATGGACATTTAACTCTGTCTCATGTTTATATACAGGCATACAGTGACAAATTGTGCTCAGCTCCTTTCTGTTTTCAGATGGATACCAAAAAGCAAAAAAAGACAGAAAAAACAATTCTAGCACCTGTCAGCTCATTGGGGGAAAATAGCTCCTGAATTGCATCATTCAGTGTCTAATGCAGTGAACAGAGACAGGCCTGCAATGCATTCCACCCCATTTAACCTAACGAGCAAACCAAAGCTTATTCAGGGCAAACAAGCACATATATATATATATATATATATATATATATATATATATATATACTGTATACAGTTGGAATGACTATAAAAGCCTACTCAAATCAAGTCAGGTAGGTGTTTATGATCATTTTGGCTTGTATTGTTACTCCCATTTTTTGTCATAGTATCAGTGGACAACTCGGGTGCCCTTAAGGTTAAACAGTTGTATGGAAAAAAGTTCAAATACAGCCTAAATTTTCTGTTACAAGAAGATTTCTAAAGTCATCATCTTTATCTGCCTCTATCTATTCATCTATTCAGCCTTTTTTTCTCCCTATTTTCTCACGACTCATTTGCCCCAGCTGCAGAAAGCCATAATTGCTGTAATGTGTTAAATGCCATGGCAACTGCTGCTAAAGTTCATATAGATCTATAGCTCTCAGTGCACCCCTATTATTATTTTTTGATGATTAGGACAAAGATATAGAATACAATCGGCAGTTTACTTTATGAGGAGAACCATACGAGTACTTTGATTGAAATTCCATTTGGTTTTACAACAGAATTAGCTTGACGGCTTAGGAAGACTGCAATCTGAAGAATAATGGGCTATTTTATTTTAAACTGTTAATTTAATTCAGCCATGAAGCTAAATCCTGATAAGATTTAATGTCTAAATTGATCTAAAGATCATTTGAACTGATCTCAGTCTTATGTAGGATCATTTCAGATATCTGAGATAATCTTGAATCAGGGTGCTTACAGACTATTAAGTCCTAAATAAGTCCTGACTAAGTCGTTTCCAGACCATTTAAAGAATATCGAATATCCCCCCTTTTTTCTAAAAAGGTGTCATCAATGAACGCAGTCAATGTCAGCAGAATGTTTTCCTGGCTGGAGTAGAGCAGTTCATGTTCTACTTCATAGATAGATGGATATAGATCGATACAACTACATTGTCATTGAATAGTACAAGTATACAGCAACAACATGTGTAGCATTATATATATATATATATATATATATATATATATATATATATATACATATATATAATA
>JAAIIK010000099.1:2146070-2168271 GCA_014706435.1 Silurus glanis
TATATATATATATATATATACATTTTTCTGAACAATAATTGGAAAACTGGAAAAGAAATTGCATGATATGCTTGGCAAGAATGCATAATAATAGGCAAAGAAAGTATTGAAGACTGTTCAACACAGAACAGGTGAACACAGTAGACCAAGCAACCAATCAGAAGACAGGGGCTGAGACTGAGAAAAAAACAATGGAATTTACCTAAGAAGTGGTACCTCAGTGGTTAAGGTGTTGTCCTTCATATCAGAAGGTGTTTGAGTTCAAATTCCAACACCACCTAGCTGTCACTGCTGGGCCCCTGAGCAAGGCCCTCAACTTCTCAGCTGTATAAATGAG
Organism: Silurus glanis; assembly: GCA_014706435.1. Classification (NCBI taxonomy): domain Eukaryota; kingdom Metazoa; phylum Chordata; class Actinopteri; order Siluriformes; family Siluridae; genus Silurus; species Silurus glanis. The sequence goes on from JAAIIK010000099.1 coordinate 2,146,408, forward strand.
GTTATTAGATAGAGGTGCCTGCCAAATGGCATGAATGTAAACATAATAAGGATAAAAGAAAGTGCTCAATGGGCTGGGAGCCAAAACTAGTACAAGGTTACAGTAATTTTTCTTCTAAACAAAACCATTTGTATGTATCTGTGCTTCAGTTTGCAGTGACGAGCTGACACACAAGTATAAAGGCTACACGGTAATGACCGAAACCGAGCGTTACGAATCGCTAATACACTGCCGCTACGTAGACGAGGTGGTTCAAGACGCCCCGTGGACCATTACGGCTGAGTTCCTGAAGAAACACAGGGTCAGTTCATCATATTCCACTTCAAATTCCAACCTCATGACCCAAAATCTGTGCCTTATCAATTATCTTTGCAGCAAGGAAGACATTTTACTAACAGCTTTGTTATACAGATTGACTTTGTGGCCCATGATGACATCCCGTACACTTCTGCAGGATCAGAAGACGTGTATAAACATATCAAAGCAGCAGGTAGGAACAAGCAGAGCACTTTCTTACTTAACATAATGTACGAGGGGGTGTTCAAGTCGAACCGAGACGTTTGAGTTTATAAAATAAAAGAACAAATTTCAAGGAGCAAAAAAATGCATGTATATTTTTTGACATATTTCCCTGCTTCAGAAAGATTTGTCAGTACGCCTGAACCGTCCTAGGACAGCCTGCTTCACTTCATCATCAGTGCACTTTGTCGAGTGTGCAATTTTACAGCAGGTTAAGAGTCTTTTATCCACGATCAGGTGTTCCACGTGTTGAATGTTCACAGGAATGACTGCTGTGACGGCCATCTTTGAAACGTTTCCACCATTCGAATGTCTTCCTACAGCTAAGCTGAGTTCAAATGTTGAGCTCAGTAGCTCCTAGTTTTATAACCATAAAGACTGTATAAGACTGTAGAAAGATCATTACTTATAATCTTATACTCCAGTACTCATGTTAGTTCTCTCTCTCCAGTGTTCTGTATTGTTGAAAGATTTATGATCAAACTCTTGATGTCACCCAAATGAGGATGGGTTTCCTTTTGAGTCTGGTTCCTCTCAAGGTTTCTTCCTCATAACATCTAAGGGAGTTTTTCCTTGCCACAGTCGCCACGGCTGCTCATCAGGGATAAATACACACCATTCACCTTGACTGTTGATTTCTGTAAAGCTGCTTTGAGACAATGTCTGTTGTGAAACGCGCTATAGAACTTGACTTGACTTGACTTGACTTGACTAAGCATCTCGTCACCGTGCTGCGCTTGAAGTCTTCTGTAGATGTCCGTGTTTTTTTACGCCTTCGTTCAAGAAATTGTATCACCACACGCTGTTCCTGCCATATTGATTAACGATCTCTGAACTGGCCTGCGCCACCTATCAGTAGTAGGACACACTATCCACTTATTACTGCGTGTAGTACCGCCACGCTAGCATCCATTTTTATACCTATAAAATGAAAAGTCCTGGTTTGACTTGAACTCCCCTCGTATTATGTGACCTATAAATTGTGTGTGTTGTTTTTTTCTCTTTGGGTTTTTTAGGAATGTTTGTAGCTACACAAAGAACAGAAGGCATTTCTACCTCTGACCTCATCACACGCATCGTCCGCGACTACGACGTCTACGTGCGAAGAAACCTCCAAAGAGGATACACAGCCCGAGATCTGAACGTCGGATTTCTCAATGTGAGAACACCCAGTGAATTATTGCATGCTGGATGCTTTGTTGGGGCATGTTTTTCCTAATGTTTCACTTCCTGCGTGACCTTACAGGAGAACAAGTATCGCATCCAGAACCAGGTGGATAAAATGAAAGAGAAGGTGAGAACCGTGGAAGAGAAGTCTAAACACTTAGTGCACCGCGTGGAAGAGAAAAGCCACGACCTCATCCTGAAATGGGAAGAGAAATCCCGTGAGTTTATTGGAAACTTTCTGGAGCTCTTCGGCCCTGACGGAGCATGGGTGAGTCCGAGAGGGTGACGCGTTCATTACGATCCAGCATTCAGAGAGAAAATACAGAAATGACTCAAATGATTTACACCATTTTAATAATCACTCTTTCCATAAAAGAATATGATCCAGGAGAGGAGTGGGCGTATTCTGCAGGCCCTGTCTCCGTACCAGTCTCCCCGAACCTCGCCCAGCAGCAGCCCCACAAGAGGACGCTCTCTCTCACCTCCGGCTTTCTGAATACCTACCTTCAGCTAAAACAAGCCGCGGCAGCATCAGACAGAGAAAGTGACGATGAGCACATTTCAATCCAACAAGTCACATACTCAAGATCTGAAATCCAACACACACACTTACAAAACCTGTCAAAGCCTGTCTGCTGCATTCCCCAATCTCATTCGCTGACTCATTACAAATAACAGCACTGTATTAACGTGTCAAACTCATATATATATATATATACTTTACAGTTTCCATATATTTCTCTAAACGAGTAATAATTTTATCTGCATTTCCTAATTTACTTTTCAGAGACCCCATAAAGTTTGATCCCCTGTGAAATCTCACAACCATTATTTTATTATGCAATTATTTATGCATATTATTTATGCGTTTTTACACAATGTTGAAACAAATGTTTCCTGCATGCGAAAAGCCAAGGAAATGCGCATCAACTGAATGACAAGATGCAGTGGTGTTAAGTATTTGCGTAAATGTACTTCGTTACTGTACTTAAGTCATTTCTTTGGCCACTTCATAGTTTTGCTGAGTATCAACGTTATAAGCAACTTTTATTCTCTACTAAACTACAAGTCTGATTCAATACATGTACATTTTACTCCACGTTATTTTAATTGACGATGACGATAAGTTGACTAAGATGCCACATTAAGGCTCAACACTCCCCGACCCGCATCTGCTGCCTGGGAGCGACTTCTTTTAAAACTCTGTTAGCTTCATTTTCAGCCCAAAAAAAGCTCGAATAAATATCACAAACTTTGAGAACCGGCTTTTGTTGAAGGCGAATACAAACATTGCGCTTCTCTGAAACCGAGACTTGCACTAAATCACAGTAAGCTCTGAATATTTGGTTTTACTTGATCTAAAATTATTACATTTTATTTGTCCATCGAGTTCTAATGCATCTTCTACTTTGTGGCATGAAGCTGTAATTTGATTGATTAGCTGAAGAGCTCTTTTTGAAAGATTGCTTTACTGATTTGTCTTTGCTTCATTCTGGCATGTTGAAGAGGCTGTTGTGTTAAGGGTTAATGCAGTGTTGAGGTGTATAATTTGTATTTTAGGAAATAAAAAGTCACAAATGTTTTGGCTGGTGTTGGGGACTAATGCATCTTTGTTCAATATGAGTCAAATACTGTGAAAGTACAGTTAAAATCAGATACTCAAAGACTTTTAATCAAGACACATTAAAATTGGTGATTTTTACCTCATAATGGAGCAAGTTTTGCTGTAAGGTATCTATACTTTTACTCAAGTATGATTTTCAGCTACAGCACTCTTTATACATCTGACAAGTTGTTTCTCTTCGTTGGTGTGCATTTGGCCGCTTATCAAACTGATGTGGTCTGTGCAGTAAAACTTCTCCAAAATTCGAGCTACATCTAAAAGAATTTGAACAGATCGTTATGCATATAACTGTATTGTATACCTAAGAATATATATCTCATCCCAAGAACCGATTTCTAGATGTAAATGTTATAAGATTCATGATAAACCAGGAGTTTATACACTTGATAATATTACCATCATATCAATCCATCTATTATCAATAAAATACTCAAATGCACAGTCCTAAAGTGACTTGAATATGTGATGCAAAAATCTCCACCAATTTCTTAATAGAGATGATAAAAGCAAGCTGTGGCAACCACAAATTTGAAAAATGCATCTAGTTTCTAGTTCCAGAAGGAATTTATCATGTATTGTCTCTTTGTATGTACAATTTCATGAAAAGAAGCCATGGGCTACACTATATCGACAAAAGTATTGGGACACCTGCTTTTTTCCAGGTATATATGGTGTTTTTCTCCAAATGTAACCACAAAGCTGGAGGTACACAATTGTATAGGATGCAGTAGTTTCCTTTCACCTTAACTAAAAGACCCAAACCTGTTCCAGCATGACAATGCCCCTGTGCACAAAGCCAGCTCCATGAAGATATACTTTACATGGGTTGGCGTGGAAGATCTTGAGTGACCTGCTATAGAGCTCTGACATCACTGACCGCACCCCAGGCCTCCACATCAGTACCTGACTTTTACTAACTTGCTGAACCACACTTCAAAATCTGGTGGAACATCCCAGAAGAGTGGAGATAAACTGCCATTCCATCCAAGCTGCATTCTCATCTTTACACCCAGTGATACTGGGATATCCTCTAAATCCACCATGACGGTTATAAAGATACCCAAAATAAAGCAGTTACTCAAGATTAATGAATTACAAGTGACAATATTGTGATGTAACTAAATCTCCAAAATCTGCAGTTCACTGTTCGAACTAAGCGTACACACTCCAGGTGGCTGTCACTGATATGCAGAAAGTGCCAGTCTATTTGTTTGTTTTGAATGTAGATGCGTCCCGTGGGTCACTTCTGGGGTTACTCCAGTCATCCGCTTCTGGCCCTAACTGGTAATGTCTCCACACTGACTTGTTGAAGATCGGGAGTCGCTCGAAAGACTCGCTGGACAGAGCCTGTGGATTAGAGTTAGAGTTTATTAGTGTTTTACTTCTATCCAATATGAATTGGTATTTGCACTGCCAAGATTAGATAGATCTTTATGCATTACTGTTTGTGTGTGAGACCAATCGCATTTTCATTTGTATTTGTCACAGGCATTCACAAGGTTTTTTTTTTTATTTTGTTTTTAAACACAACAAATAACGATGACAAATAAAAACATGCATTTCTACATGTATTCCAAGTGACAAATATATTTTATTCTGTACTTATTTTATTTTATATATATATATATATATATATATATATATATATATATATGTGTGTGTGTGTGTGTGTGTGTGTGTGTGTGTATTTTTTTTTAACTCTATTTGATAAATATAATTTATATATTTATACCCATTTTCTTTCTTTCCTTGTGGTACTTTATCCACTAGATGTCGCCATTGTGTCCCTGTGTCCTTCATTAGCTATTTATAGCCTTCACCAGGTCACCTGGCAATTTATTTAAGTTTCCTTTTGCCTAATTTTCTTGCTTGGGTGTTGGTTATTAGGTCTGTCTCTCGTGTTTTGTTTTCCTATCTTATGTCAAATAGCCCTTTGTATGTTCTGGTTTTGAGTTTGCAATTTTTGCTCTTCTTTGCTATTTCCAGAGAAAAGAAATAGTTTGTGCAGTTTTGGCTTTTGCCAGAGGAAAACTTTGAGCTTTTTTTCCCTAAATTCTTAAGGAGTCTTTGTTGTATTCCTATTTTAAAATGTGACTAATTTTTGCTCTGTGCCTTTGAACCTGACTTTGTGGTTTCCTACCCTTGGCCCTTGATATGGAACTATCAACCCGTTCAATTCTGTCTCTGCATTTGGGTTCACACACTCCTCTGTGGCAAACTGCTTGAGTTCTCATCTCTGCCCTGACACACACACACACACACACACACACACACACACACACACACAGTCTAATGTAAACCAGATTAAACCCCTATCCTACTGTAAAAAGCTCTAACTGTAAAAACAAACCCAACACCAGTGTAGCTTGAATCATGTTTGAATGTTAAATATGGTAGATGTACAACCACACACCTTCAGATAGATGACTGCATGAGTTCCTAATCCCTCTATAGAGTAAAGGCACAGGTCACCCTGGAAATACCGTGCGTAGAGTCTGGAGATCGGCAAACCGTAGCCAAAACCAGCCTGCGTTATGAAATAGTGTGTTAATGCTTCTATGTGTTTTCCTACAAAAGCATTACATTTGCATTGTGTTTGAGGTTACCAGCGGAGCAGCGTTTTGTGAAGAATTCTGATTCAGGACTGGCGTCGGAGCTGTGGAGTACATGTAGTTGAAAAGGCGGTCAATCTTCCGTAAGGGTACACCCCCTCCACTATCACTCATCTGCCAAGGATGAGCAAATAAATGTACAGAATTTACAGTATTTGAATCTCTTGTACCAGTGTACATTACTGTTACAACTGAAAAGTGGTGTTATTGTGGTAAGCTTTCTTATGGAACATACTTTTATGGCGAGATCTTCTTTTCCCAAAGTTACAAGCACTTTCACAGGGGGAAGTCCTTCGGTGTTGTTCTCATGAAGCTCCACAGTTGCTCGCATGGAGTTCTACAAATAAAATACATATGAACAATAATTACTTTCACTGTCTAAAGACATAATAACACCAGACCGTGTAACCTTGTGTGTAACTACTTGCCTTGAAAAGCTCGAAGAGCATGTGGAACAAATGGGAGGGAACGTAGACAGCCTGGATGGGCTTATTAGGGGTCTTGCCTTGAAGTTGACACACATGGGTAAGTCTTTGAAAGAACTTTGCTTATTAAAAAATTCTAGATTTTTTAAACATTTTTTTAAAAAAATGGTAGCAATTACATAGAAGATAAAAAGGAGTTTTAAAAAGGGTTAAAAAAAGAAAACTAAAAAATCTGTACTGTACTGAATATTATCCTGAATAATCAGAATAATTTCTATATTAGACTAAATAATATTTGGATATTAATATGGAATGTTATTTCTTTCTTGGTATTTATATTTTCTCAATAAACACTTAAATCTGTCTTCTCATGGAATCTAAAGAAAAATGATATAATATTGATATATGAAAAGAATTGAAACCATTTTTGGTCTCGCTTGGAGATCTGTTCTTTATGATATGCCTTTACTGTGCAGTGTTTGAGGAAAAGCAGTCTGGGGTTGAACAAAATTGAGATTTTCTGCCAATAATTTACTTGAACTGATACCAAAACCAACCTAAGGTTACCTATCCTTGAATATCGTTTCAGTCTTGCCAGTTACCTTCCATATGACTGAGACTAGTGTGGATGTGGATGATGCTGAAAATCAAATTGAGAGCTCATTTTTTATTGCAAGCTCATTTGGCAGCACTTACGGACATTAGGTTATAAATGCAAAAAAATAAATAAATAAATAAAAAATTGGAACGGTTTATTTTTTTGTGAAATGGAGTAAAAAACATTCCAAAGCTCAGCTATACTGTGAAAAGTGCAGGCCATAGCTTGGCCATTACTCATTTGCTATCAGATATAAAAATATTAATACAACCCCATTTCCAAAAATGTTGGGACACTGTAAAATGTAAATAAAAACAGGATGCAATGATTTAAAAATCTTACAAACCCATATTTTATTCATATTAAAATAGAAAATAAATGTTTAAACTGAGGAAATTTACCCTTTTAAGGGAAAAAAAAAGGTAATTCTGAATTTAATGGCTTCAAAACAGTTGGCAACTAAAGTCTGAAAAAATGTATTGTTATTCAAATGAATCAGTTACATATCAAATTAAACAACTAATGAGGTTAATTGACAACAGGTGATCGGATATACAGTAAATAGTGCATCTTAGCAAGACAGAGTTTCTCAGAAGTAAAGATGGACAGAACTTCACCAATCTGTGAAAGACCATGTCTAAAAATGGTGGAACAATTTCAGAATAATGTTCCAGTTATTATAACAGTTGAATATCTCATCATTAACAGTCAACAATATCAAACGTTTCAAATAATCTGGGGAAATCTCTGTGCACAAGGGACAAGGATGGAAATCAATGCAAGACATGCTGAATGCTGAACATGCCTTCCTGCAGTCTAGACCTTTCACCAAAGGAAAATATTTGGCACATCATGAAACGAAAAACACAACAAAGAACACCCAGAACTGTTAAGCAGATAGAGTCCTGTACCAGACACATATGGGACAATATTTTTCTTCCAAAACTTCAGCAACTGGTCTCCTCAGTTTCCAAATGTATACTGACAGAAGACGTGATGCTACAAAGTAGTAAACATGGTCCTGTCTCTATTTTTTTGTTTGTTTGTTTGTTTTGTAGTTACAAATTCAAAATGACCTCTTTTTTCTTAAAGTTGTATGCATTCTCAGTTTAATCAGCTGGTGTCGTTTTCATTTGTTTTATTGTGAAATCATTGCATTCTGTTTTTATTTAGTTTTCACAGTATCCCAACTGGAATTAGGGTTGTATAATAATATAATAATGGTAACAATGATATGCACAGTAATGTGACATAAGCTTACAGTTGAATTCCTGGATGTGCAGATCAGGTGCTGTCATGTAGTACTGTTCACAGAGCATCTTTGCAGTCTCGTATGCATCTGAAACAGGAGACGAACAAGGAGACGGTCACGTATGAGACGTCTAATTAGATTAGATTAGATTCAACTTTATTGTCATTACACATGTACAAGTACAAGGCAAGGAAATGCAGTTTGGGTCTAACCAGAGTGCAATAACAGCAAGTGCAGGATATACAGTTTTTACATGATTTACATAGTTAAATAGAATGGTAATATAGACTATAAACAGTAATTTAAAGATGTATATGTACTATAAATGTAGTATAAAGATGAATATATATGTACTATGAATATAATTACAGATGAATATGAATATATATGTACTATGAACAATAAAATACAGATGAATATATATATATATATTGTGAACATAATATACAGATGCCTATTACTATACACAGAGATTTACAGAAGGATGTGAACGGTGAACATAATATATTGTTATTACATGTATTACATGTGTAATGCCACAGTATATAAATGTAAAGGCTACTGAGACTGAAATAACAGGGAGGATGTTCTTATCCACGGCGGGTTTATTTCGGGTCATACCCCTCACTACCTCTACCACGTTGCAGTTTGGGTCAATGCTTCCGATGTGCTTGGGATGGGCGTGGTCAATGCCGTCACTGAAGAGGAGGGCTGAAATGGGATGCAGATAAATCTACTAAACATTTGATATTTGAAATCCGACACAAATACATACAAAATCTCACCAGTTAATTTCTTAGGAACACCTGTACACCTGCTTAATCATGCGATCATCCAATTAGCCAATCACGTGGCAGCAGTGCAATGCATAAAATCATGCAGCTAGAGGTCAAAATTTTCAGTTAATGTTAATATCATATACAAATTGTGATCTTGTCGACAGTGATGTCAAGTATTTGAGTAAATGAACTTTATTACTGTACTTAAGTAATTTTGGGGTTACTTTCTAGTTTTACTGAGTATCAAAGATATAAACAACTTTTACTCTCTAATACATTTGTAATTCAATAGATGTACTTTTTACTCCACTATATTTTATTTAACTGACCATTATCAATAACATTTTCTTTAATATTTTACCATTTCCAATATTTTGTCCCTTGAATACTAAGGGTTCTTCTACTTTGTGTCATATAGTGTAATTTTATCTAATTGAAGATCCCTTTTTTGAAAGAGCGCTTTACTACTTTGTCTTTTTTTGACCGAATTGTATTATCTTTGTTTCATTTTTGGCATGTTGAAGAGGCTGTTGTGTTGATAGTTAATGCAGTGTTGAGTTCAAATTTGATTTGTATTTTAGTAAATAAAACCTCACAAATCAACAGTTTTTTTTTTTGGTTTTTCACTAACATGTGAAACCGGTTGGCCAGGCAGAGCAACCGAGCTGGGAAGGATGTGCTGCAAGTTAGAGCAATAAAGCATGGAGACTGAAATGTGTTGACTAGTGAGGAGAGAGTGTTGAGAAGATGGAGAGAGGATTTTGAAAAGCTGATAAACGAGGAAAATGAGAGAGAGAGAAGATTGGATGGTGTGGAGATGGTGAAGCAGGAAGTGGATAGGATTAGTAAGGAGGAGGAGTGGAAAGTCGTTGGACCAGATGACATACCAGTAGAAGCATGGAGATGTTTAGGAGAGATGCAGTGGAGTTTTTAACCAGGTTGTTTAACAAGATTTTGGAAGGTGAGAGGATGCCTGGGGAATGGAGAAGGAGTGTGCTGATACTGATATTTAAGAATAAGGGAGATGTGCAGACCTGCAGTAACTACAGAGAAATTAAGTTGATCAGTCACATCATGAAGTTATGGGAAATAGTAGTGGATCCCAGGCTGAGAGAAGAGGTGACCATCTGTGAGCAGCAGTATGGTTTTATGCCGAGGAAGAGCACCACAGACGCATTATTTGCTTTGGGAATGTTGATGGAGAAGTATAGAGAAGGTCAGAAGGAGTTGCATTGTGTGTTTGTGGATTTAGAGAAAGCGTACGACAGGGTGGGGAGAGGAGTTGTGGTATTGTATGAGGAAGTCAGGTGTATCAGAGAAAAGGGAATGTTTATAGAACTGTGGTGAGACCTGCGATGTTGTATGGTTTAGAGACAGTGGCATTGAGTAAAAGACAGGAGGTGGAACTGGAGGTAGCAGAGCTGAAGATGTTGAGGTTTTTGTTGGGAGTGACGACGATGGACAGGATTAGAAACGAGTTTATTAGAGGGACAGAGCATGTAGGACATTTGGGGACAAAGTGAGAGAAGCGCGATTGAGATGGTTTGGACATGTGCAGAGGAGGGACATGGGGTATATCGGTAGGAGAATGCTGAGGATGGAGCCACAAGCAAGAAGGAAAAGCGGAAAACCACGGGGGAGGTTTATGGATGTGGTGAGGGAAGACATGCAGGTAGTTGGTTTGATAGAGGAAGATGTAGAAGACAGAGTAGATGTATGGAGACGGATTATCCGCTGTGGCGACCCCTAATGGGAGCAGCCGAAAGAAGAAGAAGACTAAAGTGTCTTGGTGTTGAGGACTAACACAACATTGAGCCTCCGTTCAATAGGAGTCAAATACCATTCAAGTACTGTTCAAATCAGATATTTAAAGACTTTTACTATTTGTATATTAAAGTGGCCGATGTCTGATCTAATTTGATAATTAGATCATTTTAAACTCTACTACATTACACGATACATGCTGCATTTTTTTTGTTTTGTGTATGAAGCCACGCACTATGCTGATTGATGAGCATGCGGAAGGAGATGCGACTGGTGTAGAACCGATCCAGGAAATACTGCACATGGCTGCTGATGTAAGGGTCGAAACCAAACATCTCCTTGTACTCGATGACTCCCTGGGCCATGGTGGGAACCACATCATTGTGTCTGTTCCGGATCTGTATCAGGATGTCTAAGAAACTGTATGGAAAAATAGCATGGTGCATTTTAAAGCTGTCTATTATACAGGATATCTGAGAATTAAGCCTTTGAGACTGGACAAGACTTGAATCATGTGTCACATGTGACTGCTTGAAGCATTTCTAACAGCACTAGCAGTATGTAGATTTTATGTTTGCTCAACTGGACTATTGGTGGTAGAAGGCTTTGTTGATGTGTGGCTGGGTTTGAAATCCACTTAAACTGGTGCCAATCAGCTTTGAAAAAAAAAAGCACGTTTATACAAATTGTATAATTGTTTGGTTTCAATGCATTTCAAACCCAGCAACAAACTCAAAAACGTATACACCTGAAATGTGTGCCTGTAACGTGTTTTGCTTTGCATTTAATTTAGAGCAACTAATCAATAAACAAAGCATTTAAATATAAATTAAGGCTGCACGCACAGTCACAGGGAGCACCAACCTTTGTGCCAAAAGACAACGTCCTGTGTACATCAGGAGCTGTGCAAATGGTGCTACTCTGACCACGTGCGTTACCACGTCTGCTATTCTGACCACGTGCGCACTCTTGAGATTTACTCCTCACACGTGAGTTTCTCGCTAGGAAACAACAAGATCTCACTTCCACATCCACACTTCTTCTCAGATTTGGCTCCTGCGTACTTTGCCCTCTTCCTGAAGATGAGGATCCAGCTCAAAGGTCGCCGTTTTCGGAAAAAAAGACTTCCAGAACATATTCCAGAAGTGGCAGGAACGCTGGGAGCGCTGTATTGCTGTGCAAGGGGACTATTTTGAAGGTGATAGTGTGTAAACATAGATAAAGTCTTGAACATTTTGATACAACCTTGTATATATTACCTCTTTGTGGATTGAGATCTTACTGTTCTATAGGGGCTTGTGTACTTGGATGGAACTCAAAGCTCTGTCACTGTGAGCTAAATCCTCTCAGTTCTTATAGGAGCGCTCAGACATGGCAGCAATCTTAAAGACCCTAATTAAAGGTTGAAAAAAAAGGACCCTGTCTGGATTGAGGGGTGGTATGTGCAGAAATTTCCACGTAATCTGGTCAACAAGATGGTTTGGGGTCAGTCAGGCAGCAAACACATGATGGATTGTTTTAAATGGACTACAAGGTTGCAATGGAACATGTAATGCCACTTTGCTGTCCAGGAAAAAGTCTAAGGTAATCTGTAAAACTGAAGTGTGTGAGATAGACACAGTCAAACAAGAAAAGCCAAAATGATTTTCCTATCAAAAGCTTTACCCAAACAGCTCTCAGTGACTCACTCATTAAGGGTGTGAGGATCCTCTGGACTCCGGTTCTCATAATCTAACAGCTCCTCAAAGCTCTGACTGTACCTGGGGAAAAAAATGAAGCAATTTAAGAATATAAAAAATGATTATTGGATTATTGTAATCTCACATGCAGAAGAACAAGAATCCAACAGGTATCATCTAAAGCCTGGATGATTCTTGTACACATTGGTCAGTAAGAGGGTAAATTAAATTTGTTACTGTACTTAGAAGCTTTTTCATGTGTCTGCACTTTGCTGAAATACAGTAATCCCCTGTTTCTAAACGAAAAAACGCGATAAACGGACGCCACCCCAAAAATGCGATATTTTATTTTTTATATATTAAGCCGTAAATTCTCCTCCCACACACTTTAAACACACAGAAAACATTCGCAAGAATGCAAAAATTCTATTTTTATTAATAAATTTCATTGTTCCAACATAAATCTCCATAAAAACTATTTTCTATAACTTTTATGGTCTATGGTGCTCTCCGTGAGAGACCGGGAAAATCAGCCAAACTAATTAGTTATCTGGCCAATGCAATTCCGCAATAAAACGGGGCGCCAGATTCGAACTGCGGTAAAGCGGGGGATTACTGTATTTCCATTTGGGGAGACTTTTACTTTAACTTCACTACATTTCAAAGTCAAATATCTTTTTACTCAACTATATTATGTGGAATCAGTCGTTCCATTTTATATATGAGTGGATAAAAACGTAACTGGTCAAACACGCAGCAATCCACCAATCAGGGTACACACACTTACATACACATCTGTATTACCCAAATGGGGTCTAACCAACATAAAGTACTTAATTACATTTTCCATTCATTTTATTTCATTTAATCAATTTAATTTGTGCCATTTTAATTGATCACTCAATTTAATCAATATGATAAAAAGGGTTTGATTTATTCTATTTTATTTTTGTAAAATATAATAAAATATTATTTAATATATTATTTAACCGAGCGGGCATTTAATTTAAAATTGTTTTAAAAATGTAAACTGTTGATGTTCACAAATGAATAATATAAATAAATAATAATATAAATAATAATAAACTGCGTTAATAAAAAACGACAAGCAATTTTATGTTTTGCATTTCTTCCCCCAAACCGTACCGAAATTAAATCGAACCGTGACTTAAAAACTGAGGTGTGTGTGTGTGTGTGTGTGTGTGTGTGTGTGTGTGTGTGTGTGTGTGTGTGTGTGTATAAAATAAATCTGATGCCCTTAGCAAGTGTTGCCAGTCCACCATTTAATCAGCTGAATGATGAACACAAGCTCTAGGTCTAGCTCTACACTAAAAGCTCTGCAAAGTACTTCCGCTCCTCTAGGTGGCACCCAGGAATTACTCTATTGTCTATTCCAAGCAGGCTTCTACTATAAAGCCTACATGGTAAGTCTTCAGTTTGACATTAAATCTATTAGAATATCAGGAAAATTGTAAAAATCTGATCAATTGCCAGGATTGAAACTCGATTTCGATTGATCGATCGATTTTCTATTCAAAATGTGCTGCTCTTGTGTCTACTATGTGTGCTTCTTTGTGAGGCTGTTGATGATTGTGTCCATCATCTGCCCCCATGAAGCTCCGCCTCTCACCAGCTCTGGACCAGCTGGACAGACGGCTGGTTTAGCAGCTTGGCCGGCAGCAGAGTGACTTCTCTCATGGTGTTGGCCAAGCGAACCGGCAGTTCTTTCCTTAGGAACATATATGAGGTCTTTTCGCAAGCATTCTCTCTACCTGAACAAGAGAAAGAGTGTGTGTAGGTTATTGTACATTTATCAAGTTTATCGAAACCTGAATTTGTCCCAGTGCTGGCCCTTTAAAGTGTTCCACCTTAAAGGTCAGTGCCTAGTAGTCTTGCCAGGAAAGTGCTCCACATTAAATGTTGGTATCAGCATACACTTTTACTATCTTTAGTTGGGTCACCTGACACATAGAGAGAAACTATTTAGATGATAAACAACATCGCTTTCATCTAAACCTTATACTCAATAGGTCTGGAAATAGCATATTCTATAGTTAAATATTATATAAAATGATTTATTTTGATAAACATTCAGTGCGCGTGATGGAAAATCCTTCAGTAGTATAAGACTCAACTGAACGTGTGAATAATGCTTTCTCTACAGTACTACAGTTATTCTCAATAATGTAGGCCTGACACGGTGCGTTAGAACTGAAAAGAAATATGAAACCATGCGGGGCAACAACTCTGCAGGAATAGACTTGATAACTCCTCCATGTGGTAACTTGCATGTTATGTAAATGAAAGTCGACTAATGCAAAATGCCGGATTTTACAACTTTGTCCCTCTGTAATTAGGCGTTTGGCAGCGGTTTGCTGCTGTGCAACATTCCTGCTAGCTAAAATGAAGTAGAGTTTAGCGCATAAACAGTGTCCTACATATAGAGAGAGAACATTAAACGCATGCAAAGAATATCCTAGGGATGCTTTTTATTGAAAAATGCCCTAAATAATCATTTTATTGCTAAATGCCCTAAATGTAAATGTAAATACATTAATTTTAAGCCTACTTTAACAAAAAGCATATACTTGCTTTCTCAATGTCATGCATAGTCTGTTATTAAGATGTTTTACATGACAATGTCTAAGCTTTAATACACAAAAGAGGTATGCTCGACATCAGAAGAACCATTTGTACACTAAATGTACACTAGAAAAATATTAGCAGTATTTAAGTGTATGAATAAGTGTACCTATAGTAATACATTTTTACAAAATACTTGAAGTATAATACAAATTATATAAGCAAATTAAATGTTTAAATTGTCTGAGGTGCAATTTGACATTAACTTGCATTTTGGGCATTTGGTAGACCCTCATCCAGAGCAGCTCACAACTAGTACTAACTCCTTGCTCCAGAGCCTAAAAGTGGCAGTTTGGTGGTCCTGGGATTTGAACTCACACCCTTCTGAGAATTGTATCCAATGATCCACCACTTATCTGCCAAGCAGATATAGAAAGCTTGTGCATCATATTAACACTTCCTGGTCTGAGGAAATCCTGGTGTTACTTTAGCTTTGACAATTGTCTAATCAATTAGGCTTACAGTTACAGTTACATTTATGGTATGTGGCAGACACTCTTATCCAGAAGGGTTAAGGGCCTTGATCAAGGCTCTAGGCGTGGTGGGGGGGGGGGGGGGGGGGATTTAAACGTATGACCTTCTGGTCCAAAGTCCAATGGCTAAACCAGTGAACTATCACTTCGCAGTTACAGGATGATGATGAAGTAATACCCAAAATAACAGGGATACTGGTTGATCTTCATCACATAATATGATGACGATGAAACACAATTATAATTAAGCAAGAACATTTAATTATGGCAAATTACACACACGTGGCACCAGACAGAAGTGCAATCATTTAAGTGTATCAGTAATTACAAAACTTAATGCTGTGCTTTTCCAAAGTCTGTATTTTACCACATTATGAGTCATCCTCATCATCATCATTATACTGTGCGTAAACAGAGCTTCCCAAACAGCGCAGGACTCCACTTTCATACTCAGAATACTGGGACTATAAATCTAATATGACCTCATATTCAGTATAATAAGACTGTAATCTAGACCATCCTGAAACATCTCTGTTAAAAGCTAATCTACCCCAGTATTCACTTCTCTGTAGGTCTGGAACAACTTGGGACCAAACCGTGCGTCATGGGCTACTCACCAAAATCCAAAAACTGCTTAATGGACATCGGAGAGGGCGAGAATCGTGAATAATACTCGATTTTGTGCGTGACATCTTTCATCAAGAAGTTCAACAGCTTCATGGTGGCGTACAGAACCGCAGAAATCTGTACTTTCTGTTTCGCCCGTTTGCTTTACTGCAGGCTTATTTTTTTGTCCAAGGCGAGTTCGGGGTAATCCATTACACGTGACAGGAGGCATCTGGCCAGAGGTGGCGCTCTTCCGTAAATAGTAGCTCATTCATTGCATCAAGATTGACATGAGCTAAACAGGGACCATGTATTCTGCACAGTCTTAGGCTGCTTTCCCACTGGCAGCTTAATCCATAACAGAGCACAGTTCACATAAAAAGTGTGAAATGGATAATGTGAATGCTGTCACGTGTACCATAAAGTGCACCTCGGTACTGAAACTGAGACTCCTTGCAGGTGGTCTGATATTTTATATATAATAAAAATGTCACCTGAATAGAATCAGTGCAGCAAGTGGTGAGGAACGTTCACACTCTGATTCGGATTACAGTAAAAATACCCAGTGTGAAAATCATCTTATCAGAAAGGGTTCTGGATCTTTACATGGCTCTGAAATGGCACATTCAAGCTGCAGATTTTCAGGAAAACTGGTCTCCATTCATTTTAAAGCTAATCTACTGAATCTACTGGAATCCAGAAACTGCTTATTGGACTTCAGAGAGAGCGAGAAACTCAATTTTTCTGCTTTTATTAAGATTGCAGCAATCATGTCTAGTGAGACAATTTTACCACTGAACTGCACAACTGAACAATGATGTAATAAATGGACATTCGGTGCCACCAAGATGAGGATGGGTTCCTTTTTGATTGTGGTTCCTCTCAAGGTTTCTTCCTTATGATATCTCAGTGAGTTTTCTCCTCCACAAAATCCACTGGCTCATTAATTAAGGACAAACTTACAATTATAAGGAACAAACTAATAAGCACTAAATACTCTTTTATACAACTTCATAACCTCTTTATCACTGTTAAGTTGCTTTTAGACAATGTCCATTATTAAAAACGCCCTACAAATAAAAACAAATTTACAAAAAAAAAAAAATAATGAATTGAATTGAATTGAATTGAGAAAAAAAAAAACACCAGTCAAAAAGGGCTGACTATAGGATTACGTAATCCAGGTCTATTACCTTGGACGTCTCTCAGATTTATTGAGAGAAGTGTACACACATGGTAATATTTGAATTCCTTAAATTTCCCTCAAAAGAATGAAGTATTATTCAGTATTATTCTAGTTATGAAATTAGTATTATTCATGGAGCGGTTAGATTATTTATCATACAATTTTTTATATATTTTATATTTTTTTAAATATATTTTATATATAATATAATATAATATAATATAATATAATATACAGCATACAGACTTGCTTGAGTCACAGATTTGCATGAAACATAATTTAGATCCAAAGAAGTGCAAACAGCATAAATAATATACAATACAGTGTTTAAAAAAACATAGATGTATAGTTCAGTGCTCTCTATCTATCTATCTATCTATCTATCTATCTATCTATCTATCTATCTGTCTGTCTGTCTGTGTGTCATCTGCAAAATGTGTGTCAGAAAACTGAAGAAGATTCTGATAGCTGAGAAGGTTGTGATAATAGCAGAGTCTCCTCCAGTGTATAGTTTTTTTTTATTATTATATTTATAATACTTTATACTGCACATCATACATGAAATACTGAAATACAAAAACATAAATACAAAAGATACAGAATTGTAATATATATATATATATATTCTTCCACATCAGGCCCCATGTTCCTCATCCAAGCATCGTTTCAAGATGGCCTTAGCATCCAGGTTATTTTCACCCTCATAATGCTCCAGCTTGACAGGATCATACGGACGTCTATACAGCATCCAGTTCACCAGCGTAATGATAAACATCTCCACAATCATTAACTGCTGACTGAGCACTATACAGAAACAGAGTCCATAACATTAGACCCACTGAATGCAGAAGTTTGTCATAACTTGACCTACTTGGTGCAAGTGTAATTTTATAATATTCTGCACTACAGCATACATATGGATTAATACTAGATTTTACTGTGGAAATCAATACAACAGATGTAAACACAAGACTTCAATAAATTAAACTATGTACAAATGTATAAGAGGAATACAATGCTTATTAAATATGCAGATTATTTTCCTATATAGTATATAATATTCTATTTTATTTTGAATCTAATTTCACAAACCTTACAAAGTGAATAGTGTATATATAAATATATTAAATATCAATAGTAAAGTCCTCAGTCTTATATGTGGGTTTTACAATTATTATTTGTTACTTTAAATAAAAAATGACAAAAAAAGATACTCACTGGATCCTCGGGCTGTGGACGAGAAGGGCGGCGAACAGGCAATTGTTCCATCAAGAGACAGGATATTAATAATGGCTGCCTGTAACTGACTCAGGACCAAAACCAGCTGAATTCATATGGACATTAAGAATTCATATTATATATCTCAGAGTACGATAACCAAACAACATAACACATGTTCATAGACTATATGGACAAAAGTTGGTGGACACCTGACCATAAGACTCGTGTGCACTTTTTAAACACCCCATTCCACATTTATTCCCCATTTGCTTTTATTATCTCCAAATGTTCCACTAGATTTTGGAATGTGCTTGTGGAGATTTGTGTGAAGACAGGTACTGATGGATGTGATGTGAGGAAGCCTGGAGTGCAGTCAGGGTTCCAGATGTTCAATAGGGTTTATAGCTCTATAGCAGGAGATCTTCCACTCCAACCCATTCAAACCATATCTTCAAAGCTAACAAGTTTGGGTCTCCTAGTTCCAGTGGTGGACAGTAACAAAGTAAATGTGATTTGTTACTGTACTTAAGTAGCTATTTCACGTATCTGCACTTTACTGAAGTATTTCCACGTGGGGAGACTTTTACTTGAACTTGAACACTACATGTCAAAGTCAAGTATCTTTTTTACTCAACAACATTAAGAGAAACCTGGTGTTTCTTTTTATTTATGAGCGGATAAAAAGTTCAAGCACGTAGCAATCCACCAATCAGGGTAGAGCACATGCTCTGTTTCGAACTTGTTTTATTGCAGCTTGTTGCTTAGCACAACACATGCGGTTCAGTGTTTTAAGTAGTTGAAATGAATGTTTTGGGCTCATGATCATTTTATTAGATATCAATCAGTGTTTGACTCATTAATATCACACTATTAATAGATCAATGCGCTGAGAGTCACATTCGAGTCTTTTCACATGAACTGAGTTGATTAATTAAAGAGTCTTGTGACAAAAATGATAATAGGAACATTATAGCCATAATAAATCATAGTACTTTGGATACTTAAGTACATTTTAAGGCAAATACTTTAGCAATTTTACTCAATTAAAAGTTAACAAGGGACACTTTTACTTTTACTGGCATCATATTTTAACTTTAACTCAACTACATGGCTGGTGTAGTTCGTCTAACACGGCCCAGTCGAAAAGAAGGTAAACTTTAATGCTGTCACATCCAAAGACATTCTATACAATTGTGTGGGCGAAAAAGTCGGGTGTCCCAATACTTTTTTGTCCATATAGTGTAAGAGTATTGAATGACACAACACTACAGTAGCAGTGACAAGTTCATTATCTGGTTGAAACTGATAACTGATAATGTTCACGTCTTATCATGGGACAAAGCTAGTGTCCTATTTGAGACCCCACTGATAAGCATACTACTGCATCTATTTATAGAATTCCTTCCAGACAAACTTTAAATAAGACAACAACCGGACAGCACACGCGCTCACCTGATACATGGCATATTTGGGAATGATCTTGATGCTGCTCAGTGTTCTCCGTATGTGCATAAACATGATGCCTACTGGCCACAAGGAAATAATAGTCAGGATTCCTATGAATGGGTTTATCCAGATAGTAGCTCCTGTTATGTCCAGCTGTGTAAAGACAGACAAGTAATCATAAATATATCATAATTTTTTATTTATTGTTCACTGCGGAACATCAGAATGGCTGATGTTATCTCAGTCCCAGGCTGGCATGAGTATTTCAGAAATGGATGGATTTACACATAACAATCTCTAGACCAGGGGTCACCAACAATGATTTAACAAAGTAGCCTGCAGGCTACTCATGTGGTCCTTGCGGGCTACCTTGTACGTTGGTGACCCCTGCTCTAGAGTTTATACAGAATAGTTTGGAAAACAAAAAACATTCAGTGACTAGCAGAAAATGAGGATAGAAAATGGCTGACTGGAAGGTCACATTCATTCAAATAACCATTCTTTGCATTTTGAGATGTTTTCTGCTCACCACAAGGTTGTAAAAAATAAATATTTGAGTTCCAGAAGCCTCCCAGTCAGTTC
The DNA here is from genome assembly GCA_014706435.1 of Silurus glanis. Classification (NCBI taxonomy): domain Eukaryota; kingdom Metazoa; phylum Chordata; class Actinopteri; order Siluriformes; family Siluridae; genus Silurus; species Silurus glanis. The sequence goes on from JAAIIK010000099.1 coordinate 2,166,984, forward strand.
AAACCTGTTTGTTCATTCCAATATGGCCACTCTCTGAGGATTTTAGCATCCATGGACACTGCAAATCTCCCTTTTTTTTTCTAATACTACGGATTGGCTTATTGCCACCCATGGAATTATTATCTAAATGAAGAATGTAATCAGGGCCTAGCAGTAAGCTAATGAGTAACACTGGATATTGCTGTGCACTGGGAAAGCAGAAGACTGTGATGCCATGCAATAAGCTCCTGACATATTTTGGCACAATGTTATTCATCTTGTTATGAGATACTCAGTTGAATTCTCATATCTAAGCTCTATTGCATTAAAAATTCAGAACAATAGATTAGCTAAATACTGTTATTTGCACCGACTTTCACTCTTCAATTTAACAATTCTGGTTGGATGCTAACTGTATTTTGTTGCCTTGTACCATAACATGTGCATCGACAATAAAGTTGAATTGAATCTTTTCTGACATTTGAAAGATGCTATAGTACATCATTTTAATATTTTCATTACTTCGAGCAAAAAAAAAAAAAAAGTGACCCAAAACAAGCTATTCAAAAAACAGACAATTCAAACGTATGTCTGGTTTGAAAATAGAGAATTTTGGATTCCTTAAATACACTATATACACTATGCATGTACTGAGATTGCGTGTAATGACTTTACATACATTAGTAACATCGAAGATTCCATTTGTCCATAAAACGATACTGAATACAGAAAGGGCTGTCTTCATTATGGCGTACTGCAACGATCCCAGCTTCATCAGGAACAGTGTGCGCCTAAACAATCAGTAGTGTTAGGTTCTCACAAGCAGTGTTGGGCAACGTGACTTTTAAAAGTAATGCATTACAATATTGAGTTACTCCCCAAAAAAGTAACTAATTACGTTACTTAGTTACTTTTTATGGAAAGTAATGCGTTATATTACTTTTGCGTTACTTTTGCGTTACTTGTATCTCTTTCACGCCTTACAGGTGTAACAGGTGTAATATAGATAATTGCCATTAAGAAATAAGTTATATTAGGGCAAAAGACATGTCTTAAACATTCAAAATGTTTAATAACTTCTTAGAGAACAATAAGATGATCGACTAACTTTTGACCACAAGGCTGAACACTTTCCAGTCGCACTTCTGTACACTGCTTTTCAATCTGCCGTAAATATGACCTCGTCCTCGTCTACATCATTCTCTGCTTCATCATCAGCTTGAAACATTCTGAACGCTTTTACAAAGTTCTGTGAATTTGCGCTCTCTCTCTCTCTCTCTCTCTCTCTCTCTCTCTCTCTCTCTCTCTC